>OZ010791.1:570420558-571020558 GCA_963932465.1 Maratus speciosus | reverse complement strand
AACCTTCATTTTAAACCATCACATCAGAATTTTTCGCAAATCGTAAAATTCAAAGTTAAAAAGTAAAAAAAAAAAAAAAAAAAAAAAAAAAAAAAAAAAAATCCTGACGTGATGGTAAAAAACGAAGGCCATTTTCGGATTCATCGCTGCAAAATACGTAAGAATCAATTATGATAATATAACACAACCCAAATTTTGCAGGCTTGTGTACTTGATTCTTATAGATTTTACTCTGCTAATTAGAAATATGGTAAAGAAATTATTGTATCAAGTACCATTTTTTTGGTAGGAGGGCTTGCTTTTAAAATTAAGGTATTTTATATCTTGCTAAAATTGAAGTTGAAATTTTGTAAACCATAAAATGTAGATAACAATATGTAAATTACCTGTAAATAAATGTATAAATATGATTACCTGAGTTACAGCGGCGTAAGGAATGAAAATATATTAATGGATAGCAAATAGTAAATCGGGACAGGAAAGGGGGGGGAGCATAAAAAGAAAAATGCCCGATACAAGTATCAACAAACTAGATTTCCTGGATAGCATATTTAGAATTAGGAATATTAGATCTGGACAATTTACATATTCAGTATGCAGTCAGGAATTATTTTTATTTATTTATTTATTTATTTTGCCGACCAGTATAATTTGAAAGTAAACTTTAAAAGTATCTTAATATATTTAGGAAGTTCTTTTAGAATCAACGAAAATTATGACTATGATTTTTTTTAGTTACTGACTATACAGCAAATTATAAATTACAGGCTTAAATATCGGAAAGAGAAATTTTTTACTGGAAAAATTGAGAAAAGTACAAAAATGCAAGAAAATCATTAACACGAACAGCGAATAGCACATTTTTTAATCGAATAAATTTTGCACTCTAAGGATGTATTATGCTAAACTACAGCTCTCTAAGTGCTAGGCAAACGCGCAGGCAGAAAAATAGCAGCTGTGGTAAGCTAATATTTTTTGAGCATTTATATGGTAATTTGATTTTAATCTATTAAGCGCTGGTGTTGCGTTCACACAACGGTAAAAATAAATGTGCATGTTTAAATTATTTGCCTAACTACCACTATTTTTTTAAATTAAAAACTTAGTTACATTTAAAGACAGAAACTTTAAGATCAAATAAAGCAAAAATTACCTTACGGAATTTGCGGTGCCAAACGACGTCCCGCTAAAAAATTGAAAACGCCTACCTAACAGTTTTGGGGGTTAATGGGTTAAACTGCGGTATTTTTTAAAGTATTTTTTGCCTTTATTTAATGACAAAATATATTTTAATACTGTTTATAAATTACTGGTAATCAAATTCAAGGACCGGTACAAATGCTGAGAAATATTTGCCATTTCTGTGGTAATGCGTAGTATTCAGAGGGGTTGTGACTGTTTCTCTCGTTTCGCGATTGTCGGGCTTTAATGGGTTGGAATTTCATTTGTGTGGTTTTATTACAGTAGCTCTTCATTGTATCGAAATTGTCGGGAGACGAAAAAGCTCTGTACAGTCCTAGAAAAAAAAAAAAAAAAAAGTAAACACCCCCTTACTAACTCTGTAAAAAAATATCGTAAGAGAAAGTTACTGGTACCACACAATTGGTAAAAAACTCGACTTTTAAGTGATGCTTAGGGGACCATCTCGACTTTGCTTAGGGGACCATCTACATAATAAAACGAACCATAAATTTGTTTTTTTTTTTCAATAGTAGTACACAATTCTGACAGCATAAATGAACTCTACACCTTTCAATTAGCCTAAAAATAAATTTTTATGTAATTCGTACGATAAGTTTCCGAGAAATTAATTGTTTTAAAACGAGCGTATTATAGGGCTGTATCCAAATTGAAGTTTGGTACTCTATTGTTGACCGAGAGAGTCCCCTTCTTGATCAAGGCATCTTAAGCGCCACTCAAGCAGTCATTGAAGACTCCTAGATTACAGGATAGCATAAGAAATTTCAAAACATCTAGTCACTTCTATCATAGACGGCCCCTTAAACCATCATTTTGCCATTTTTTAAGCATAATTTGAAAACTACTTGGAATAACAATGTGAAATTTTGGATTTCCATAAAGAAGGACTTAATAAATCTAAATCCATCAAAAAAATTGAAGGTTGCAATTCATAATTTGTTCGAATATTAATTTCATAATTCATAATTCATATCGTAAAATTATAAGAATTGCAAATTCAACGTATTTATTTTTGGGTATTTTAGAATTATTGCTACACAAAAAGTTAGCACATTAGGAGTATAATTTCAGGAGATATTAATGAAAATATGAAAATGTAATTTAACATTAGAAGCACTAAATTTTGAATGTTTATAATTCAAAAATTTATCATTCAAATAACTTGAAATTTGGTGCCTAGGCATAGTTTGAAACAAAGGTTTCAAGTATCTTGTTAAAATTGGGTATTGCCATTGAGAAAATGAAGTTTGGGTTCGTTTTAATATGTAGATGGCCCCTAAGCAAATTTTATATACATCATTTAAAAGTAGACTTTATTTCCAATAGTTCGGTACCAGTAACTGTCTTCTAATAATTTGTTGAGGAGTTAATAGGGGGTGTTTACTTTTTTTTCCACGTCTGTACTTCCGAAAGCGATAATATAACAAAAGTCATTAAATTTATGATGATATTCTGCGTGTAAATGTCTTACATTTGTCTAATAAAACCTTAGGTTATAGTTATACTTGTATAATAATTTTCTCAGTAGATTAACAACATTGAATTATAACTACATTTATTTATTGTTACTTATGAATACAGTTATTTAGAAAATGAATTACTTTGAAAAAAAATTATTACAATTTTTTTAATGGGGAAAAGGGAAAAGTACGATATATAGAAATGCGTTTTTATAAGAAGTCTCGATATAACGAACCACTACTGATATTTTTATAATAATGCGTTTTAAATAACTGTTTACATAAGAAAAGAAAACCTTTTCAATCATAATCACATTTTCTTTTTAATTTAAAAATAGTTTCATCAGCAAAATGCATTGATATTTGGTAAATAAGAACCAAATTTCAAAAAATTATCGTTTGATTGCAAAGAGTTCATTAACGGAAAATGTATTTCCTATTCTCTACATTCTTCAAAATGAGTCGAAAATATTTTCCAATTGAACTGCGAAAACACTGTTTCATTTAAATGTCTTTTAATACATGTATATTTTAATCTTTCTGAAACTGAGAAATAAATCAAGATATTTTTAGTACTTAGTGCGTTTTAACACATCACAATTTCCAACTTGGAAATCGACAGCATAGTTTTCATTTATGTTGCCACAATTCTTTAAAAGCTGTACTTGCTTTGTCATTAGCGAACTTCAATTTTAATATTTTTACAGAGTGGTGTGATTAAACATTTATTTTCGCATTATGACTTAATTGCAATATAATGCTGTGATTAAAACAGTGTTATCCAAATGTGCCATGTTACAAATATTAACTTTTTTATAGTTTTAGACGCTCTTTATTTCAGCTTTTAATTCAAGCTTGTTAGTCTTTATTTATTATTATTGCTGTAATACTGTAACAACAAATATATTTTAAGGGGTCTCAGGACTCTAAAAATTGGGAAAAAATGAAAAAAAAATTGACCAATTTCAACATTTCATGTCTTGAAATATATATGATTTCAATGCACAATTTTCATTGGAATTAAAGAAGCATGCTCTTTCATTTCATGTATTTAAAAAATTGCAAGATGCAGAATTAGCCTTTATAGGGGCTCAAAACTGCCAGACATTAGACGAGCAGAAAATTGGTATAACAGCTTACGCGCAAGATTACAAAATAAATTTTGCAACTAGAATGAAAATTTTGGTACCTACTTATACTTCAGATTACAATAATGACCCTGAAACTATAAATTTGTATTTAAAGCATTTTTATATTTTAATACAATTTAGCTAAAGCAAAATTTAGAAAATTTCAACAGTATAATCACCTAAAAAAATATTTTTTTTGAACAATAAAAAGGAAATTTTAGGTTCAGCTCATACAAACTAACATGAAACTTATGTTTTGAAAATTTCATAAAAAAATATTCAGAAGTTTTTGAGCTATCGTGCGCGTTATGCACAAAAACGTCATTTGGACAAAAATGATTTCAAAATTTCGAAAACGCCGCTTCAGCTTTTGAACGTGCATAATTCTAAAAGCCATAACTTATGTTCTAAAAAGAATTTAAAGGAAACAATTATATCAAAATATTCAGAAAAGATATTAGTTCAGCATCTATAAAAATTAAAATTTCGAGAATTTTGAAACTTTAAGGATCCTGAAACCCGTAAGTATTGAATCAAATATTCCCTGCCATTTCGTGTCTTATTTGATGGTTTCTGTAAGAATTCAAACATGTTTACTATTGCTCTGACTAGTTGTCCAAAGTGTCTTCAGATTTCTATAGAATTTTATAACGAAAGTGGCAATTTCTTCAGATAATCTTCAGATTATTTTTAGTGTGTACTACAGATTAAAAAACGACAAAAGTTTCTTTATCTAGGAAAATATAAATACAAACGAAAATATTTAAAAACCTCTATGAGTTATCTGCGATACCCAAAAATATTATGTATCATATTAACCGCAGGAACTAATATAATTTCGAGACTTAAAGATGCATTTATAAAAACAATCTTTCTTTTGCTCTCAATAAGTTTCAGAAACATTCCTGAGTAGTCTTTGGAATGTATTAATTAGTTCTCTCAAGCTGAAATATACATTTTACGATTTCTATCAATTCTCAAGTGAACATTTTCATTTTTTCAATGTTTTAAAGACAAACATGAAAAATTAACAGCTGTAACCTTAAAATTAATATAATTTTGCTATTTTCGCATGTATAAGTTCAGTTACGAAGCTGAAATATTTTTACTTGTGAATGGATAGCATATTAAAATCCTAAATTCCCGTTTGAGAAAAGTGATTAATACACTATAATAAAAAAGTAAAGTGCCCAGTTAAACTGATGGCATTAAAATCACAGGCTTTTCACACTAATTGTATACTATACTCTTAGTTATGTATATTATTCATAAAATAAAACTCACTCTTTTGGAGCAAAACGGTAAAGAAATTAAGTGGCATTAGCCACGTGTTCCCCCCTTTACACTTAACCAATGAACTCCCAAAACAAATGAGGAAAGCGCCTTATCAGAATGAACCTATTCACAAAATTTTAAACAAATCGGATAATTCTACATGAAAAACCATTTTATGGAAATTAATGCGGGGGGAGGGGGGCATTAGTTCCCGTTACACCCCTTTATACTTAATCAATGAACCGAAAAACTAATCAGGGAAGCGCCTTATCAGAATGAATCTATTTACAAAATTTGAAGCAAATCCGATATTTTTATCACGTGTTATTGCGTTACGAACATACACTATATCGCCAAAGGTGTCCGGTCACTTGCTATTTCAGACGTTTTCTTAAATATCTAGAAAAATACACGAGGAATTATCTTGAAACTCCAGGTTTGTAAACAGAATAGCATAGGTCATACATTTCCGTGACGATTTTTTTCCAGAAACTCCATAGAGGAACGTCAAAAAATTGAAAAAGAACGGACATCTTTTGGATAACCCTGTGAAAACTAAAGTAGCAAAAGCGTTCAACACCGTGGATTATGATTAAGTGACGTATTGCAATAAACTGTGTTCAGTTTTATGAGAATAGCATGTATATTCGTAAAAAAATTAAAGTTTTTTATAAAAAAGTCCCAAATTTTGCGAAGTTTTTTACATAATTTGTAGAGTTCTTAATATAAAAAAAAGTTCTTTAAAAAAAAAACGTGAAAAAGAATATTGTACATAACACCTTGCAACCAGAATGAAAAAATAACAAAAATTGGGTGAAAAATAAGCAGGTTTACTAAAAAATGTTTCATTGCGCATGCGCGAATGCAATCAAAATATAATGTCCATAATGTATTATCTAAGTGCATAGAGCAACTTATGTGAAAGGTTCAAAAATATAGCTTGAAAATTCTGAAAATTATCGTTGATATAATAAGCTCGAAATCCATTGTTCCCAAAATGAAGCAAAAAGATGAGGGGTTGTATCCATATATCCACTAATTAGTGCTAATATAGCATACACAATATTGGAATCACTACTGTATTTGGATACGGCCCCTCATGTTTTTGCTTCATTTGGGAACAACGGATTTCGAGCTTATTCTATCATAGATAATTTTCAGAATTTTCAAGCTATGATTTTGAGACTTCCACAAAAGTTGCTTTATATACTTAGCTAATACATTATGCACATTATATGTTGATTGCATTCGCGCATGCGCAGTGAAATATTCTTTAGTAAACCTGCTTATTTTTCAACCAATTTTTATCATTTTTTTAAATTTTGATTGCAAGGTATTGTGTACAATTTAATTTGTCATATTTTCTGAAAAGAACGTTTTTTCATATTAAGAACTCTACAAATTATAAGCAAAAATCTTGGCAAAATCTGGGACCCTTTTTATAAAAACTTTAATTTCTCTACGAATATACATGCTATTTTCATAAAAATGAACACAGTTTTTTGCAATCAGGCGCTTAATAATAATCTACTGTGTTGAACGCTTTTACTACGTTAGTTTTTACAGGGTTATCCAAAATATATTTGTTATTTTTCAATTGTTTGACCGTCCCCTATGGAGTTTCGGGAAAAAAATCTTCACGGAAATATATGACCTGCAATATTCTGTTTACACATCTGAAGTTTCAAGATAATTCTTCATGTATTTTTCTACATATTTAATAAAACGTCTAAAATCGCAAGTGACCGGTCACCTTTGGCCATATAGTGTACATACATACATATAGTGTACGTACATACGAAACCTGCGCGCACATGAGCTCTCAGGCTTTGATAGCTTGTGAGCTAAAAAGTATTCAGAAATATTTCCGGAAATTAGACTCAGAAAAATAAAATTTGTGTAAATACTTTTTTAAGTCTCCAAAATACACTGGCCTCTAAAATTTAAGGGACAGTGACCGGATGCTTTTGATTGTACACGGTTTGTCGAATATCTACTGAAATTCTAGACAAATTGTCCTTGAACTTCGAGGATGTGAAGAACATGTTGGACTTCATATTTTTCAGTGATGATTTAGTCAATGGGTCAGTTAGGGAGTCAACAATGCATTTAATAATAAAATAATGTCTGCGATCACCCATATAACACAAAATGCTCAAAATGGTCTATAACGGTAGCAAATGACTATGTGGGTCCTGTTTAACTTCTGTGTGCAGCTTTGTAAGCATAGCATCCATATTCAAGAACATCTTAACATTTCTGTAAAAAAATCAAATGTTGCTTTCTTTATAACATACAGAGTTTTTACCGATATTAACATCACTTTCCAAAAATATGAAAAAGAACAATAGAAACAGTATGATGCAATTAAAAATACATATATTGAATATTTGATGAGATATGGGTATTTGTATGAAATATTTTTTAACTGCGCATGCGTGAAAGATTCCAAAGATTTTATTTTATTATTTGGTAGTGAGCTACGTTAGGCAATTCATATAAAAACTTCAGTCAAATATTGTGAAAACTCAGAAAGATACTGTGAGCTAATTGTCAAATTGTTAAAAATTCCTTATAACAAAATTACTTTTATAAAGCGACTCACTATACATGGCCCCAATCTTTCTGAATTTTCGACTGGCATAGCTGCCAACTTTTACTCTTTTTTCTTACTACTAAAATTTTATAGTAAATATTGTCTTATTTAATCGTCGAAATCTCAAGGTTAAACAAAGCGAAAATCTCTATTAAATTTTAGTGGTAACAAAAAAGCGTAAAAGTTGGCAGTTACTGCACATTTTATATAAGTTGCCCTAAATAGCTGACAATCAAATTATAAACTGAAAATTTTGGAATCTTTCACGCAAGTGTAGTTAAAAATTATTTCATACGAATACCTATCTCTTTCATGGAATACTTTATATTCATAATTTAATAACAGTATACTGATTCTACTGTTTGTTTTCAAGTTTTCGGAAAGTGGTGTTAAAGGGCATAGCCGGATAAGCATTGGAAACATGCCTTTCAATCAAATTTCATGAATTTTTTCACAGATGTGGCTACATATCTGACAGTATATTTCCCCGATTATCAACTTATAAATATTGATATTTAATGACATAAAAATGTGTTCTCGATTTTTTAAAAAACGGATTTTCTCAAAAACTGCTGTACGGAATTTCATGCCATTAATTGAGGATATATCGATACCAAAGATGCATAACTGGTAATTTTTGTACAATTTTCTGTTTATAAAAACTGTGTGAAATAGCGAAATAAAAAAAAAAATAATAATAAAAATCATATCTTATGGTTATCCGAAAATTACCACTTTCTTGTAAAAAATTCCCCATATGTGCCCGTATATTTACATAAATGCCGAAAGTTTGCTCTGCATATAAATATTACTACATATAAATATTTACAAAAATGTATATTAAAATTATTGAAATTCATTATAAGGTGTTATTTGGGGCGGAGCTACTCAACTTCCACACCCGAAGAATTTTTGGAATAAACAGTTACAGAATTGCTGTATTTTAAATTTCAATGAACACATGAGCAACATTCTCAACGCTGTCGATATGAAAATGAACATGAAGTTGAAAAACATGGCTTATATGCTTAATAGAATCCAAAATACATCAGTTGAAATATTGTCTGCTGATTTTGTTCCAGAAATTCTTCGGATGTCGAAGTTAAGTAGCTCCGCCCCAAATAACGCCTTAAAATGAATTTCAATAATTTTAATATACATTTTTATAAATATTTCTATGTAGTACCCAACGCAAAATTTCGATATTTATATAAAATATACGGGCACATATGGAGAATTTTTTACATGAAAATGGTAATTTTCGGATAACCATAAGATATGATTTTTATATTTTGAATTTTTATTTCGCTATTTCACGCAGTTTTTATAAACAGAAAATTACACAAAAATACCATCATTATGCATCATTGGTATCTATATATCCTCAGTTAATGGCAATGAAATTCCGCGCAGCAGTTTTTGAGAAAATCTGTTTTTTAAAAATCGAGAAAACATTTTTATCTCATTAAATATCAATATTTATAGGGTGATAATCGGGGAAATATATTGTCAGATATGTGGCCGCATCTGGGGAAAAAATCAGGAAATTTGATTGAAAGGCATGTTTCTAATGCTTATCCGGGGTTGAAAACGCTATAATCTATAAACAAAAAACATTTTAATTCTTCCAGCAATATTAAAATTTTCATGAATATGCATACTAAGCTTAGACAAGTACACACAAATGTTAAACGTGACCCACATAGTCATTTTCTAAGGTGGCCTGCCATTTTGAGTATTTTTTGTTACATGGCTGATCGCAAAAATTATTTTATTATTAAATGTATTGTTGATATCCTAATTGTTCAGGCGACTAAATCTTCATTGAAAAATATAAAGTTAAACTTGTTCTTTACATCCCGAAATTCAAGGGCAATACGTCAAGTATTTAAGCAGATATTAGACTAGACCTGTGCAATCGAAAACATCCGGTCACTGTCCCTTAACCCCTTGAGGGGCGGTGGGATATATTTTATTCGACCTACGATTAATGAAAATTTACACCAGAAAAATTTTATGAAATTTTACTTTTCTAACTTTGGTGGATAAAAGGCGTAAAATTGCTTTTCCTTATTTTGAAATAATTTTTTTCTAAATTTCCGGTGGGAATTCAGCATTACACAAACGCATTTGCTTGCCCCTCAAGGGGTTAACTTTTGGAGGTCAGTGTATATTGGTTTCTGAGGTTTCAAATAATAAAGAACGCTTTTCGAAATCGTGGATAACTCGGAGGATGTTATTATGTTTCTGTAAGTTGTTACATTATACTTTCGTAGATTAAGAAGCATTTGTATTTTTTTACAATGTACTAGATATTATATGGTCAGTACATTAAGATTTTAGAAATTTTTGACAGTACAGGCATGTTTTAAGCTCTCCGAAAAAAAATATATTGTTGTGCAGAACATTTTTATAATACAGCACTACACTGTGAACAAAACGTTAATTGAGATATGGAACACCGACTGTTGTCACAGTCTTAAAACTTAGAACGATACATTAAAAATTGGAGAAAAATGTTCTTAAAGTGTCTACTATTGGTACAGTTACATTAATCCTGATTTTTAACTCTTTTTAAAAAAATTGAAAAGTATTCCTGAATTGGGTTTGTCCATCCGTCTGTCTGTTCATGCTCTAACTTGCGTAAATATAGCGCAATTACAATGATATTGATACATGTCATTTGGGTTTTCTATAGTATGTTCGGTAATGAAAATGAAGTCTGTAGCACTTACGGTTCATTTGCAGGGGTACTCAATAGAACTGTTTTTGGTGTGTTTTAAAGATACCCTATTTTAAACATATCGAAAATTATACTTATCACTGAGGTATGCTAGAAATGCTTACTGTAGAATCTGGTGTGCATATAATTTATTGTTCATTTACAGGAACACGTAGATGTATTTTTCTACAAGTACTGCATAAGAATAAATGAATTGAGTACTTTTCCGTTGTGGAATGCATTTTAAAATTTCACCAACTTTTGGCATCTTACTTGGTGTGTATAAATCTCATAGATCATATACAGTAGGGGTGCACAGCCTTTTTAAGAGAAGGGCTACTTACAACAACTTCTGGGTTGACGAGGGCAACATCAATAACATAGAAAGAATTCTATTTTGGGGACATAATCTGTGGCCTATAATCAGATAAAAATTATGGTTACAGGAGGAGCACTCCTCTAGGTACCTCGACAAAGTCAACATATCCAATTTAGTTGGCAAGAATATTTCAACAGTTTACGTTTGTATATATAACAGAGATATAATAAAGATTATTTAGAAGGACTGGCAATATTCCTTCACATTATTCGGGGTAGTAAATTTTGCTTTATTAAAAGTGCTAAGAAACAAACATAGGCATGGAAGTGTCTAGTGCCGAAAATAAAGTGAACTTCATGAACGAAGGGTGGAGGAGGAGCCCATTAACGAAATTTGCGATTTTTCTGCGCGTGATGAACGAGGTTCACGATTTTTCCTTGCCCGATCAACGAAATTTGCAGTTTTTCCGTACCTAATAGACAAAATTCCCAATTTTTCTAAAGCCGGTTGACAAAGTTCGCGATTTTTCCGCACCTGATCGGCCAAATTCACGATTTTTTCGTGCCCGGTCAACGAAATTCGCGATTATTCCGCACCCGATCGACAAACTTCATGACTCTTAATTGTTTGGATAAATTTGCATTTTTTTCCGTGGTAAATTGACGAAATTCTCAATTATCTCTCGCGACTGACGAAACTCAGGATTTATCAACAACCAATCAACAATATTTGCAATTTTTCCTCGCATAATCAACAAAATTAACAATTTTTTCGGCCCATCAACGAAATTTGCGATTTTTCCGCGCCTGATAGAAAAAATTCGCGATTTTTGCGTGCCCTCCCAATGAAATTCGCGATTTTTCCGAGCTCCATCGACAAAACTCGCGATTTTTCCATGCCCGATCGGTCAAATTTGCAATTTTTTCGCGCCTCATCAACAAAATTCGCTAGTTTCCCGCATTCGATCAACGCAATTCCCGCTTTTTAACTGACTGACGAAATTTTCCGTTTTCCCGAGGCAAATTGACGAAATTCACGATTCTTGCGACCTATGGAGAAAAATTTCATTTTTTTCCAGTAATAAATTGACGAAATTCGCGGGCCACACGTTAACCCATCGTGGTCCACAGTTTGTGCATCCCTAATGTACATGGATTCACAAAAGATTTAGAGTACATTTCGTATTGACGGAAATTGTTAAATGGGTATATTACTCTGCTGTGTAAATTAGTTCTCATTATTGATCTAACATTTAGCGTACGATGTAGAATAAATACCAAACTATTGATCATTTATAGGGATGAACAAAAAAATTGTTAGGTTTTTTTCAACGATTGATAAAAGAAGATTTAGAAGATATACTGTATTCTGCAATGTTAAAAAAATTTCTGTAAAATTATAGCGAATCAACAGGTAATCTATTAATGTCTTGTGTAAAATTAGAGAAATTAGAAAAACCGAGATGCTATTAAATAACAGAGAAGTTATTCGGTAAATTTACAATAGACTCTGTAAATTAACATAGTTAAAAATACACAAGACACTGTAAATTTATTTTTTTAATACTAATTTAATTCAGCTTTCAAAATTAGCGAATTACTCAATTTTCAGTTCTAAATTTAAAAAAAAAAGAAAAACTAAATTTTTTTCTTTAATATTTCTAATAAAATTGAGAATTTTAAAGTGTGTATTTTGAATTACAAGTTTTAACCCTCCGTCTACCAGACGGGTCCATTGGATCCGACAGGCACATACAAAATATTCATTCAAACCAGAAATTTCTTTAAAATACACTAAGTATATAAACCAGACAAAAATAAGGTAAATAAATAAGTTAAATAGTTTTAAATAAAAATTCTGGTGTAGAACGTTTTATTAAAACTTGAATAAAATTCCCGGTAGATCTAGGGTTAAGGAAGATAAAAACATCTTTAAATAACGACATGGAAATCCCTACAGTGAATTTGTTGTAAGGAAAGGGAAATGTCTGTAAAATGATGACCGAGAAACTCATTCGAATGCATTTAACCGAAAACTAATGTAAATTGACAGACAGTCTCGCTTTTAGGTAGATTTCGTATGAAATACTACCTATTACATTCTCTCCTATGGTGGAATTTCTGAAATATTTTTGTAGATCTACAACAATTATGACCCCTAGAGCACAAAACCAACATCAGTAAAAAACTTCATCTATCTATCTATCTATATATATATATATATATATATATATATAACCATTAAATTAAACGTCACCGACCATCATCAAAAACTGCAATATTGTGAATAATTGACTACACGCCATAAACCAACAATATAGAATTGCATGTGTAAAATAAAGTACCGTATACCTAATTACAAGAATTAACATGGAAGAAAAAAAGAAGAATATGGATTCCGAAAAATTGAAAAACTTATATATTGAATTACGTTTTCAAGAGTACAGAATTTAATGATATAAGCAAATCGGTTGTTTTCTGTAGGAAAAAAGCTATAAGCTGAAATTTTTTTCCCCCTGTACTCAAACAACCAATATAATCAAAATAATAGTTTCAAGATGAATATAGAACATTATCAAATGACATGAAATGGAAAAAAAACTACAACCCATTAAATATCTAATTTATAGAAAGAGAAATCCCACAATACATACCGTATTAATTCCCAGTAGATTTTCAAAATATATTTCCGCACATGGAATCCAAAAAGCATGATAAGATCAAGGTGAATAAAACAGTTAAGTTAACACAGAAATTAAAAGCTATGGAGTCAGTTAATTTATGTTCAGATATTGTGATAATTATAATTAATATAATATAAATAAAAAATAATTACAATATTTATAATACCTAAAAACAATTTTAAATTGTATAATAACAATTTTACAACATTGCCAATATTCAGCGTTAATTACCACCTAGTGTAAAAAAATTAAAATTATGACTTTAAAGAGGCTATTTAAAAATACAAAATTTATGGTGCTGTCATCTATTATTATTTTATACAAATGTCACAGCAAGTAGAACCTAATACATGCTAATGAATTAAAATGTATCAACTGCATTCCTACACACATCCTAATATAAACAATACCATACTGTATTTCATTATTCAGAATTTTTTTTAAAATAAATTAAATGTTAATACAATATATTCTATTACCATACCATTAAATGTACACTGAGAAATTAAAAAACTTTTTTAACTTGATAATATATAGAATATAGGCTATATGCTATAAAATAAAATAAATTATGTATTATAAAAATATAATAGTCGTAATATTTAGCTCTACATATAAAAATGAACAGGAGAGAAAAAAATAATTAATTAATTATTTAATTAAATTATAAAATAAATAATAATGGATGTTTATATAAGATTGTCAGATACTAAAATTCCAAATAGCCTAAAGATCACATATATAGTGTGTGAATTATCCTTATATTAGTCATAAAAAAGCTAAAAAAAAATATGATTGTGCCAATCAAACATATAAACCGATAATTAATCATGGAATACAATGTTGAAAATAAAACACTATTAAATAGTATAGAGGAATAATAATAATAATAAAAACTATTTACCCAGTTTTAATACATACAGTATAACATTAGTTAATCAAATAAACCAATATGCATAATAATCACTAAAAAGTTGGTATACTATTATTCATTTATCATTGTCCTGAGTAGACTAAATTAAAAATAAGTTAATATTGAATTGGATTAAATAAGTTAAATTTAATATGAAATTTAAAAAAAAAGAGGAAAAATCACCAATTTCATATAAAACATCAAATCAACATCCATGTAAAATACGTATTAGAAATGTAGTTATAATACAAAAGCCCCATTATATATATATATAAATTAACCATTGCGTATTATCCAGACAACACCACCCTCCTCCGTACTCTAACATCTACCCACCCAACCATCCTATAGTAATTGTTTATTTTTATTTTGCAATTTTTAATTTTTTACAAATATTTTTTATTTTATAATTTTTTTGTAATTTTGTTTACGCATGTGTTAATTTATATATATATATATATATATATATATATATATATATATATATATATATATCATGTATGTACTAATTGTATATTAATGAATATATGAATTTTTTGGAAAACCATGATTTAATGCATCATAAATTAGTTTTTTAATATTATTGTTAATTGGATGAGAAGAACATGAACATTTTATTCTATATAAATGATTAAGTAGTATATTTCGATATACAGAATGATGAAGACAAGATTTAAAATTTGTAAATGTAACTTTGAATTTAAATTCTTTACGTTTATCATATAAATCAGTTATTGTTTTGTTGTCTTTTATTGTAATTTTAAGATCTAAGAAGTTAATAATATTGTTAGATAAGAGGTTTTCCGTTAATTCCAAATTAGTAAGATAATCAACTGGAAATTGAGAAATTTTAGATTGATCAGTGGCAATTAAAATTATGTCATCAATATAACGATATAAATGGAGATCATTATTAGTAATAGTACGTTCATAGTGATATAAGTATAAGTCTATTAATAAACTGGATGTACAACCACCTTGTGGTATACCGACGTGCTGTAAATATAATGTATTATCTTGTAATATATAATTATTATAGATAATAAAGTTTGTTACTGATTTAAAATAAGCGATATCAATATTAGATGGTAATTCCAGTTTTTTATAATACTTTTTAAATAATGCATTTATTATATTATGTAAATCTAATAAGTCTATATTATTAAAAAGATCTTTGAAGTGATATGTCGTTATATTATAAACACAGTTAAGATTTTTTTAAACAGTGACCAGTTGATAGCTATTTTTTATACAATGTGTATTATCATTGTTTGTAGTAAGTATATATAATTGATTAAGAATTTTTAATAGAAGTTTATTGGTTTTATTATTATAGTTACAGTCCTATAGTTATAGCCATAGTTACAGTCCTAAATTTAATTGGAGTTTTTACGAAATTTGGGAATTAGAACTAAATAAGGATAATTAAAATTAGTAGATAGAATATTTAATAGTTTACAATAACTTTGAATTTTACAATTATTTACAATTACATTTTCATTAGTTTTTTGAAAAGAATTATTAGAAGAAATACAGGTTGTAAGAAGTTGGTGATAATAAGATTTACATATGATTGCATAATTATTAGCAGATTTGTCTACATATGTAATAACGTAGTTTTTTTTGTAATTTAGTTATTTGTTGGAAAAAATGTTTTGTGTTAATAGAAACCAAATCAGAAATATTATTTTTTAAAGCCATAGTTAATTTTTCAATTACTAGTGTTTTCCATTGATTGAAATATGCAATAGGTTTATTGTAATAGATTGAAATTTTATATATAAAAATATATGTATCATATGTAAACTGTTTGATTATAGATTTAACAGTAAATTTAGATGGAAGTCTATATTTAGTACCAAAACCCATTAGTTTTTTCAATTTAAAATCATTAACAATATTAAGATTTCCAGTGATTATATGTCCATGATCATTGTTTATATATTTTTTTAGATTGGGGTCATTGCAATTACACAGAAAATTACTTGCAGCAGATGTATTTTTTGAAAATGTATTGTAGTTAAAAATCTTTCTACCAATTGTATTCGGATATTTAAAGGTTTTTGTTATATGAAGATTATTAACAGGAAAATAACATTTTTTATCCTTAATTATAGAATTGATATTAATTTTATTAAATATATGATTTGAAAAAGTTATTATCATTTGAGTATTCGTATTATGAATTTTATGTTTTTTTTTTTTGTTGTTGTTGTTTTTTTTTTGTAAATTAATATTTAAAAGATTAACCCTAGTCATAATGAGATCAAAATAAAATCAGAAAAATGTTTAGAGAAAGTTTTACTTAGAAATACATTTAAATGTTGTATAATCTGTTTCTTTTTAATAGCAAATATGTACTTTAGAATTAATAACCAATTATAATGCTTTAAATATTTACTTTGAAGATCATTAATTTGTTTAGTGATATATTTTTTAAAAACTACACCTAAAGATGAACCCTTTCCACGTTTGTTTCGTGTTGTTTTACAATTTAAATTATGATTAAGAGTAAGCTAAATTGGAGAATAATCAATAGTGTTATTTATAGATGTGAAGACTTTGACAGGTCGATTAAATATTTCAGAATTAAGTCCATAAGGATATATTGTGTTGTAATAATTCATGTATGATGACTCCATATAAAGCCGTTCTGATTTATTTTTTAGAATTTGAAGGATTTCAATTGTCGTATTTTTAAATTGATGAAAATGTGCAATTTCAGCTGTAGACTGTAGATTTTTTGCTTTGATTTTATTAGTCTGAACGATGTTGATTGATACGTTTAAGAATTGGACCTGATGTTTCACCTATATATTTCATGCTACATAAGTTGCACTTTATGCAGTAAATAACATTAAATGCTTTACAAAAATTTGAATAATTAGGATCTGAGACAATTTGTGACTGAGAAGCGTATGGACATGTCTTGCACCGAGCATCTAAACATTTACGAAAAATAAAGGTCGAGGGGGAGAGTATAAATGGTCACTGGATGACGATCCAGGAACAACCCCATTATTGTTCCTGTACCGGGCGCTACACTGCATAGATGCTATGTGTATCTTGCCAGGATCGAGATGTTTACTAAGAACTGCCATATAAGAAATTTTTTTTGGAAAATGCAATATTTGCAAAAAAATGAGAATAAATGAAATTAAACAAGTCTTGATTAAATTTAATATTAAATATTAAATATCTTGAGTATGAAATATAAATATATATACAATATGTACAAATCAGAGAAGCAGTACTCAAAAACCATCTATAATATTTCCAAAACCAAATAATGATAACCCTAAATGCATAAACTACAAATGCATAAAACCACTGGACATTTTAGAACAAATAAAATAACAGCATCTAAAATCCAAAACCTAGAACGACAATAACCATGCAAAGACGACCAAAAACGCTATCCCAATTGACTTCTCAGATCAAAGTAAGATAAATATAAATGTCTAAAGCTTATTAACATAAAACGATTATTAGAAATATATATTGCTACCATATTCATGTATATATATAAATAGAATAGCTAATACTGAATAAATTTAAGAAAAGCAATAGCCAAAAAAAAAATAAAAATAAAATAAAAAAATAAATAAAAAATCTAATAAATTGAAAATATAAAGGATAATATCATACAATAACAACAAGAAAATACGTATAAGTTACATAACTAGAAGGTAAAATCATAAAATGAAACTTTGCGATGATAAGAATGAAAAAATTAATGGAATTTCCTAAGGGAGGTATCAGATAACTACAAGTAGAAATCATATAGATAATACACAAAGATTATGCGCAATTTGCATTTTTTAAATAAATAAATATATTATTTATTTAAAAAATTTTAAATTTGCAATTTTAAATAAATAAATAAATTATAAAATAAATAAAAATGGATGTTTATATAAGATTGTCAGATACTAAAATTCCAAATAGCCTAAAGATCACATATATAGTGTGTGAATTATCCTTATATTAGTCATAAAAAAGCTAAAAAAAAAATGATTGTGCCAATCAAACATATAAACCGATAATTAATCATGGAATACAATGTTGAAAATAAAATACTATTAAATAGTATAGAGGAATAATAATAATAAAAACTATTTACCCAATTTTAATACATACAGTATAACATTAGTTAATCAAATAAACCAATATGCATAATACTCACTAAAAAGTTGGTATACTATTATTAATTTATATGACATTGTCCTGAGTAGACTAAATTAAAAATAAGTTAATATTGAATTTTATTAAATAAGTTAAATTTAATATGAAATTAAAAAAAAAAAAGAGGAAAATTCACCAATTACCTATAAAACATCAAATAAACATCCATATAAAATACGTATTAGAAATGTAGTTATTATACAAAAGCCCCATTTTTTTTTCTTTTTTTTTTGGACACGATAACTTCCATAATTCTGCACAAATCCCTTCTAAACTCCATAAAATCAAGGAGCATAAACTCTCGGTCAAGTTCGTTAATGGGCTAAATCGGATCATAGGTGGGAATAGGGAGGAGATTTGTGAAAACCGAAAAACCCTGATAACTTCTTAATTTTTATACATATCAAATCAGTTTAAAGTTATTATTACTTCTAGGAAAAGGGCCAAAAATTTAAGTATCATAGATTTTCGATAAAATTAAAAATGGGCTCAAGGGGCGCAAAAAGTAGTGTTTTTAGAAGGAAAAAAAATCATAACTTCGTCAATTCTTAAGATGTAAAATTCACATTAACTTATTATAAATTTTGTTAATATTATCTACAATTTTTATATTGACAAGTTTTTGATAGGACCAACTCTTACTGCAAAAAACAATCAAAAACTAAACCAAAAAGGGGGTATTGAAGAAGAAAAAATTCATAGCTTCGTCAATTCATAAGATATCCAATCCACTTAATTTTTTTGTACATCTTATTAATATTATCTACAACTTTCATATTGACAAGTTTTTGATAGGATCAACACTTACAGAAAAAAAATAAATTAAACAAAAATAGGGGTTGACGAAGAAATGGTTGTATTAAGGGTGTACTCAAATCCAAACGGCTTATTTCCTGACTCATTTTTAAATTCATTTTTGCTCTCAAACTCATCCAAATTGCAGGTTCGTTATTCAGAAACTAATGTGCTGTATTGGTAAATTCTTTGATAAAGACAGAATATATTTCAAAAAATACTGAAAAAGTTGGCATTTTGAACAGAATTTCCGAAAATGGTAGTGCTGGAAACGAAAAAAATTGCCGTACTGAGAAAATAATTGCAAATCAAATTCTAATTAATTGAACTAAAAGCACACACCTCTTATAAATCTTCTTCAAAAAATCACGTCAACAAGTTTCATGTTTTAACTTTTAAAAATGAGTCTGAAAATGTCTCAGAAAATTTCGAGTTGTTGGTCGTGGAAAAACATTTTTTTGAATAGCGCCTTAATATAATTCTGATAAAACGAGCTCTTACAGAAAAATAAAATTAAAAATTCGCCAAGAGCGGTCAGATAAAATTGTTAAACTGTGTCATCTCTAATCTTGATTTTGTTTTTGTTGGCGAAATTAGTACTTAACTTCGAAATCTACCTCCGCCTGTAGGCCGAGCCGGCGGAGATTTTTTTTTCTGTGTTTTTACAGAAATTTTTAACAGTGTGATTGTGTTGCAAAGTGTTTAATAATCTATGCTGGGCGCATGATTTTTCGTTATTGTTAAAATTAAAATAAGAACTACTTTTTCAATTCCTACTATTAGTTCACACTCTCCCTATATGTATTTATTTATTTATTTATATATATACTAGGGGGCTCTTCCCCCTGCAAGCTACGCTCGCCAACCCCCGTTCAGACATCGCAGAATCTGAAATCAGGCTAATTTGATCGGTTTTTAAAAGATTAGAGAATATTGAATTAAAATGAAAAAACCTATAGCGATCTCCCTGTAAAGGGGTTTCCATTCAATTCCCTTTGATTGCGAAAATTTAAGGCCAAATCAGTTGCTGTTAAGACATTCAATGGTTGTTTTCGTGTTTGATTAAAGAAGATCAGTTAAACATTTGAAAAGAAGCTAAAATAAAATGAATTAAGTAACCAGAGTCTTTGCCGACGGGTACTTTTTAACAGCGTTACAAAACGATCGACAATACAATTTACTGCTTTAACCCCTTCAAGGGCGGTAGTTCATTTTTGGACCACTTAATTTTAATTCTTAAATGCCAAATTGACACCAGAATATTGGAATGAAAAATTTCCTTTTATTAACCCCTCAACGCTCGAATTAAATTACGGCTGAAAAATTCAAATTGCTTATTGGCACCACTTTTATGAAAAAGAAATATTCACCTTATTTAATGACAGTAAAAACGATACTAAAATATAGCCTATTTCATTTCACTATTTTATAAAACTGGTAGGAATCAAACAATATGAGTAACAGACACAGCCCGAGAATATCTCGGGAGCGAGAATTTAGGGGTTAAGTAAGTCAACAAAAGCATTTTTGTATTTCGAAATTTGTTTGTAAATCCGGTGGCTTTCACTGATTTCAACATTTTACGCATAGAAGTACCTTGCCCCTGAAAGGGTTAAACGCATATTAATGTATTTATTATTTTAAAGTTTCCTTTCTATTTTAATATCCATGTGTAAATACAATTTTCTAGACATAATTTTCAATATTTTCCTGCTTTTAACTCGTACTCATTTAATAGTAATTTTAAAGTTTTTTTTTTTTTCTGTTTTTGATAGGCATGTGTAAACAAATTTGTAATCGTTAGAAATATTATTCTTTGCATTGTTTTTAGAATTGAAAACAATCTCTATTATAATAGCCTAAGTCATGCGACTATCATCAACAGTTCCTTCTCTTTTCATAAGAAAGTTTTCCATTTTGATTAAAGAATCAAAGTTACATTTTCGAAAAAAAAAAAAAACTACACAAAAGTTGCCATGATCGCAAAGAATTCTTGGTACTTTTATGTTAGCCGGGTTCAAATCTCTCCAAAGGCTTTTTATGGTATTTTTCCGTTATACAGACACCATTCCAAAATGTATGCTAATGCGCCAATTATTTCAACCCTGATCGCGAAAAGGATTTTTATAGTAAAACATGCGAAAAATTGTGATTTGCTATTATTTGCTATACTTTATTGTATAACAGATATTTGTTCATTTATTTTAAGTATATATTTGTGATTTAGTAAAATAGTTCATAAAAGTCTGAGATTTCCAAATGTTATATTTTTAAAAGACTCACGACAGTGTTTTTTCTTTTATTTTTCAAATGTTTCAATTCACATGATTTTCATTTTTCGCCAACTATTACGCTTGGCGACAATGGTGTCCGTAAACGGAAAAGTACCCCTTTTTTTTACTCGTAAGTTAGCATTTTTTTATTTTTTCAGGGGTAAATTAAAACGGTACTACTTGGTTATCCCATTGACCAAAAATAAATCGCCAGACAATAAGATTAAACGATAATAATGGTTGATTGAAAATGTAACATTCACTTGACTGTAAGGAAGTTACACGTGCATACGCCATCAAGTGATTTTTATTTCGACACTTTATTTGTATTTGAATTTTTATACTAATTTATTTGTTTTTTCGTTATTTAAAAAAAAAAAATACGTCAACTTGTATAATTTTCAGAATGGTTTGGCGATTTATATAATTTGGCGATATTGGTCATTTGCTTTGAATTTGAAATTAAATGTTATGATTTGTTGCTTAATATTTAACACAGATGTCATATAAGCACCGGGTTTGGCATGATTTTTTTTTACAACTATTTGGCGAAAACCTCGTTTTCGAATACCAGTTATATATGTATTTTTAAATTATTTTTCTATTATTTTTAAAATGAAATAACAATAAACTAGCAAAAGCCATGCTTTGTTTGGATTCGCGAAGCATTATTTAATAAGATAAATATTTGAAAGTAACAATATTTTTTTTAATCTTATTTTTGCATCTTTATTAAGCAAAAAAGTTATTTTATGTTTTGGCGCATTTTAATTTTAGAAACGTAAATTTAGCCAAATAAATAAGAATTTCCTCCACATTTTAATGAATTTAACAATTAATTTTATTTGTTTACAATTCTTTTGTTGCCACCATACAAAAAAAAAATCATAATGTAATTCTTTTACAATGCGTAAATGATTTCACATAATTGGAATAAATTGCGCATTTGAATTTTTAACACTGAAAAATACTTTTATAATTGAATGTAAATAATTGAATTTTCACAAATTTTAATTCATTAAAAATATGTTATAATTTTCATAAAAAAAGTATTTTAAAAATTTCATAAAAGAAATCGTGAAACTATTTAATTAATCACGATTCTATCTATAATTACTAACTCCGTGATTTATTTTTTCTTCTCAAAATATACGTGTTTCATTTTTTATTTGAAAAATGCGTCCGTAATGGAAAAACATGTAAAATAAATTAATTAAAATAATAATTTTTTTAAGGTCATTCTGTAAAAAATAATAATATTGTGCAATACTACAGATGATAATTTATTTTATTTTTGTGTTTAATTTCAAGTCAAATACTGAATAGTTTTTTTGTAAAGTGTACGACAAAATGTAATTTGTGTAGCCTAGTAAAGGATTCGCTTCGCTCATCCTAATTAAAAAAAAAAAAAAAAAATATATATATATATATACATATATATATATATATATATATATATATATATATATATATATATATATATATATATATATAGAACAAAGCAATTTATAACATTTTTTTCTTAAATAAAAAGAAAATAAATGTAAATAAACATTTATTGATGAATAAGCAACAATAGCCGGGTTACCATGTCAGGCAAAATAACGCCATTGTAGTGCGAATTAAGTACGCCGGTGCGTATATGAAATCTGAGCCTAATATTTTTCTTTTCGTTTCGTTTTAAAAAAAAGAAAGAAGTGTAAGCCATTAATTTTAAATGTTTTTTTTTTTTCTTAATGAAAATTTTGTATTAAATAAAATGATAACGAAATAAAAAAAAAAGCATTGTTCTTAGCATAGATTTAAGGGAGCCAAACTTGGTCGCCAAATTAGTTTAAAATTATAACCTTTTTTGAAATGCGAAAAAAAATATCTGTTATGATTGAAATTTGAGTTACCATCATTAGAAAAATGTATATAAAATTAGAAAAAAAATAATATTTCGAAAACTAATTCGAATTTAAAAATTCTAATACCAGTTTTGAAATCTGCGGATCAATATTGATTTTTGGTGTTAATTTCATCGCAAAATATTCCATATTTTAGGAGAAATCGCCGTGAAACATAATCAGTTGTTTAACCCCTTGACGGGCAAGCAAGTACGTTTGTGAAATGCTGAATTCCCACCGGAATCTTTGAAAAATTCTATTTCAAAATAAGTAAAAGCAATTTCACGGCTTTTTTCCACCAAAGTTAGAAAAGTAAAATTTAATAAACTTTTTCTGGTGTAAAACTTCATTAATCGTAGGTGGTATATAATATATACCGGTGCCCCTCAAGGGGTTAATCAGTCGATTCATACTTCCGTTTCATACTTCCGTTTCATAAATTCGTTTCATTAGGATTATATATATATAGGGTAGATATCTTATTCAAATTTTCAATCGTTAATAAAATACTTATTATTCATCCTATCAAGTTGAAATATTTTTTTTAAACTTGTACTGGATGACAATTGATGTTAATACAGTTTTTTCAAATATTAATTCATTAATTAAATTTTAATTAATTAATTATAGTTTTACATGGGAGACAAAATGGCGGACATTGGTTATTGGAGCATTTAATGCATCTTCATATCTATAAGAGGGGTTACCATAGGGGAGACCCAGTTCTATCGCCAACTTGGCAATAAATCGCCAAATTTGGCGACCAAAATGAGTCGCCAAATGTGACGCCAACTTGGTGATATCTCTAATATTTCGCCAAATTACCATAGACTTCCATTGTAAACCTACTTGTTTATAGAAAATCAACAAATTGAGATATTTTAATGCGACAAAAACTAATATTAGCTTAAGGGATTATATTAAATTTTTCTTTGATGACCTAAATAGGAATTGACTTTAAAAACAAATCTTTTATATTACTTGTTTATTTTAACTAGGGCGTAGTTGCGTGTGTTTTAGAAAGCAAAAAGTCGCGTTCATCTTTTCCGCTGCCAGCCCTTGGTGGTGGAAAAGGAAAATGACAAACAGCATTAATTAATTCATCAATAACTTTTCAATGACGTTACAAATTGTATATTATTGCACTTGGTCAGATTTCTCGAGAGATATTTGGAAAAGATGAATATGGACTGTTACTATTGATTATGTCATGATCTTTTCGACGAATCTCCACTTTTTATGTCAATATAAACTTGAGAAATAACTAGATTGTCATAAACCTTTATTATGACACTGAAGAAACATACAATGTAAGAAGCTAAATCCATTCTCATTATTATTTTTATAAAGGCAGATCGCTTAGAGAAAAATAATTTATATGCGTGTCAAAAAAGACCGGTATGTGGCTACTATCAGATAAAAAATTATAACTTTTTTTAATATGTTTTCTACTTTTAAAGAATGGTGCTTCTTTTTTTAAAAATATACGAAACTTAAAATGTTTAAACTTTCAAAGCACCTTCTGTTTCGTGCTTTATCTTATTTACGATATTTTTTCCCTGTCTTACTTCCAAACATGTACTATTGTTCAACATAGAATATTATTAGCAAAAATATGTGTTCTTTCCCGCGACAACATAACTTGGAGCCGTGAGCATGAGAATGTTTCTACAGTTATCGCATAATAATCACAACGTAATCGTAATGCTAAAGATTTCTTTTTTTTTTTTTTCATATTACTCTAGAAAATATATTTGTACGAAAGTTTATAACAATTTTACTATATAGTATTATCTTCTAAGTAAAAAAGAATTTCTGGGTAGTTTAATTAAAAAGGGAAAATCTGAAAATTTTGATATTTTTAAATTTCAGCAAAGTATTACTTTTTGAATTTTTCTCTTTGATGAAAGACTATATAAAAAATATGGCATTTTACAACGTCAGAAAAAAAAAAATTAGTAATTCTGTTTTTTGTTATTACTTCCTCCACATTAGGTTTTTTGAACAAACTACAAATATATAACTTTCATTTTTTTTTAATTAATATGGGTTGTATAATTAAAGAACTATAATTTTATTTTAAAGAACATTAACTTTTTCAGAAATTTCATGTGACTAATAACTTTTTTATTTCGTTCCAAACTCACAAAAGTCTCAATTTTTCCTTTTTTTAAAAAAACAATGATGAAAAATTTTTATACCTTTTCCTCATTTTCAAAAACGGTTCTGCCATTCTTAAGAAAAACTAACTACAGAAAACCTGTTCTTTACATTAAACAAATATTGCATGTTTTTTTTTCTAAACTACACGAAAATAAAAATGTTTAAACTTGCAAAATACGATGCAACGGTGCCGTGCTCTATCGCACTTGAGAAGCGGATTTTTTTTCCTTACTTTACTTCTAATCATATGCTATTGCCCTTGATAGAACATTATTCTCAAAAGACTTTTCTACTCTTCCACGACTACGTTCCTCGGGGCCATCACTCTGAGAATGTTTTTACAGTTCTCACATAGTAATCCCAATGTGAACGTTGTGGATTTTTTTTCTGGAAAAATTCTTTATAAAATACGTGTGTAACAAAGGGTATGGATGTTTTAGTTTGCTGTGATATCTGCTTTTTAAATTCGAATGATATGTATTTAACAAGTTCGTCGCCGCGTGACCCATATCCGGGTGACGAGTATTTTTCCTCGGGTAGCCCTTCACCGAAATATGGGTGACGCTCTTCTTCTTCAAGCAAATGGGGTTTTCAGTTGGATTTTTAAAAGAAATTTAATGGAATAAGCACTGGAATATAAATATAGGATATACAACATAAAAAACTAAAAATATACACATTATACTATATTTTTTTATTAATTTATATTTGGGATAATATATCACATTATACAATGTCGATAACAAGCCTCGATATTGAGTGCCACAAGCGATTATTTTTATATTCTGTTCGTACCATACATTTTGTAGTATATTTCTCTTGCAAATGTTGTTAAAGCGTATGTAAAAGATTTTTGTTTTCAAAAAGGGGTGCGAAACGTAATTCAAAAAGAGTCGCCTGTGGCAGCACTGGCTCTGTTTACGTTCTGGTGCTCCGGCGGTCGGATTTGGGCCCGGCGAGAAACTCAGCCGAACCAGGCTGGGCGACGAACGTGTTAAAGAGATAATGGTAAAAACTAACAGCAGCTTAACCCTCGCATTATTAAGATAATAATATTACTTAAATGCCTAAGATTTAAAAAAGGATGACTAGGCTAATTTAGACCCCCCTCCCCCCTAGGTAATTATAAGGTTTATATGACGCAACGATTCATTTCATTGAATAGTGAAATTTACACACAACTGAAAACAGGGGGAAAGAAATAACGAAAAGAGGGAGGTGCCTATACTAACTGACATGATGACGCCGTACCCACAGGGCCCTCTAGGTAACAACATTTGGTAGGATGCCGAAAATTCTCTTTCTTTCTCTTGAAGCGTGATGAATGATATAAAGCTTTAATTTATTCTCTGATTTCCTGTACAAAATTATGAAAGAGACCTTTATAAAATGATTCCTAGAAATTAATTTTAGCATACACTTTCTAATTGAAAACAAAAAACAAAAAACAAAAAACAAAAAAAAAACTACAAATATCCAGATGGGATCAAATTGACCCCATCTTAATACTGCAAAAGTTAAAATACTTCAAATTTAAAGAAACTTTTTTTTTTTTGAGTTTTTGAAGTTTAATCTAAAAAACTAGTTTAGATCAAGACATTTTTATGAATATGAAAAATATATTCAGGTATTAGTGACAGCGTAGCTACAGTTTTCTATCGTCTGAAAAATGATCTTAGATTTATGATAGAATCAACTGGACATTTTTTATACTTTTAACAATAGAATAATTATTCTTTTGTTGAAAACGTTTTGTTATTAACAATAATAAAACAGATAAGTAAACTTCGATAATTTAAATTTATCTTTAATAAGAATTAGATAAAACAGATTTTTTTCAATACGCGTTTTCACAAGTAAATAAAATTTCATATAAAATGTGGGATTTCAAGCAAGAGATAACGAGCTTTTTTCTAATTAAGTCATAATGATTTTTAAAGTTTTTCTTTAAAAAATATATTTCGAACATACGAAACAGCGAGAGAAATTCTGATTGTGGAAAGGGAACGAAGGAAAAACTCAAAAATATTGATAATTGGAACCGTAAAAATGTGTCTCTTCTGTAGAGTTTATTTATGTGCCAGGGGGGAAAAGGAATTAAAAAAAAAATTAAAACTAATTTTTTATCGGTAGTAGCTTCTCTAACGTATAAATAATTTATGCGAATAAAATATATATGTTTTAATTTCTTCCTTTATTTATTTATTTTTAAATTTATTTGTTTCTTTTTTTGTTTCAAGTACCAAAATTACTGTATTGCAAGCAAACATTTTAATTATTATATATTTTTTTAATAAGTGAAAATGTAACATTATTCAAAAATACTCAGTTTCTTAAAAAAAAAAAAAAACCAACGCTGTAAAATATTTAATAAGACCAGATATATATGATATTTTAGGCAAATTAATAGAAAGATGCAGTAAAATATTCAATTAATACGGTTTTTATATGTTTCATAATATATTTGGATGAGAAGAACTTCGGATACATGTACAAGGTGGCTGGAAAGTATTGGCGCCTTGTTTTACGCTGCCATTTCACAACCAAAATTAGAAAAAAGCCTGATTAATTTTTATAGTTTCTGTAGTATTTTTATGGACTTTCTTGTGATGTATTACTTATTTACTTTCTATGTTCAATGATGCCAAGTAAAAGAGAATAACAAGTGCAAGAAGATGCTCAAAATGTTCAAGGAGCGCCGCATGGAAGACGTTTTGTGGTCGGATGAGAAAAAATTCACCATCGAGAAGGCACACAACCGTCAGAATGTTCAGGTTCTGTTAAGTTCAATGCAGAGAAATGCTAGAAAAGCAAAAATCTTCACACGACCACTTTTTTACGAAAGGATAAATGGTTTGGGCAGGCGGCCACTGCCACGGAAAAAAACTCCTTTGATTTTTATTGATAAAAACGTGATGATTAAGGCAAAAACGTACCAAGACGAAGTCTTGGATAAGATTGTGGTCCCATGGCAACAAAATCCCCCTAAAAGAATCTTCCAACAGGATTGGACGCCTTCACATGGAGGAAAAACAACATTGGCCTTCCTCGATGACCATATGACTGTATATTTAACAAAAGATAAATAACCTTCAAACAGTCTCGATCTCAATCCACTCGATTTTTTTGTTTGTGGCTAATTAGAAGAAATGTTAAAGGGTAAAAAATATCCAATTTCGAATCTCTACGATGCGAACTTATGAAGGCTTGGGGTGATTTAGATGGGAGTTACCTGTGGCACTCCTCGTTTCTGTTGTCCTTCGTTTGAAAGTATGTATAGAAACGAATGGCGGACCTTTTGAACAAGTTGTTTAAATATTGTTATTTGTTATATTTTTAATTTGTTAGAATAAAAAATATCATTAGATAACGTAGATTTTTGGGGAAAAAATAATGTTTTTTCGCGCGCCGATACTTTTCAGCCACCCTGTAGAAATTGCAAAAGTGTATTTTAAAATAATAGTTTTTAAAATATTGAAATTAAGTCTTGAGGACACTAAGTTAAATCGGAAATCTAAGCTAGGTAAATGTGGATTGCATATTTTTCATAATAATATCATACTTGCCAATTTCCGACTTAACTCCCGTAAAATGTGAGTTAATTTTAAACCAGTTTAAACATGTTTCGAACAGGATTTTTTTTTTAAAGAAAGGATATCAAAGAAGTTATATGTAGAAACAAAGAAAATAGCTAATGATGCATCTAAAATATTTTTGGGTTAGAAATCTGTTTATCAGGGTTTAAATTAACTCACATTTTATGGAAGGTAAGTCGGAAGTTGTCAAGTTTGTAATATGACAAAATTCCAAGCTTTATAGTCAGCGAAACACTGAATTAGTGAATTATTGAGTCATTGCCTCAAAATCTCGAGCCGCTGTCCAGCATTGTTGCCAGTGGGCTACTTTTTTTAAAATTCAGATTTCTTTACTGGCACCACACTTTTAAAATGGCAAAGTTCATCTTATTTAATGACATATAAATTAAGGCGAAAACAAGAGAAATTTTACCATTTCCAAAGAGTGGTGCCAATCAAGAGATCTGAATTTTAAAAAAATAGCCAACTGGCAACACTGATGTCCAAAGGTTAACGTTTTTATTTTTCAAATGTTAGTGACATTTTCGAATAACAATGAAATACATATTGTGCAAATATTTAATTAAATGTAATTATAAAAATATATTTATAGCACAGTGCAACGTTTCTGCTCTATGACTTTTGCATCATATTTTAAATTATTCAATTAAAGAAATGCTTGACATATTTCGCAACATACAAGGAAATATATTTTCACGAACGAAATCATCTCATTCATTCAATATGTCACGACATTACTGATTCGTAAATATTATTGTATTGTATTAATGGTATTTTATCCTCAACTTATTAATTTTGACTTTTTTTTAAATTCAAATTTATAACCTAGCGCGGCATTCACAAACATTTTTATAAAAAATCTAATTTATCAAATTAGATCAGTGAAAAATTTGAAAATAAGCTAATATAAAATTAATTAATTAAACAGAGTCTTTGTCTCCCGGTATTTTTTAACAACACTGTAAGAAAGTTCTTTTAAATGAGACATTTTAAATAAATCGTTTAAAATCTGACGTAATTTTAATCAAAGTTTTCGTTTTTTTAATATTCAGATAAAAATAAGTTTGTTGTTAGAAGGAAACATTATTTACAATGTGTTAGAATTCACAACAATAGTTTAAAAGAGGATCTCAAAATATGAAATAAATGTCTCGCGCAAATATATTTTTTAATTTAAACTATTTGGCAGTATTATTGTTTGGCCATTTTAAAAATGACGTAATTTCCGCCATTTAAGGACTTTTAACGCCTATTAATGAATTTATTATTTTATAGTTTTCTTTCTCTTTTAAAATTCGCGTGTAAATATTGTTTTAATGACTTAATTCTTTTAATACGTAATCATTTAATTCTAATTTGAAAGTTTTTTTGTTTATAATAATCGCGTGTAAATAAAATTTTAATTTAAAGGAAATATTATTCTTTGTGCTGTTATAAAAATTTGCAACAATTTAAAATAATACTCTTTTCTAAAAGATATCGAAAAAATATTTCTCGAAACGCCGAAATTCTGAATATAAAATGGAAATAAATCCTCAAAAAAATGAATCAAATAAAGAAAAAATAAATGCAGTCTGCACACCGCGAACTTCTAATGCATAACATGATCTAAAAATGATTAAATTCCTATGTATAGTTCTTGCTAACATTAAACGTTTTTAATGGAACGATTTTTATCAATTTTAGCATTAAATATCTCTTAAAATAATTATTCGATTTGAAAACTGTCTGCATCAGCGTGTTTATCGAACCTTTCTCTATAATACCACCGATTTTCATATTTTTGTATGCAATAGTTTTCTTAATGTTAACGAAGACATATCCCCGGTCACAAAAAATTCAAAAACAGAGGCATCGACAGCGTTAGTTACTTTTTTTTAGAACAGAGAGATAACCTTTGCAGGAAAAATAAACTAAGATTATACAATTATATGAATGTATCACCTATTCTTATATATTTCGGTAAGACTGAGCCACACAAATAACTTTAAACATATTATCCATGCGGCATCCCCACGATTTTAATTAATGCATCGTTTTTGAATGATGTGCAAACACTGCATTGCACTTATTTGGTTCATAAGAAGAAAGATCAGCATGGAAAAGCCTTAAAAAGTATTTATAGAAGGAGAGAATAGGCGGAAATTGTAAAATAAGTTAAAACGTTTTGGTGTTACCCATCTAATGAAAAAGAACCCATCTGAAGAAATCGCCAGAATAAATAAATTCTCAAAGAATGTACTTTATGAAACTTGAGGTTTCCAAGAATGTGCTTTGAAATATCTTTTTATTTAGTGAGAAGATTTATATATTGAGGTAGATAGATATTAAAGCTGCAACGTCGTATTAACTGTTTATTTATGAAAAATTATCAAGCCATTATTTATCTTTAGAAACTGTCAGATAAAAATAAAAATGTTTTTTTTTTATATTAATATTAAATATTTATTGAATAAAACAGTTCTTAAATAGTAGGTGAAAGCCATGTACCTCTGTCCTATTTTGACATTTTTATTTTTAATTCAATTAAAATATGTAAATAATGAAATATAAAGGTATTTGCTAAATTTTTATCCGCTTCCCTCAAAATTTTCTTGAACACTAAATTTTAGGCCTATCACACTTTTTGTTTTCATTAAAATAAGTAATTTTAGAACCATTGTCTTGGCAGCAGGTATGTTGTACCATGGACCATGCATAATTTTTCAAATAACAAATAAAAATAAATGGACGAAACATTTTTATGATGCATTTGAAATAAATTTCAAAAACGTATTTAACAGCAAATTTGGCATAGATACCCACTTAAAGTTGGTTTAAATTAATATAAAACAGAAGGTGTAATTAGAGGCCGAAGAGGAGATAATACCAACTATAATAGTTAGCAAATGCACTTTAACTCTTTTATTGCATTTTTATATATTTTTTATGTATGTTTGTTTTATCATGATGCAAAATCACAAAAAAATAACAATTGCATAAAAAGCTAAGAGTATTTTTTTTAAACTGATTTTATATCATGAAATACATAAAGAATTCATATATCTTTTTCAATCAGACTAGGCTCTGGCAAAATGCTAATGACTTGTTCGTAACCGATTAAAAAACATATTTTTCTCAAGCATGAATTCTATTCTAAACGTTTCATGGATGAATCAACAATCTCTTCTTAACCATTGTCATCTATGCATATTTTCTGTACACAAGTGGTGTATATATATGAGTTGTGTTTTGAATTTCTTCCATTAATAATACAAGGACAAGCTTTCCTGAAATAACAATTTCATTTGTTGGTTTTTAACAGAGTAATACACTATATTGCCATTAATGACCGGCAACTTTCAATTTTAGAAATTTTGTCGAATATTTAGAAATATACTTGACAGATTCTTCTGGAATTTCAGGATTGAGAATAACAGGTATGACCTCATATATAGCAATGTCGATTTGATAAGGGGGACAATTAGGGGGCCAACAAAAAATCAAAGAAAAAAAAATAATACTTGGGATCACCCTGTAAAATAAAATGCATGAAATGATCTATCGCTACCGAATATAAATAAACAGACATTGTGCAATATGTGTATTCTTTTGTGTAAGAATAGCATGTATATTAATAGAGATATAGCCATTTATTTAAAAAATTTAAAAAAAAATTGTATGTTTTTTGCTTATAACATGCAGGATTCTCAACCAAATTTAACTCCGGTTTCAGGAAAATTGACAAAATATAGTAGAAACAATATAGTGTAATTGGAATATAAATATATTAAATATTTTAGGAAATATGAGCAGTTGCATGAAATAATTTTTATCTGCGCATGCGCGAACGATAACAAGGAGCATTTTACATACTTTAATAGTCAACTCTATGGAGCAACTTATGAAAAAAAAAATCTAGTCAAATATCGTAAAAATTCCAAAAAATATTGGCGTTAGAGTGAGCAAATTTTTAGTAGTTCTCTAAAAGCAGCTGAACGATTAGGGATTTTCCCCAAATTGTCATTTTTAATTTTTATTTTTTTTTAATTTTCATTTTTTATTGATGCTTTAGTTCTTCTTGGATAACCACCAGAACGAGCCTATACCATGATCAAAAGAAGTATAAAAATCGAAGCATTTTTTCCAAATCTGCTCGTTGATACTCACCAAATACTAACTTTTTTCTGAAAGTCAGTTAATAAAAAATGACAATTTGTGTAAAATCCCTTATCATTCAGCTGCTTTTAGAGAACAACTAAAAATTTGCTCACTTTAACGCCGATATCTTTCAGAATTTTTACGATACTTGACTAGATTTTTTTTTATCAGTTGCTCCATAGAGTTCACTATTAAATTATGTAAAATTATCCTTGTTATCTTTCGCGCATGCGCAGATTAAAAATATTTTATACAACTGCTCATATTTCCTAAAATATTTAATATATTTATATTCCAATTACACTACAATGTTTCTACTATATTTTGTCAATTTTTCTGAAACCAGCGTTAAATTTGGTTGAAAACCTTGCATGTTATAAGCAAAAAACATGAAAGAATTTTTAAATTTTTTTAAATAAATCGCTATATCTCTATTAATATACGTGCTATTCTTACACAAAAGACTACACATATTGCACAATGTCTGTTTATTTATATTCGGTAGCGGTAGATCATTTCGTGCATTTTATTTTACAGGGTGATCCCAAGTATTATTTTTTCTTTGATTTTTTGTTGGTCCCCTAGTTGCCCCCCTTATCAAATCGACATTGCTAAATATGAGGTCATACCTGTTCTTTTCAATCCTGAAATTCCAGAAGAATCTGTCAAGTATATTTCTAAATATTCGACAAAATGTCTAAAATTGAAAGTTGCCGGTCATTAATGGCAATATAGTGTATGTAATTGTGATGTGCTTTTGACCTGTTCAAGGTACAACACTATTGCTAGGTTCAAGGTACAACACTTAGTGATTTGAAAGATAATAACGCCTTACCATTTTCTATGTAAGACATAGCAAGATTTGAAACTCATATTCATAATGCACTATAAATACTCTTTTATTTATAACTTTGAATTTGACACAAATAACTGTTGATAACTAGATATAATGAAAAGTTGCAGCTTTAAAAAAATTTACTTTTGATGATGAAACCTTTTTTTAAACCATTGTTAGCCACATACGCTGACTATATTAAAGAGACCAACAACTGAGATCTAGTGACATATCTCAAAAGTGCATCGATTAGTTTTATACAAATCCAAGAGACAAAACTAAAATCTGTGTAGGTCCAAACTTGTTCAAGGTACAACACTTTCCTCTAAGCGTATTTTTTACAGTTTAACCCTTAAATGCCTGATTTGTTAAAAATCATTGTAATAATGTTTTTCGGCTTTCATTTTTTAAATAAATCAAGGGAAAAATACTTTAAAAAATGATATTTTGTTTTAAGTATAGTTTATGGCTAAAAAACAGTTTGTTACTAATCGGCAATACTGGTGTTTAATTGAAAAAATATTTTCCCTTGATAAAATTCTATAATATTAAACACACAAGAATTTTAGGAACTATAATAAGAAATAAATTTTACTTGCTCACTGCAGGTCAAAATAGGGTATTTCGCAAGCTTCCAAACAAAACAAAAAGAACAAGTAGCAACATTTGAAAAAAAAAAAGATCTTTATTCTTAAACAGCACAATTGCTGCCGTCTAAATGTTGAAAATCGATTTAATAATATTTTTAGAATGTATTTTATTGACAACATTAAGCATTATAGCCGCAATATTATTCTAATAGTATTTTAGAGCCTAAATTGAGTATGTTGCCGAAAAGCAACACCAGGCATTTAAGGGTTAGAGCAGGCATGTCAAAGTCGTTTACCACCGCGGGCCAGATTATGTATTTTATTCAAAGCCACGGGCCACGTAAAAAAAAAAAAAAAAAAAAAAAAAAAAAAAAAAAAAAAAAAGTAGATAATATTATTACCATTGTACAGAGGAAAGTTTGTTTGTACAAAACATTGCTATGTTCAAGAAATAGTCACTGAGATTCCAAAGTTATTATTATAAATAGTTTATCTTGCATTTCGAAAATATACTGGAAATTACTTTTCATCAATCAAATGTATAAAATTCAATTGAATTTTCTAAATTGTATTTATTTTAAAAATTGATTATACACGCTGGTCAGTTAATATTTATCTCACAAAGGCACAGCTATCAATCTTCCCTGTTTTTTTTTCAAGTAAAAATAAAAATAAGCTCATTTTGAATCAGAAATTTTATTTAATAAAATATGTCTTAATCTTTGCGCTACTTATTTCATTTCGTTTATTAAATACTTTTTCTGGTTGAAATTATGTTTATTTGACTTGAAAAATAAAAAAAGTTTGCCCATTATACTTTAAAAATTATATCGATTAAGACTAGAACGTCCAGATGGTATCTATTCGACACCGATCAAATGAGAAAATGTCGATTCGAACCAGAATTTTCTTCGTAAAATTAATTAAATTGTAACCGGGGAAAACTCGGTTGAATAAATAAGTGAAATAGTTTTAGATAAAAATTGTGGTGTTATAATGTTTTTATTAAGATTAGGTAAAATTTGCGGACGTTCTAGTGTTAATGAATAATTTCAGACATTAAAAAACAACAGCCAAATGTTTTCGCTATAGTGTGAAATCGCTATTAATTTTTATTAACTGCAGCAATAAATTCTGAACAATAATTTCAACATCTATTATTAGAGGTGAAATAACAAATTAAACTATTTTTCATATTTCTTAAATTTCAAAAATCTTCTTTTAAATAAATTTGTTTAATATAATGTTTTAAAGTTTTCACTCCGACAATTTTTGTGATAATACTTTGCACTATTTGCATTGAAATACATTTTCTTTTTGAAAATTGTTTTGTCAAAGTAATCAATTCCATTTTAAAATGCTAATACTGTCAAATAACAAGATACCAATATGAAATTTGCTTTGAAATTGAAGTTTACTTAGGTGTTTTGTAACAAGTATTTTGCCTATTGTTTGCCTTTTATTAACCCTTTCGACTCGGACATCTCTTACACAAATTTTATTCGAATGACACCACTTTTATAAAAGAAGTTTCCTTCAAGAACACATATTCAAAAATACTCTAATTAAATAAGGCATATTTTATTTTCCTTTATTACTGGCGCCAAAAACAAATTTTGCAAAGACAGATGATGTCTAGTGAGACTAGACATAGGACTGCAGAGGGTTAATACACCTTCATTATTTTTCGATTTAAAATGAAAATTGTAACCTTGTTTAACAGTTCAAACTTAACAGTTACAACTTTATGAGTAAAGCCTTTAAATATTTTTATAAGAAGGTAGATCTGTTTATCTTCACTACCCATATTTCCAAGGTATTTTCGATATTTTCTAAATTGACGATGATTATCAGTTTTGATTCTGACAGTTTATCCAGATTTGTTTAGTTTTCTTTATGCTTTGTGCTTTAGCACCACTTAATGTTACATCCTTTCCCTACGCTAACAGTGTCTACATATCAAATATAATATTTCCGTTTCCCTTTGAACAATATAGTATTGTAAAGCAGCTTTTTTAAAAAATCTACAAGTTTCATCTTCGGTTTAGCATATTTTGTAATAGTGGTAGGGGGCTTTAATGCATATATTATATATATATATATATATATATATATATATATAAATTCTGGGATGTATGAGAGTATAACAATAAAATGTGTGTATATCAAAGAAAAATCAAAGGAAGGAAAGAAAGATCACACAGGTTTCATTTAATGACAAAATTACTAACCTAAGTACTAAAAATAATTAAAGAGCTGAAATTAAAAACCCATATGTTCAACTAAAGCCCAGGTGAAGAACTTGGAAAAGTCTATCATTTGATGTCGGCTTTTTTCTAACATCATAAAAATTAGATTGCATTAAATAATTATAAAATTGTGACACTGCACAATTTAATTCACTAAAAATTTATAAAAGAGGTGGGCTTAATGAATTTACAAATCTATACAATGCAGATTTTTGACTTGTAATAAATCAAAAAAATCAGTATCACATACATATTCGGGGGTTTTTGTGTCAAGCACAAAAGTCATAATATGTGTCGCTTTCAAAGCGACTCGTTGAAAGCCATTTAATTATATACTTTAATTTTTTTTTCTTTTTAACCGTTTATAATTTTCACCGAAATTTATTAATTTTGGAACACATTTCTGAGTATTTATTAAATACATCATATTATTTTGCTAATTTGTGTAAAATCGAAGAGAGTAGTAAAATAAAGTATTAGTTTCGACATAAATCTAATAAAAATTAAAAGTAAACTACTTTAAAAAAAACTTTATATGTTCATACACACGAAGCCGCGTTTTTATATGTTCCGATTGGTTATTTTTATCTCCACAGTATTTTTGTGCTGAAATAGGAAATCGAATTACATCTGTCTGTATACATCTCTATCGCCATATGAAAGTGATTTTTCTAAATTCAGAAGGCTAAAACGTTCTGGAGAGAAGTATTCGCCTATTCAAGGACAGAATAAATAAGATAAATATTACTATTCAAAAATAATGGTAGCATTCTGAATAAAAAAAAAAAAAACCTGCCAAACTGGTAACACTGATATACATATCTTCCGGATGTTTTCCATCTCTAAAACCGCGAATGATACAAATATGTTCGTGCAAAGTGTATTTTCATCATGAACGTTCTAACAACAAAATTAACCCTCCGCCTACCAGACGTGTCCAACGACGCGACAGGTACATTGAAAATATTCATTCAAAGCAGAAGTTTTTTTTTTTTTTTTTTTTTTTTTTTTTAATTAAAGATATAAACCAGACAATAGTAAGTTAAATACTTTTAAATAAAAAAAATCTAGTGTAGAACATTTTTATAAAACATGAGTAAGTTTCCGATAGATTTAGGGTTAAACACATATAAGATCCCAAAGGCTTCGCGGGCCACGTGTTTGACATGCCTGGGTTAGAGCAATATATTTAAATGTAGGTATATATTCAACCATATACATAGAATCCTTAGTTAAAAGATATATTGATTCATGTAATGCAGTTTCCAATCGAATATGGGAAATGTAGATCATAGATATCTTTAATGGATTCGTATAAATGATTATGGATGCATACATACCGATTTGTAAGTTGTAATTGTTTTAACGGTTTTTGCAAGACATCACATGTTACGTCACATTACAAAAGAGACCCAGAGGAGGTTTAAAGAGCATTACAAAGTGTAACTATATTGTTAAAATCATCATTTTTTTTTAACGCAGCAGATATGCTATTTCTTTTGGGTTGTAATTAAGATGTCGTTTCTAAAAAATAAAGTTCCGTTTTATAAGACAGCCTTAAATCAAATCAGATGTATCATTGTACGGTTTAATACGGATAATCTCTGCTGCAATTTTTTAAACTTCTAAGCATCTCACATTCTCAGTTTGTATTCCGGTTTATAGGGAAAAAAGTAATTTTAAATGCAATTTGTTTGAAAACTGCATCTCAATTTATTTTTGAGATATTAAATTTTTGTAGTTTTAAACACCATTTCTTTAATGTTGGTAACTCAAGTAGTTCATTTCTGAAGAAAGTATAGTAAAAATAGTTGGAAAATAGTAGATTATTATATCTTTTTGTTGCCATTTTCCCATAACAAATGAAAAACACTAATTAAAATACATGCTATTTTGAAAAAATATAAATTAATGATTTCTGATGAAACATGGAGCTATTATTAAGTATCTATATTAATGTTACAAACAAATGAAGGCATTAGATAACCGAATTTTTTTTTGTCGAGTTTCTTGAAGGACGACATCGATCTTTGCTGGATTTGTGTATTATTGTGCGGTACGTACGTCCTATGCATACTTTTCTGTAGATGTTGTTTAAGAATGGATCGTAAATGTGGAATTCTTCAGCGGATGCGAATGACGCCAGTTTATATAAAATAAAAGCCTGTGTTTTAAGTCTTAAAACTGAAATACGGTTTGCACTATCTATATTTATATTCAGATATTTTTTTTTTCATCAGGGGCGACACTAAATTCTGAAAAAGCAGAATTACTGCGATTTTTTTTTCTTTTTTTTTTATTTTTTTACTTGAAAATGTCAGTCATTTTATAAGAATGTACAAATGATTTCTATTTCAATTTCGTCATTGCAATGTAAAACATTTATGTAACGTTACTCCATATAATTGGTATTTAGTAATTTAAGGGGACCAGGTAAGCAAAATTTGAAAAAAAAATTATTTTTACTGTTTTATATCATCAAATAGTTTAAACTTTTATCTTTCCAACGATGTGTCATACATGTTTACATATAAAAAAAAAGAAGTGTTGGAATTATCCATTCTTTTTCAGGTACTTCATAGCTTAATGGCCATTTAACTCTTTAATTAACTTTTTCTCAAAACTTGGATTTTTCATGTTTGTGTTTCTTTTTTTAAATAGATATTAAACTTAAGAACTCAGATTTTTTTTAATACTTATATTATGATACATTGTATACTTTAACACAGGGATTTAATGATTTGTTGAGAATTATTTATTTTAGGCAGTGAAATCTTACCAAAAATGCTAATTTAAAAATGACTTTCAATAAATAATTAATAATTAATTTTCGATTTCACTTAGAAAGAAAACGGTTTGTTAAAATACATAAAGCATGTTATTCTATCCACCCTAAAAAAATCTAGACCTCTATCTTTCACCATTTCTGAATAAAAGGTACATAAAGTTGGTGAATTTAACATGGCGGAGATAGGGCTTTCCCGGTCCTCTTATCTGATATAACTGGTGTTACGTTACACAAATGTGTAATGTTACCCTAGCTTTATCAGTTTAAATTACACAATTATATAAGTTAAATTACTCCTTAAAATTGGAGGTAGCATAGTGACAACAATTTTACTGGGAAACATTTTTTTTTTCACTGTGGGAGATAATTGTTTAAAATATATTTGAATGAAATTATACTTTTATAAAATCATCGAAATACGCATATGTAACATATGCGTAATTCGCATCATGAGGACATTACAGCAAATGACTATTAAAACCAAATTCTTAATTATATTTTAAGTCTAACTCTAATAAACGAAAACGTATGAGGTTTTTTTTTTTTTTTTTTTTTTTTTTTTTTTTTTTTTTTTTTTTTTTTTGTGGTTTTACAGTTTTATTCAAAAGCAAGTTTCTTCTTTACCTTACTAGCTGTAATAGTTGCCTATTATTACGCTATGTTATTTTGCAATACTCTAAAAATGAAACGGAAATATTTTACTTCGTATTTCAATCTATCTAAATATTTATAAGACAAGGCTCCTTTTTTAGTCATCAGCCCTGAGATTTTACTGATCCAATTTTGATAATTATATTTTTTAAATGAAAGCTGTTTTTTTGTAGATGTGCCCGTACTAGCTATTTTTAAATTTATTTCCATTTTATATTATATTTTTTATTTTAAAATATTTTGTGATTTTTTTTAAGTAGTGGCAATTGGATTACTTCCACTGTTGGAGAGAAAAGAGTAAATGAAATTTGTTTATTTTTATTGATTATACCCTTATTAATGCCATTTCTCATTATAATTAAAACTAACTTAAAAAACTTTGAAATGAAAATAACTTCCCACTTAAAAAAACCCACATTTACCTCATAAATCTGTTACATTTCAATATTTTTCGCTCCGATGATACTGATGAAACGCTAAGCGAAATACTTCATTGAAATGGGAGAAATATGAGAGAAATTGACGTCATATTTAAAAGAAGAGTAAATTTTTCATTGATAAAACTAAATATTTTAATTACCACAAATGCGTCTACAAAGGCATAAATTTCTGAAATTTTTACTCGCCGGTACTGAGTTTAGAACTTCAGTCAAGAGTGCGATTGTTCATATGCAAAGTAGCTGACAAACGTAACTTGAAGTTTGGAAAAATATCTATATGTATAGCTATCGTACGTGCTACAGAAATCGCGATTATTTGTTAATTGTTTAACGGCAAAGCCCGAATGAAACGCATCTCATAGGTTATTGAACAGCATTTAATGCATCACCATACCTATAAGGGGGTTACCATAGGGGGGGACCCTGTTTTGTCGCCAAATTTAGCGACCAAAATTAGTCGCCATAGTGACGCCAACTTGGCGATATATCTAATATTTCGCTTAATTCCCATAGACTTCCATTGTAAACCATTAGGGTTTACTTGCTTACAGAAAATCAACAAATTGAGATATTTTAATGCCACAAAAACTAATATTAGCTTAAGGTATTATATTAATTATATTTAAGGGAGTCCAAGTAAGTTAAATTTTGAATAAAAGTAGCATGATACAATGCTTAGCATACATTCCTAAACATAAATTTTAAGGGAGACCAAACTGGTCCAAGGGAGCCTAGTTTAGTAATAAACTATTGCGCATCAAGATATTATTACAGTAGAACGTCGATATCTCGAATCTGTAGGGAAGAGAAGAAATTTCGAGATATAGTGTTTTCGAGTTATCAATGTTTTAACAAAATTAAAAAATTCTAATCTCACAAACTGCTTTTTGCTGTGAAAAATAATATTCATCCAAAACTACACATAATCTATTAATAATTAACAAATTACACTTCTCAGAGTTTTAATAATTTCAAAATTGTTTTGCACATATTCTTGTTTTGATTAAATAACATCCATTTCGCATTAAGAAATGCATTCAGTTTTTTCGAAAGAAAAAGTACTTAATTGAAGTCTGCCGTCTTGCAGAATCTTTTTGCAATTGCACAGTTTTCTCTACTATAGCAATGGTGCTAAATGCTTCAGTTCTAATATTTTCGTTTGATTCAAGAAATCTCTCCAGCAGCATCTGCGTTAAACACACCGTCTGCTTTATAATCCTTTAAAAGAGAAGGAAGTTCTGAAAGCTACTCATCACAGGCAGCTGCATCTCACGATGCACTTTCACATCAAAGTTTCCAAAAAAAACCGATGTTGTGCCTTTTTTCAATATCAAAAGCCTTCCATTCTTACCCTTTAAGTTCTTTGTATCAACAAAGGGATAAAAGAATGTGAAACCAGCATCCAGATCAAACTGACTGTACAGCTAACAATAGCCAAAAGTTAAAAGTCAAACTAATTTCTGTGGGAAAAAATTCAACATATCAAGGGTTTTGGAAAATATATTTCGAGATAACTATGGAAAATACATAAGAATTTTGATGGAAATGCAGGGGAAATTTCATTTTTCGAGATATCAAGGGTTTCGAGATAAGGAGGTTCGAGATATCAAGATCCGACTGTAAAATGGTGAATATGGGTATGAGAGGTACATGTATAAATTTTGAGATGGTAAAAATGACGTTTGGTTTAAATTTCATTAAGAGAAAAATTCTATGATTGTGACAGAGCGAAATAACTTTTGCTGATTTTTCATTCTATAATACATTCCGTAAGAGACTTAATTGTTAATTTCGTCATACTTACCCTAATTATATTTTACTAATTATGTATACGAATAAAGTTTAGTTTTTCAATAACTTGAACAGTTGAAGTTTCAGGAAATAATATTTTGGTAAATTTAGATTAAAGTAATATTTGTTTTAAGAGGAAGATTAACAAATTTTTAATGGATTTTTATCGAAATTAATTTTGTAGGTATATTTTTAATCAATGTAACTCTTCTTCCTTAAACATTTGTTTTCGTAGACATTCGACGTGTTCCAACTCGTATTAGTTAAAGAACAGCCGTTAAAATGTGCATAAATAGTATTTGTGAATAGAAATTGAATACCATACGATACGTTTTCAATAAATTTTCATCGTGATGATCAACTCATGGCTCTTACAAGCCAGATCTTTTAAAATAATTTTGAGAAAACCTTTTATTTTTTAACAATTATGATTTTATTTCTTTTTTATGTGTATTGATAGTTTTTTTAAATTTCTTAATAGATATGGGATACACTCTGTAATTTATGTTCAAAAATATAATTCTATGAAATAAGAAGTGTTAAACACTCATTAACTGCAATTATTCTGGTAGAAATAAACCATACAAATACGCTTCATAAAGTTATGTTTTCAGAAATTTATCATTAATTTATTTCATCCTCATCTAATCTCTACTTCTTTCTTTTAGGTTAATGCAAGGAAAAAAACACCAATGGCTGAAGTAGTTGTGTTGTTTTCTTTTTCTTATACGTAAATTAAACTTTTACCGAAACTTTTTTGTATTCTATGCCTTAAGATAAAAGTTTTCCAGCGATTAAATACTTTTTGTTTTTCTTTTGTTTTTGTTTTTCTTGTTTTTATGTGTATAAGTTCTTAAAGAGAATTTAAAAAATCTTTTTCCAGCTTTGAAGAACAATTTTATTTCGCATTTTACTGTCATTGTTTTTTACAAATACTTATTTTTTCCTTATTATTATGCATATCAAACGTAGAATGTTATTTAAGGCTTTAAGTTCAGTAATAATAATAATGAGGCAGGTCCTTCAACTATTTTATTATATAAAGCAATGTTTTTTCCGATTGTGGTCCACCGTCCAAAGGTGGTCTTCAAAGTCTGTCCTTCTCTGACTTTTTAGATTTTCTATAGAGTTCACGAAATAAAAATGAAATGAATCGCGTATTACACAATATAGCTAAAAATGTCAAAGTTTGGATAGTACAGTAGCATTTGTTTATTTATTGTCAGGTACGTATCAAAGATTATTAAAAAAAAAATAAAATAAAAAATAAAATAAAACTTTTCCTTTTCAATTCCCTATTTCAGTTAGGTATAAGGTTATCAACTTCGCATACTGAATTCATGCAAGAAATTTCAAATAGTTATTGTTGCTTTATTTACCAACAGATATTTCGTCATTATAAAAAGTAAAAATTCTTCGGTATTGAAAATCGGCCGCCTTATGAAATTTCTACTTTCCCACTTTCGACACCAAACTACAAGCTGGAATATTTTCAATCCCTTTACTTTCTGTTTATTTTCTTTCCTATCAAATTCATCGTTCCGACAATAAATGAATAATCAATTATCAAAATTTCCGTCCACGCACCAACTACACTGCGTTCTCCGAAAAAAAATATATATATATTCGCACTTTTGTGTCCTGCACACAAAGTTCAAACTTTATTCTATGTAAATTTTCTGATCTCTTAGATTTGTTGTAACAATAATTAACCAATCTTCCAAATTCACGCATACCACCTCTGAATTACATTCTCTGTTGCTTTATATAACCACTGCACGTAACGTTTCAAATCTTTAAAAGTCTTTAATTTATAAAAATTATTTTCAGATTATTTTATTGAATAATATAATATAATATAATAATATAATAATTATAATAATATAAATAATAATAATATAATAATAATAATAATAATAATAATAATAAAATAATAATAATAATATAAATAATATATATAATAATATAATAATATTATATAATAATATAATAAATAATAGATCTGATTTACGCACTCTGAATAAAATTTATGTTTTTGTTTAACCTCGCTCTCAGCACCACTAGATATTGATTTTTAGTCTTTAAAATTCTTTACTTATGCCCTCATTATAACTTGGTAGAAATATCTGAAAAATAATCTGCCATTTAAATTGCCTCCCAGAAATTTTAGTACTCGCTTTTGTCTCTTTCAGTACGCAATGTTTAAAATTTGGAAACTCTATTTTTCTTTCCGCCCTGTTTATTACTATTTAGCCGACTTCAAAAAGGAGAAGGTTATCAATTCGACCTGTATGCATTTTCTGATCATGCATAACTTTCGTAAATATGAACCGATTTGATAATTCTTTTTTTATTTGAAAGTTTAAGACACCAGTGTGGTCCCATTCCAATTTCATCAAAATCTGATGATTAGAATTTTTGTTTTAATAAAAACTTTAAAATTCAAATATTTTTTCTAATAATTTCTAAATTTTTAATAATTTCTAATAATTCAGTCGCTCAATTAGAAGCGTTCACTTTTCATGCTCTTACTGTTACACAGACACCACATCTTTTCAAATTGCGAAATCTTGACTTGACAAGGGCCAAGATCAGGATTGCCACGCTTCAGATAATTTTCCAGGCCAAATATCAGTATTTGTTTATAGAAAAATAAATCTAGGTCAAGCGCACGAAATTTCGCCTCATTTAAGGAGAGATATTCTATAAAAAAAAATACTGGTACTGAAGAATTTCCTGGTCTGGAAATTCCCTGAAGCGTGGCAACCGTTGGGATCCAGATAGATTTTGCGCTGTTAGGGAAGCGAGATTGACCAGTAAGAAAATTTACTTACTTATTAACCGACTTCAAAAGGGAAGAAGTTATCAATTCGACCTGTATGTATTTTCTGCTCACGCACAACTTTCGCAAATATGAACCGATTTTGGTAATTCTTTTTTTGTTTGAAAGTTTAAGACATCCGTGTGGTCCCATTCCAATTTCATGAAAATCTGATGATTAGAAGATTTTTTAAATAAGAACTATATAATTCAAATTCTTTTTGAAGCGGTCGCCCAATTAGAAGCGTTCATTTTTCATGCTCTTACTGTTACAGAGTTACGATATCTTTTCAAAGTGTGAAATCTTGACTGGACAAGTGTCAGGATCCCGATAAATTTTGCGCTGCTAGGGAAACGAGATTGACCAATATGAGAATATACTTACTTAAAGCAGCGAAAGTTTCTCAAAAATGAAGGCTTCTGATTGGTCAGTTTACTTTCGCTAACAGCGCAAAATCTACCTGGATCCTGGATAAGTTCTCTTATCTACCAAACCGGAAGGCCCGCGATGAGGTGCTACATATGCGATGCTACTTCATCTGAGTTTAATGACTTATCAAAGAAAAGGGAGTGTAAGAAAGAAAATTTAAGTTTCGGGCTTTCTTTGCTACATGCTCGCATACGATTTTTCGAGAGTATATTACACGTAGCACATAGATTACCTGTAAGAAAATGGAACGCCCGCCTTTCTTCTGAGGAGAAGCAAGCGGAAGAAAAATAAAAAAAGAGAAATTCAGGATAATTTCAAACAACAACTCGAGCTCTTAGTGGATATTCCCAAAGCAAATTTTGGGAATACGAACGATGGAAATACCAGAAGAAGGCTTTTTGAAGAATATAAAATATCGGCAGCAATAACCGGAGTCGATAAGATTTTGATATATCGACTAAAAGTGATATTAGATACATTGTGTTGCGGATATAAAATTAATACAGATGAATTTGAAAAATATTGCACAAAAATTGCTGAAATGTATGTGACGCTATATGGTTTTTATCCCATGTCTCCTACAATGCACAAGGTACTTTGTCATGGAGCAGATGTCATAAAAGAAGCTATTCTGTCAATAGGTCAACTAAGTGGAGAGGCTGCAGAAGCTCGCAATAAACATATTAGGTCGTTCAGATGAAAAGTACACAAGAAAGTACACAAGTCGTACACAAGAAAGTTTTCGCGCGTGGCCGGCAATATGGATGTCCTGAATAGGCTTCTTTTAACTTCTGACCCCCCTAATAACGGGAATGAGATGCAACACAAACAAGAAAAGAAAGCCCTTATCTTCTGAAGTTTTAAATTTGTTATCAGAAAGTGATATCACAAATGTTCATATTCTTGATGACAGTAATAGGGATGAAATTGATGAATAAATGTTTTGATTTATAAATAAGATTTTGTTTTACAATTTTTACTCCATAATTCAAATAAAAACGCAGATCTGTAGCTGTTAGAGGAAAAGAATAATTTCGGCCAGGTTTTGGGGCTAAATACCACATTGTGCGTCGTGACGTGCGCTGGGCAGTGCGCCGGTATAACCGGAGCTTTTGTGAGGGCTGCCTTGATGGGGCATGTCTGCCGGCGACCTTCGGGATGCGTCGCGGGGCTTGTCTCTCGGGTAGATCCGAGTAGGGGCAAATGGGCTTGTTAGAGCCTGGGACCAGGACGTGGGCACTCCGTGTTAACAGCCAATATTTCGCATCTTATGAAGTAAGATATATATTTTTTTACTTTTAATTGAAACGTTTCTCTTATTACTAATAGTTAACTTTTAAATATTTCTATGATACAGATAAAAAAAAAACAGATTTAAATTAAAAGAATTAATAAAAATATAGATTTAAAAAATTACTTTAAGCTGTAGAAAATCCAGAATAGGAAATAAGTAATTCAACTAAGTTGTAGCCAAAATAATTTTACTCCAGGTTATTATTTCCCTCCTTTGTAAAATCTAAACAATGTATGAGACCAAACGCAACTTCTTTACCTCCTAAATAGTAACTAAAGCTGAATTATTCATGCTAGAGAATTACTTTAATTTAAGCATTTAACAGAATTACGCTCATTGTTAAGAATTTGTAACTATTTTGAAAAGATACAACTAGAAATAATTTGAATTGTAATCTACTTCAAAGAAAAGCGTTTTCTGAGAATAGTTTTACTGCAGGAATTTTCAAACGAAAAATTCACGAATATATTTTACAACCTCAAACAGAATTTAGCACAAAAATGCATTCATTATTCGGTAAATCCTTAGTTGAATTGTAAGTTTTGCTGAAAACAAAATCTCATTTCAATGAGATTTGATGATCATTGCTGCGTCCCTATATACATAAAACATTAATTTTAAAACTTAAAAATTTTAACTCGATTTTAGAATACATTGAAATCCCGATTTTACGTCCCCCGAATCTACGTTTTTCCCGCATTATACGTTTTTTTCATCAGGTCCCAGTTTTTCCGTATAATTGTAATGTTAATTTAATCCGGATCGTAAGTTTGTTATTTGTGGAATTTCCCGCATTTTATGTTTTCTCTAGGAAGTAAAAAAAGAAAATAATGTTCTAAAATAAGCAATATTTTTTCCTTTTGTGTTTTTTTTTTTTTTTTTTTTTTTTTTTTTTTTTTTTTTTTAAGTTAATCGACGTTGTTGAAACTTATACAATCTATGAAAGCAGAAACGCATTCTAAAGACTCCTGTCTTCTGAAACTGATTAAACAAAAAAATAGAGTTGCAAAATCGTAAAATAATTTTGTTCATTGATCAATGCAGTGCACATCCGGTTTTGCACCTGTCTAATGTGTATGTCGAGTTTTTTCCGGCAAATTGCAGCCTTGTGATCTCGGCATTATTCGATCTTTCAAGGTTTTTTATAGAAAGCAACTTGTCCGGAAAGCTGTAGCTGAAATAGAAAATGGAAACCTAAATGACGCCTGCAAGTTAAAGTTAAGTGTTCTAGAGGCTATGCATTTTATTTCTGCGTCGGACGTGGAGAAACGTTATACAACTGTGCATTTCCCATTGTTTTGAAGAAAGCGGATTCGTAGCATCTAATGAGCCGAGAACAGAGGAGGAATCAGCTGCGGTAGACTCGGAGAATGATAACGAAACAGTTATCTATGATTTCGACGATTACATCCCGGAAAATTTAGCAACATGTGAAGAAGAAAGAGCTACTGCTCCATCCGTAGCTGACGTTATGGACTTTTCGTCCACCGATGAAGATGAAGAAGAAGAAACAGAAGCGCAGCCTGTCCCTTCTTTCAATATTGCAGTGAAAGACTATTCTATTTTTCATAAAGACCAGGAAAAAACTTGCAAAGTATTTCAATCCTGGAAGATGCTGCATTCACTTTGAACTCAATGACTAAAAAACAATCCACTATTACGGACTATTTTCAACCTAAACGCCAGGATTCGCAATTAAATGTGTTAGTAAAATGATCTTAAAATGCTATGTATAATAATGTTTTTTCCTTAAAATATAGATTGTAATACCTTTTGAGAGAGACATCTTTACTACCTTTGGTTTTTTTCTACAATTTTTTTGCCTTCTATGTATTTACCGTATTTTACGTTTTTCCCGCATTTTACGTTTTTTTTTACTCAGTCCCTTGAGAAACGTAAAATCGGGGTTTCACTGTATCTGTTTTTTTATCATATTTTTGTTAGTAAATAATATTTTATTAAATAGAAGAGTAACAAATATCGTCGGTACCATGCAGTGTTGCAAGATTGGGGACTTTTTTTTATTCAGGTTTGACTGCCACCATATTTTTTAAACAGTATTCGCCTTATTTTTCAGAATTTTATCTCTATTTTTATATAGGCAGGATATTTTTTTCCAAAAAAGCGGTGACAATCAACAATCTGGGGACAAAGAAGTCCCCAATCTGGCAACACTGCTACCATGTCAAACTATCGAATATCAAAACAGTTTTGCTACTGGGCTACTTCTGCTTTTAAATTCAGATTTCTTGATTGCCACCACTTTTTTTTAAATAGTAAAATTCGCTTTACTTAACCTTATTGAATGACATATTAATTAAGGCGAAAATAAGGCGGATTTTACCATTTCACAAAAGTGGTGCCAATCAAAAAATCTGAATTTTAAGAAAGTAGCCCACTGGCAACACTCTTTTCATACTCGATAGTTCGACATGATACTGACGATATGTTCCAGAAAATAGGAGATTACAGAATTTTCTATATCTAATATATACCGGGTGTCCTAAAAAGGACAGACTGATTTTAAAATTCAGTAACTTGTAAACGGTGACAGATATTTAAAAAATTCTTGCAGGAGGGTAATGCATAAGGTCAAAAGTTTTTTTTTACAGTGATTTTCAATTTTAGTTCGAATTACAAACAATAGATGGCGCTGCGATCAATAGACGCTAAATTCAAACTCGATTTTTGGTACTTCGTGGCCCGGATAATACATTTCCATCTCCTTTTTCCGCATAGAACAAGACAAAGGACCAAAAATCGAGCCTGTATTTAGCGTCTATTGATCGCAGCGCTATCTATTGTTAGTAATTCGAACTAAAATCGAAAATCACTGTAATAAAACTTTTGACCTTATGCATAAACCTCCTGCAAGAATTTTTTAAATATCTGTCACCGTTTGCAAGTTATTGAATTTTAAAATCAGTCAGTTCTTTTTGGGACACCCGGTACGAAAAATTTTGACAACCTGATTTATTAATTTAGAAACTATTTCCTTATATTTTAACAATGGCGAAAAATCAATTAACACATTTTCATGGATAGCACATATATCCGTGCACTTCAGGAATTTCTTTTTCATTCAGAAATTATGAATTCATATAAGAAATTCAGAATAGTAATTTCTGCTTTATTTACTGAAATACGTTTTTTGATTACATTATGGAACTATGAATTAAGAGGAGGGTACACATAATTTAGTGTCTACCGGTTACGAATGAAGTAACTGAGAATGTATTCACAAGATGACGGCTGTTGTTCATCGGATCAGGACCTGAGAAAACTTTCATCAGGAAAAAAAAAATCTAATGTAAATTTGTGCCTTTATTATGACATAAATTTTGCATGGATAAGGGATATAAAAAAGGCAATTTTTTCTATTCATATTTCTTGGTTTCCACAATTGGAAATCAACTACACTGACATTGTGAGAATAATTGGTTCCGTCGTCACAATATGGTGGAACCTGACCGTTGTCGGGACGAACTTCCACTAGTAAAAACGAATAGATAATCTTGCATTAATTATGAGATAAATTTATCTTCAGTAAGAAGTTTGAAAGAGGAAAAAAATAATCAAATTTATTGGTAAAAAATTTACCCAGAGATAATGAAGACATTCGGAAACAATTACAGTTGAAGCTTCACCATTTTGAGGGAAATGTCAGTGCATCGTTATTCATAGTTAAATGGATTATATAAAGTAAAAATTCTTCTTTCGCAATTTCCGAATAAAAAATAAATTCCTTAAATGCACCTTTATATGTGCTAATGATGGAAATAATTCAAAAAATTACTTTTAGGCGTGAAGAATAAGTATATTTTCTGAAGCTGTTTAATGTATAAGAACAAGATTGAAACGTTTGGCGTGCTTAACCCTTAAATGCCAGAGTTTTCAAAAATCATTTTAAGAATGTTTTTCGGCTTTCTTTTTTTTTAAATAAATCATATGAAAAATACTTTAAAAAATCATATTTTGTTTTAAGCATGTTTTACAGCTAAAAAGCTGTTTGTTACTAATCGGCAATACTGGTGTTTAATTGAAAAAAGTAATTTTCCTTGATAAATTCTATAATATTAAACAGATAAGAATTTTGAGAACTATGATAAGAAATAAACTTTACTTGCTAGCTGTAGAACAAAATAGGGTATTTTGCAAGCTTCAAACAAAACAAAAAGAACATGTATCAACAACAGAAAAAATAAATCTATCCTTATTCTTAAACAGCACAAGTGTTGGCATCTAAATGTTGAAAATCGATTTAATAATATTTTCAGAAAGTATTTTATTGGCAACATTAGACACTTTAGCTTCAATATTTTCTAATAGTGTTTATAAGCCTAAATTGGGTATGTTGCTGAAAGGCAACACCTGGCATTTAAGGGTTAAACAAGACATTCCGACCAGTTGCTTACATGTGTCGAAAATGAAAAAGGAAAGAGGGAATTTTTAGATATTTCAGATACTGGATTGGATGCATTTAAACGCTGAACTCTCATTTTCAAACATATGAGTATAAGACGTTACTTCTGTCATTGTGGTACATTGTCTAGAAATATATAATGTGGAAATCGTGTATACCGGCTTTGCTTCCGAATATATTCAAATAATTACATTTTCTCAGGCGGCGCTGTTATCGAATTTATTGCGTGAAAGTGTTAAAAAATAAGCATTAGTTACAGCGTGTAAAAATATGTGGTGTGCGAAATGCATTTTAAGCATTAGGTCATTAAATTTGAAACGTCTGATTTGAAAGCGGTTTTGTCATTTAGAAATTCCGAATTATCAACAATAAGTTTTAATAACGTAATTTCGCGCGTATCCGCGCACCTCAGATAACTAAATTTCCTACCAGAATTTATTTTAAATAAAATGTGACTTACTTCTGCTTAGCACTTATTTGACTTCTTATTTTCAATAACATTTCCGGTTTAAAAAAGATTTAACTAAGCGGCGGCGCCGACGCGGGAAATTACTGTAGTTTTTTGTGTGTCAGGTGTACTTTCAATGCAAACTCGGTTCAGATTTGATACTAGTATTTCTGAGTATATTTTTCTGGTGTCAATTTTGAATATTATGAAACACTCATGAAGTCAATCGCTGTATCACGGAAGCACGAAATTATTATTTAACACGTTTCTCGAGTCCTATTAACACATTGTATGAGGGCAATTTTTCGAAAATGAGCACTAAATTTATGTCCACAAATGCCACCTTTACAACCAATAAGAAGCAAGTATGCTTGGATTACACCTTCTTTTTTCGTCCGTACAAAATGTCCTTTACCAGTAATAATTTATGTCGTGCCCGCATACAATGTGTTAAGAGAACATGTCTTTTCATTATTATTTTGTTTTAAAATTAATTTTGTTATTATATCCATGCAGTAATGATTGATACCTAATCCTAATCTATATATTTAAAATGTAAGGCTGTATTTTTAGTCATCTGACCTGAGTTTCCTATTAAACCGATTTTGATATATATATTTATATATTATGAAAGCCCTTTATTTGTAGATGTGCCTGCACTTGCCATTTTTTAAGATAATCCTATTTTTATATTTTAATTTTAATTTTAAATGTCCTTTATGAAATTTCTTCACATTAGTGGCAATCAGGTAATATCTATTGTTGAAGAGAGAAGAGAAACAATGGAAATTGCCACTTCATTACGGATGCCATTTTTGTATTACAATTAAAAATACATTTTTTAAAACTTTTGAACAGAAAATGACGTCACGATTGCTACATTTCAATATTTTTTTCATTCCGCTGATACTGAGATTGAGACACTAATATCAGAGGACTTCAGTGGATGAAAATGGTGTCATAGTAAAAATGAAATGAGTATTTTCTTTGATAAAGCTAAATATTTTACTACGAATGTATCTAGAAGTAAATTTCTGGATTTCGCTGGTCTCAGATTAGAACATCAAGTAAAGAGTTCGAATGCTTACCATTATTGTAATAATAAATAAAAAAAATGCAAAACAATTCTACATTACCCTTCCCCTACGGAAATTAAAACGCCGTCTCCCCCAGCAAATAATTATTAGAGCTTAAAGAGGTTTTTTTTTTAATAAAATGTTATTACATGATTTAAGGATTAAAAATTTTAAATTGAATATTAAATACGTGAATAATCACATTGCTAACAAGTCGTAAACCAACTTAGTGAAAACTTAGTATTCACGTATTTAATATTCAATAATTTCAAGCGTAATTTCACTGCTGAAAAGTAGTTGAAAAATTAATTAAAAATTGTATATTCACCGATGCTGGGTTCATTTGCGTCTCATGTTTCGCCACTAGATTGTGTGCTCATGAAGACTTTTCCATCTAGTGCTGCGGTTGCAGCCTTACCGACTTATATAAGTGAGAGATGCCAAGCTGGGCATCGTCCTTGTGGTTTTGTGGTAGGGCACTGGAGATCTATTCCAGGGGCCCGGGTTCGATTCCCGGCTTGGACATTTTTCACTAAGTTGGTTTACGACTTGTTAGCAATGTGATTATTCACGTATTTAGTATTCAATAATTTCAAGCGTAATTTCACTGCTGAAAAGTGGTTGAAAAATTAATTTTAAAAAAAATTTAATTGTTTAAAATTATTAAATTTAAGATTCTCAAACAATCTTTAAATTGAAAAAATATATTAAATTACAAAAAATTATTAGATTTATTAGAATTATCAAAACATTTTCTGACCTACTTGTTATTTTCTAGGTGCAGTAACTAATCAATCATCTAAATCCGTAATCCCAATCCCACCTGATATTTACACTACTTCCCACTCAGCGAGAACCAAAAAATTTTACATCTTTTTTCGAAAAATATTTTGTCCTACATGTTATTCTATAGTAATAATAATAATCCCATACACTCCATCCACCTACTGATTTAGAAGATTTTTAAAAAAGCAGCAGCAACCGTCGAAACTGAGAATATCCACACACTCTGCATTTCAAAATTATCTTTTTTTCTGTTCGGGGGGGAGGGGGGATGGAGGGGCATATTAACACTTTAAAGATCAAAGTACGCAGGTTAATATTTAGAATTGGTTGATTGGATTTAAATAAATAGAAATATAAAACTAATTTAACATATTTCTATTAATTTTTATAGCAAAAGCATATAAGCATTTTTGTCATCGAAACAAAATCCACTGATGGTTTTCGCCAAGCACGATTCCGTCAAGATGATCATTTTGGCATCGAAAATTCTGGCCAATCGGATTTTTAAATGACAAAATATGGTTGAAAAAGAAATATATGTATCTGACGCATGTTGCTCGAATACACAAGGGGGGGCGGGGGGTATCATTCAAGATTTCAAAGTTAGACTCATTTTATTAATGATACTCGAACATTTTACGCTTTGTATATCAGAATATGTTTCGAAGTCTGTAATAAGTATGTAAGAACATAATTGCGATTTAGATATCAGAATGATATGTTCCAACTAATGCAAATAAATAAAAAATTTTGCTCTGAAGTCAAATGGAAGAAGAAATTATTCAGTAATAATTAATAATATTGCATTAAAACTCAGCAGCTAAGAGGTTAAAATATACTGATATTTCTCTAATAGCTATAGTAAAGATTTTTTAATGATGTAGATGAGAAACAGAGAAAAAGGCAAATGATGCCATTTTCTCTTTGAAATTGAATAGAAAACCAAGCAGAAAATTTTATCGTCCTTGCATTCAGTTGAACAATTATTATATCATATATTCTTTTCACATATCCGCTTTTATAAATTCGTTTCATTAAGATTTTAAAAAAAGATAATATGATATCAATAAATAACAATCCCTATAAATGTTTTCCCCTTTTCTTAAGCGTTTACATAAATCACATCATTTAGACGAATTTGTTCAAAATATGCCCAGTTTATGAATTAAAATAAGTGCTTAGAAAATTGTATTTTCTCTCTAAACAATTTAGGCTTTAAGCGCCTTCGTAAACTTTGGATTTATAAAATAAAGTGATTCCTGAAGATCGAATATAACAAAATACGTTTTTATTTCTTCAAATATTTTTGAACAACATAATTTAATCACAATATTGTCTTCCCTATTGATAGAAATGAAAGATAATTTCTATTTCTATTTGAAAATAATGAAAAAGAAGATATGTAATAATCCCTATAGTTTTTCCCTATTCTCTCCTTTTTTCCCACAAAAAAGGAGTTATTTTGATGCCATGCTTAACCCCTTAATTCTCGCTCCCGTCATATTCACGGGCTGTATCTTTTTTTCAGTTTATTCAGATTTGTTTTATTCCCACCAGTTTTATAGAATAGTGTAATTGGCTTTATTTTGTATCATTTTATCTGTCATTAAATAAGGTGAGCATTTCTTTTTTAAAAAAGTGGTGCCAATAAGCAATATGAATTTTTAAACCGTAATTTAATGCGGCCGATAAGAGGTTAATGAAATAAATGTCATTCGAATTAGGAAAAAAAAAATAACATCTGGAAAACTAATTCAAATTTTAAATTCTGACACCCGTTTTGACATCTGTGAATAAATACGAATAATTAGTGTTAGTTTCACCACCAAATATTCTTCATTTTAGGGGAAATAGCTGTCAAACTAAATCAGAGTTTTAATCAGACTTTTCATAAAGTCGTTTCATAAATTCGTTTGAATAAGATTTTATATATATAGGGTAGATATATATATTGCATGTGTGTTGCCTTTAATATATCATAAGTTAAATTTGTGTTGCACCGAGCTTCATTTGTAGACAAAAGGGATTTTTTAAAGTTGTAATGTAATATTTAAAATAGTTTAAAAATACACTTTAAGAAGGTTACACTACGTTTACAGTATTTTATATACTATATATATATATATATATATATATATATATATATATATATATATATATCGAAAAATTTAATTCAAAGGGGAAAAAATGTACGTAATTGATATTTTAGCCTGTTTCCGTCAGTAATTAATAAGTTATTTATTTTACTTTATTGTTGGAAATCACCACTTCAGAAATTTTTTGATCAAAGTTTATTCATCGAAAGGCTTAAATTTATAGAAAAAAAATCACCTAAATTATTTCATTTACTGGAAATTTTTGAATTTCACGTCTCTGTTTTTTTTTTTTTTTTTTTTTTTTTTTTTTTTTGTCTCTTTATAAATATAACCGCTTGTTTAATCATTAAAAAGTTTCGCCAATTTCAATTATTTCTACTAATGATGATTCTCAGGTGGAGTATTATTATTCGATAAAAATTGTAAATAATTCGATAAAATTTGTAATTTTCTAGAATCAACTAAATTATTTTATTTACGGTAAACTTTAGAACTCTATTTTTTTAACTAGGTGTTGTCATTTGTTTTATTTCGAAGAAAAAAATTGTAAATTTTTATTCCCCAAAACAATTTTTTTTTTCAATTTTCGATTTAGATTGAATAGTAGCTCATTGAAGTGAATACATAATAATAATAATAATAAAAATAATAATAAAGTTTTCCCAAAAAATTTCTTAATTAGTATGTGCGTACTTTTTTGTGTTTCTTGTTTTAAATCAGCTTAAAAAGTTTATTTTACGTTGATCTGAACTTCTTGTTTAAGGATAAAAATGCTTCTGAAATACATTTCGAATATTTTTTTTTATATCGTAAAGTTTTTAATTTTAGTCGAAGGCTATTGTAGCAATTTCACTGAAAAAAAGTATTTTCTATCTATTTATATCATATTATGAATCCTTTCATTAAAAAAATGAAAAAAAAAATACATTTTCACAAAGTAAATGTCTTTGTTTTTTCCAGTACAATAGTTTAATTTAGTTATAACAAAATATTTATTTAGCCTAAAGAAAATATATACGGAATCTACATTTCATCTAGATTCGGCTACTACTATTCTGCTGGTGATTGTGTAGGATAATCATTTAAAATATCTTTAGATTAAATTATATTTAAATGAAAAGCGAAATTCACAGAGAAAAAAAAAAAGATGCACCTAAATTATTTTATCAACCTTAAACTTTTGAACTTTATCTTTTTCTTAGCTTCACTGATTTGTAATTTATTCTATTCCAAAATAAATTAATACAATTTCTGCTCCTCGATAGCGCCATTTTTATTTACTATTTTTCTCTCGTTTTACAACATAGAGAAAAAATGTTTGTATTTTCCTTCGTTTTTAATTCAAGAGAAATTCCATCAAGTGGATGTGTTTAAAAGAAATTTCTTTTAAAATTTCAAGTATTTTCGGAATTGCTTAATTTGATTGTGGTATTTTTTGCATGTATGCTGTTTGTAATTATTTTAAAAAGATAATTTTGCATTGTTCTGAAAGATAGAACAGCTTTTAAAATGATTTTCAAATATTTTTACATGTAGTGTAAATTTTTAAGTTTATAAGAAGAATTTTTTTTTGAAGAAAAAACAATTATTACCTCCTGACTATTGATAGTATTTTGAAAATTTAGTTTTTTACTATATCTCTTTTAAAACATACAACTTGAGAAGTTAAACATAGACATTATTTTTTTTCACTCTTTTGTTTTATCTAGTTTAATAAAAATCTATATATTTAAGGGACAAAGCTGTTTTTTAATCATCTGCCCTGAACGTCCTACTAAACGAATTTTGATATATATATATATATATATATTTTTTTTTTTTTTTTTTAAATGAAAGCTGTTCTTTTGTATGTGCATGCAGTAGCTATTTTTAAAAATATTCCCATTTTTCATATTTTAAATTTTATTTTAAAAGCTTTTATGAAATTTCTTCAAAATGATGGCAATTGGGTTACTTTCATTTTTTAGAGAAAGGAGAAATAATGGAGTTTATTTACTTTTATTCATTATATCTTTATTGGTGTCATTTTCTATTTACAATTAAAATTAACTTTTGAAAAAAAAATGAACATAAAATGACGTCATGCTTTATGTAATACGGATTTTCCCTCACAAAGTTATTACATTTTTATACTTTTTATTCCTTTGATACTGAATTTGAGACGTTAGGCGTATAATGCTTCCGTCAGTGAAAATGACATCATATTTAATATAAAACGATAATTTTCTTTGGTGAAACTAAATATTTTTCCACGAATGTGTCTAAAAGACACAATTTTGTGGAATTAGTACTCGAAGGTACTGAGATTACAATTTCTAGAGTGAAAACACTCACATGGAAAATTGTAGCTGAGAAACCGAACTTTTTGATTTCATATATATATATATATATTAAAAACCGATTGCGCTTTAAAATATTTTCTAAATAATAAAGACCAATATGAGAGGTCCTTCCGTAAATTCTGAGACGTTGAAAATGACGTTAGATTTAGATAATGCAAAAACAATTTCACGATAGTGTCAAACTGAAATGAAGCATAATAGCCTCAATTACTAACTTCATCATATTTATTTTCATTATAATTTACTGATCACGTATTAAAGTTTATTTTTTCAATAACTTGAACACTTGAAGTTTATGAAAACAGTACTTTGATAATTTTAGGAGAAAATAATATTTGTTTTGACAGTTAGACTAACTAGATTGTAAGATGGATTTTTTGTTATAATCAATTTTGTATCTGCATTATAAATCAATGTATCGGTTTCTTTTGCAACTTTTTCTTTCGTCGAAATTCAACGAGATTCAACTTGTAGTTTCTATTATTTTATTTATTTTAAAATTTTGAACTTTACGTCTATCTTTATTATGCGGTTTCTGTCATTTAACACATTATAATTATAACAAAATATTTAATTAACAGCTAAATAATTCAATAATTAAGTAAGATGTATAAAACTAATTTATACATCAGCCAGTTATATATCTTACTTTTTCTGCTAAAGAATTTTGGGAATCACCATATGGGTTTTAATTATTAAATTTTATTCTACAGGAACGTCATAATTTACAGTAGCAAAAAGATAAAATACTTAAATCAATATTACATAAAAGAAAAATTTGAACTTTAGATTTTTATATTTAGTTTTTTCTCGTATTTATTTCATTTCGAAATAAATTTTAATCATTTATTCCCTTCCATCATCTTATTTTTTTTTTCTTTTTTTCTTTTACAACTAACGAAACGTTTGCATTTTTCTATATCAATTCATCAAGTGGATTATTTTAAAAGAAAACTGCTTTTAAGCTTTCACGTTCTTTCAAAATCGCTTAATTTATTTATGGTTTGTTTGTATGTGAATTGTAATTCTTTTAAATAGTTAATTTTACATTTTACACTCTACGCCGTTTAAATAAAAATATTTTCTAACATTTTTAAAATAACATATAAAACAAAATTCAGTTAATTTCATAGAAATAAAATTAACGCTTGTTTTCGATGAGTTTGAATAGTGATTTTAAAAAAAATTATTTAAAAGTGAGTTGTTTAATTCTTTTAAATAGTTAATTTTGTGCTTGACACAGTGCAAAGTTTAAATAGAAAATACTTTTCTAATGTTTTTAATTAACATCAAAATTAATGTTTTATTGAAAGGCTATTTTAGTTCGTTTTATATGAAATGAAATTGACTCGATTTTTCGATTCGATTGAATTGCGAAACCATAAAGCGTATGCTTTAAAAAAAAAAAAATTGTTTTAAGATTTCAAGTCTTTACGTGTATGGTTAATTTGATTTCCCTTTTCTTTTTATTTCCATGTGTGAGTTTTTTAATTATTTTAAAAGGGGGATTTTATTTATCACAAAACTTACATTAAAAACTAAAATGCTGTATGATATATCGGATTGGATCTTGTTTTCGGATATTTAAAAAAAAAATCTTAAATTTAATATATTCATTAAAAAATATTTTAGTTGTACATAACAAAAGGAAATACTAACTACCTTCTAACAATTCATAACATTCTTTTTCTTTTAAATATGTTTACTTAGAAACATACGTATTGGCATGGTACACTGTTAAACATTTTGCAGCATTCTAGAAGGTCATTCGACCTTTTTTTGAAAAAACGGTTTCATAACCATAATTTAACTATATTCTGACCATGAAATGGCTAATAATATGATCAGAATAGTGTTAAATTACCCCTTGTGTAACCGTTTTCGAAAAAAAAAAAAAAAAAAAAAAAAAAAAAAAAAAAAAAACGGTCAAATGACCTGCCAGAATGCTGCAAATTTTTAACAGTGTAATGTTTACTTTATTTTCCACAAAATTGTTTAACTAAAACAAAATACGGGGTGTCATAAAAGTATGTCCCAGTTTCGATGGTATATTGTAATAGATTACTATTAGACTATTTAGGAAAAATCATACATCATATAAAATGTAAACTAACCCAATTTTTCTTACAAATGTTAAATTTGTGCACCTTTAGTTATATCGCACACATCCAACCTAAAGTCCAATTCTTCCCACCACTTGGTTAACAAGTCCAGAATAATTAAAGCAATAGCCCTTTCAATTATGTGTCTCAACTCTGGCAATGTGGCAAATCATTAGGTAGCGGCGAGACATAGACGCGGTCTTTTATAAAGCATCAAAAGAAAAATTTGCATGGTTCTAACGGTTTTTAAATCTTTAGACCATCAATAAAGCTTTACGCTCAGGAATCACCATTTTGCGTATGTGGCACTTCAAGCGAGTAAATATTAAGTCTGTACACGCGCATGCGCTTATATAAAACTGTTTGAGTTACTCTTTATTTATGACCTTCAACCAACATTCTACAACACTTACAGTTGATACTATTAAAATTTATGGACACATCTTGTTTTCTTATAATATGCTACGCATTAAGGCGGAACGTAGACACTATGTTCATGTTGGCAACAGCAGGCGAATTAATTTTGATTTTATTGCAATTTTTTTAAACTTCTGAACGTCACACATTTTAAATTTGTACGCTGTCAATACGGAAAAAAAAAAAAAAAAACTTACAAATGCAATTTGTTGGAAAACTTCACTGAAATTTCCATGAGAACCGTATTGCAGTTTACTCATTTTTTATTCTTTTAAAAATAATTTTCAATCTCTTTCGCATGCAGACAATTATGGAAAATAAATCCGCTTACATTTAAGTTAATAAAAATAGATCTGTAACGAATACCTTGTATTTAAAGATTATTACAGTAGATGGCAGCACTAACCGGCAGCCCCCAATTTCCCGTCATTACCTACCGTTATCCCCCGCCCCCCGAAGAGTTGTTCAATGGACGCAGGAAGGAGATGGTGGTGAAGATGTATGTGTGTCAATAATTCCCCCGCGGATTTCTTCTGCACATTCCTAATTTGTAAATATTTACATCCATCCTGTAAATAGAAATATGACGTGTAGTACAGAAGTTTCATTAAACATTCTATTCTACTAAATTCTCAAAGTGGAGTGTCCTTTTGAAGTAATGTGTCCAATATTAATTTGTGGAGCCTACTTAGAGAAAGTAAGCTGCGATAATCTGTTGCCCCACGATGGGTGCCAGATAATAGCAGCCACTTTCTCCAAGAAGGCAAGCAATTTTAACCCTTAAATGCCTGGTGTTGCTTTTCGGCAACATACCCAATTTAGGCTCTAAAATACTATTAGAATAATATTGAAGCTATAAGGCCTAATGTTGCCAATAAAGTACATTCTGAAAATATAATTAAATCAATTTTCAAGATTTAGATGGCAACACTGTGCTGTTTAAGAATAAAGATAAATTTATTTTTTGAAATGTTGCTTAGTTGTTCTTTTTGTTTTGTTTGGAAGCTTGCGAAATACCCTATTTTAACCTGCAGTGAGCAAGTATAATTTATTTCTGATTATAGTTCCTAAAACTCTTGTGTGTTTAATATTATAGAATTTTATCAAGGAAAATTATTTTTTCAATTAAACACCAGTATTGCCGATTAGTAATAAACTCCTTTTTTTAGTCGTAAACTATACTTAAAACAAAATATGATTTTTTTAAGTATTTTTCCCATGATTTATTTAAAAAATGAAAGCCGAAAAACATTATTACAATGATTATTGAAAAATCAGGCATTTAACGGTTAAATAATTGACACATGCTTCAAGCAGTCACATCACTCTAGAATTTAGTAGAAAGGAATGTTTAATGAAACTTCTGTACTACACGACATATTTTTATTTACAAAATGTACATATTTACAAAATTAGGAATGACACAAGAAATCTGCGGGAGAAACATTGAAATGCATACATCTTCACTACCACCTCCTTTTTTTCGTTTCATGAATAATTCTAAGAATAATTAAATATAAGGTATTCGTAACCGTTCAGTATATTTCTTTCCGGTTGATGTTCCAAAACGAAGATAAAACTTCTTCAATAAAATAAAATAATATACTAAGTTGAGCAAAAAGTTCTGGGAAATTTGTGAAAGTTGCGTTGTCATGCGCAAATTAACAACAAAAGCAACAAGGACTATTCTAAAAGTAGAGACCATCATAGTCCACGAGTTTATGCCATCGTTCTGCCAGATTCCGGGTTTGCTGGAAGTACGATGGTGGCTCCTTCGAATAAAAAAACTCTTGACATGCTTCTTCAACTTCATTAAAGGATTCAAATCAACAGCCCTTGAAAAAGTGTTGCATTGATCGAAAGAAACCATAAACGAATTCCCGAACTCTGAACAGGTACTGAACAGGTAATCAGCATTGAGGGGTTTCCTAGCTGATAACAACTTAACACCCAGACTAGGAAATTGAAATGTCTTATGTTTTAATGAGACATTGGGATAAAGTTAAACTGTAGCAAAGCTACTAGAAGAGTAAAAGAAGTTAACAAGAGAAAATAAGGAAGATTAAGAAAGAAAGGAATAAAATTGAATTTTAAAGTATAAACTTAAGATGAAAGAAAGTTAACGATAAATCTTAATAAAATACAAGAATCTTAAAAATATGTAAAGTCAAACTTTAGTTGTATAACTACTATAAGGAATTTAGAAAGTTAAAGTTAGTACTGTTCAGAGAAACTCTCACCAAGCAAGGGCAAGAAAAGGTAGGGCGGCAAAGACACATTATCCTTCAATAAAGGGACTAATCAGGGCCATACATTTTATTTTTTAAAAGTTTTACAATTTTTATTGTCTCTATAGTATATATAGAGTTTTTTTTTTTTTTTTTTTTTTTTGTAAAGTTATAAGAAAAATATATAAGAGGCAAAAAATAGCGTGGTGAACTCAGATGTTACTGAGTGTCCATAGTTATGGAAAACGTGGGCCGTTTCCGATGGTGGGGTTCAAAAGCGTCATAATCCGGTAGCTCCGCTACAATTTCATTAGGGAGGTTGAAAACTTTTTCATAAAATTTTTTGGCTAAGTCGTTTATGCGCTTACGTAAGGTAGTATTTTTTAGGTCTCTTCGGACCATGGAGTTGCGAAGATAACGAGATGCGTTACGGACAGTACGCAGGTTGGAATTGCGCAAGCGACTAAGGCTGTCCATAGTGGTCTTACATGTGAAGCCGCAGACCGGACTGGCATAGGTTATGATGGGAAGGATACATGAATTATAGAGAATTAATTTATTGTGAACAGACAAAGTTTTACTGTTAAGGAGAGATTTTATAGAGTTAAAGGCACCAGCGACTTTACCCCTAATGGAAAGAACGTGCTTTTTCCAAGTTAAGCGGCGGTCCAGAATGACCCCAAGATACTTAGCCTGGTCTGACCAAGGGATAACAGTGTTATTAATAATGATTCTGCTAGGGAATGTTAGTTTGCAAGAAAAATATACTGCAGTAGTTTTAGCTTCATTTATGACAACGCGCCAAAGCATACACCAGTTCATGAAGTCATCAATATGTGTCTGTAGGTACCTGTATAGAGTATACGGGTGGTGTACCGAAGCATAAATACAGGTGTCATCCGCATAAAGAGCGAGGTGAGTGCGCAAGGAGCGTGGGATATCTTTAAAGAAAATGTTAAATAAAAATGGGCCCAACACGCTCCCCTGGAGGATGCCCGCTAGGATAAGAAGAATAAGAGAAAGAATGTTGTTTATGCGGACTTGAAAAGATCGGTCGCAAAGGTACGAATATATTAAATGTATGAGTCTGGGATGAAAACCGAGCTGAATTCGTTTGTAAATGAGGCCCATATGCCAGACCTTGTCAAATGCCTTTGCGACATCAAGAAAGATGGCAGTTGCGGGAATTTTCGCATTCAGTTTCTCGCTGAGAAACTCAACAACCCTAAGAAGCTGGTGTTGTGTCAAGTGTTTTGGGCGAAAGCCAAACTGCTCGGGCATGAGAATGTTGTGTTGTTGAATGAAATCCTGCAACTGGGTACGAATGACATGTTCCACTATTTTACTGATTGAAGGTAGCAAGGAGATAAGTCTGTAATTAGTGGGGTCTGAAAGGTTAGTTCCAGGTTTTGGAATAGGAGAGATTATAGAAAGTTTCCAAGGTTTAGGGAAGTAGTTATGTTTTTAGATAGCATTAGTGAGGTCAGTAATATAGATTATGCAATTAGGGGGAAGGTTTCTAAGAGCAGAGTTAGTAATTTTATCGTATCCTGGGGTTTTACGCTTTTTGAGTTTTTTGATAATATTGTGGATAACTATAGGTTGAATTTTAGGGGGGAATCTTGAGGGGGGGGTAGCCAAAAAGTTCCGAACTGTCTCGTTAACATGATCAAGGTGAGCTTGGTTTGTAAGGGTAGGATTAGGAGAAAATTGGGTGGCATAAGAATTAGCAAGCATGTTAGCTTTTTCTTGGTCAGTATACGCAGTAACATTATTAGTTGTGAGGGGGGGAATGGGAGTGTAATGTTTATTCAGTTTGCGTTTAAGAATCCAAAGAGAGTTGTCCTCGCAAGATAATGTTTTGAGAAAATTGTTCCAATTTTTCTGTTTTTCTTTGTAGAGACTGTTTTTAATTTTATTGTTTAACCTATTGGGAAGGGGTTTAATGGAAAGGTCTCTTGAATTTTGAAATTGTCGCCGGAGCCGATTACACTGTTTGATAAGATTGTAAATATAGCGGGGTGGGACGAAGGCAAAATTATTTTTGAAGGCATTAAATGTAGAAAAATGTTGAGCATTAGTGATGTGAGAGTTGAGATGTTCAAAAGCCGCATCAATGTCATCGGTATTATTAATATCTGGAAAGGCGATGTCCTGAGAATTAAGGTAATTAGTGAATTTATTCCAATCAATAGCCACGGAAGGGGGGAGGGTAGAAAGAGGATTAATAATATCAATTTTAAAGCAGACAGGCAGGTGATCAGAAGAGAGATCATTAATAACTGTAGAGTAGATAGGGTAGGGAAGGTTTTTGGAAAGAGCAAGATCAATGATAGAGTCCCGGGCACCAGGCACCGTGGTAATGTGTGTTGGTCTGGGTGGTGCATGAAGATTTAATTTTAAGTTTTGGACTAAATTGTGAAGAGAGGCACCCCGCCGAGAATTGCCATGGCAATTCCAGCGTCTGTTTTTGGCGTTGTAATCGCCTACGAAAAAGCAGTGGTGATGTTGAGAAAAAAGCTGTGTAAGACTATTAACAGGTAAGTTACCAATGGGCTGAGCATAAATAGAAGCTAATTTAATATTGATATGAGGAAGTTGAAGATTTATACTGGTATACTCAAGGTCATTAAAAGTGTGGTTGTGCGATTGGTAGTGCGGAAGATGGTTTTTGATGTAAATAGCGGTGCCTCCTCTGTGCGTACCATCAGCACGAGGTGTATGGAATAGCCTGTACCCAGGGATGTTAATATTGAAAGTGGGACTGAAAGTCTCTTGTAAGAAAATAACATCAATTTGGGGATGTTCGTGAATAAAGAGTTTAAGTTCGTTAAGTTTATTCTGCAAGGAGTTACAGTTCCAGGAAAGAAAAATTAGTGAGGAAAAGGTAGAAGAGGAATTACTCATCATTAAATGTGTTAAATTCCGTGGCTAAGGTTTCTATAGCACTCATAAGGATGAGTATTTTTTCTATTGGGTCTTGTATATTTTTAGTTTGGTTAGCAATATTTTTGAAACATTGGATGAATTTGTTAAATTTCAGGAGCTCTTTCATCTCCTTGAAGGTCTTGAATATTTCTTTTAAGTCATTAGCATTAATTAGAGCTAGTGGGTTGTTCTGGTGTTGCATTTTGAGTGTCATTTGGCTTATTTTGTGTAGTGTTTTCAGAATTTGGGTCTTGGGTGGGAGAAGGGAGTGGAGCCGGGGCTTCAGTAGGTATTTCTTCTGGTTTTTTGGCCTCTGGCTTAAGGACACAGTTATAAGTAGATAAAAGTTCCGCCATTGCATTCGGAATGATTTTAAGATTATCTTTACGGACGGTTTTGGAGTCCTGCTGTTTTTTGTGAAACTGAGAGGTTTTGGGGCAACCGCGGTAAGTAGCCACGTGCTCACCATAATAATTTGAACATTTGGGGATGATCTTACCAATTTTATTGCACTGGGGAGTTAGATGCTCTTCCGAACATTTGGCGCATTTTGGCGGCAGGCGGCAAATCTCGCTGGAATGGCCAAATTTCTGGCAACGATAGCATTGCTTTACGATGTTAGTGCCTTTAAAACGCTCAATATCTACTTTAATGTAGCAAATTTCGTGGATTTGGTAGATTTCTTCGAATTTATCACGTGGGAGAACATTGACGACGTAGAGGGGCATTGGTCGACCGCTTTTTCTACTTTTCATCATCGAGGCTCTATTGGCCACGAAATTATGTTCTTTCAGAGCTTCAGTTATGACCTGGGGGTCGGTATATGGGGGAATTCCCCTAATGACAACTTTCCTAGGGCGCTGTTCCGCGGGGCTCAGGGTTGTATAAGGAATTGTTTTAGAATCAAGATAGTCTTGGGTTTTACGGAAATCTGCATCAGTTTTACAATGGATTTTAAGTAATTCTCCGTCTAGTTTAATCAAAGGATTGCTGTCATTAAGTTTTTTAATTTCACTTGCAAGCTCTGTCCACTTGCCTTTGAACTCAATATAGAAGGGGTGAATTTTTAGTTTTTTAGGGACTACTTCAGTAGTGGAGCTACCGGCAGACTCTCCCTGAGGGGGCTCAGAAGAATCCATGTTATTTTCATCAAGATATTTTTCTGAAATATGGGCATATTTATTCTTTAAGGGAATAGTAGATTTAAGATCTCTTTTTCGTTTTAGGGTATTAGCAGGGGTGAAGCCGTCATCTGAGTTCACCGTAATTGCTTTGAGTTTTGTTAAGATGTCAATTAGATCATAGTCATGATCATAGATAAAAGTTTTAAACTCTCTTAACTGACTTAATTTATGGGGGTCAAATGGCTCATTGAACAAAAACATAAGATTGTTAAGAACATTACTCACATTAGTCTTGTGTTGAGGATTTGCCAGGTAGTCATCTTTGCTTAAAAGTCTCATTATGAAGTTGTCACAATCTTGAAGGAAATGCTGCACTATCAGTCTTTGTACTTCATCCGTTACTCCGGGAAATTCCATCCACGCAGCAGCCAAATCTGATTTCTATGCGCCGTTCAGGATGCGAAGTGCATTGTCAGAAAATTTAAGTGGGTCCTCAATACCCATTATTGATGTCGGTGAACCCTCTATTGTTCACTACTATGATGCATCAAGTTCAAGAGACAGTCACTTATTCATACGAACTAGCCACTATTAAATGTCACTATCAGCACCACAACTCATTTGATAATACTTGCAAAAGATCCCGCACGTTCTTAAAACATTGAACTGCGTCTACGATCTCTTGAAAATAAAACGATCAGCACTGAGAAAACACGTATGTTCTCTCCAAGAGCTACCAACCAACTATGTATTTCCCGAACTCTTAGTATAAATATACCACTAGTACTCATATATACGATACAAATTCTGGTAACTATTAGATTAAAAATTTCCCAGAACTTTTTTCTCAACCTAACAAATAAAACAAGATATTTTACAGACAGGTAATCAAACTATTATCTTAAACATCTGAATTGATCAGAATTAAAAAATACTACAGTAAGTAACGAAATCTTTGGCGATTATTTCGGATATTAAATCCTACGAAATATATGACTGTTAATAATTTTCAAAACTTTATTTGAATGCAAAATTTATACTTTTCAAATAAAATGCATTTTAGTGTTGTTAGTGGGCAATCTAAAACAAGCAAATTAATATTTAAAAAAGAATGGTTTTCCCTTATATTCTGTAAAGCGGGAAGTCTGGGTTGAATATCCTAGTATATTTTCATTTCGAAAAAGAAAATTGATCAGAGTCTACAATTTAGTCAAAAAGTAATATATTTTGTTACTAAATTTCAACATGTTGATTGTATTTTTTTTAGCTCAATCATACTCACTTGATTCATATTTCCCCCTCAGTTGGAAAAAATGTGTCCGTATAAGTTTATTGTTTTAACCCATTGAAGGCGGCGAGACAAGTATGTCCCACTTAATTTCAATTACCAAATGCCACACTGGCACCAGAATTTTTAAATAGAATTTAGCATCTATAATGCACGTAAAGAAAATGCATTTATTCATTTTGAAAAAAAAATTGTTCGTAAAACCTGGTGTGACCCAATTATTTCAACCTTTTAGCAACTGAAGTACTTTGCCTCTGAAAGGGTTAAAATATTCTGAATAATAATAATATTCAAAAGTTGACAAGACAAAAATGTTAAAGTTAATTTATATAAAAATTAAAATTAATATAGTTAATAAAAATTATATGCCTAATACACTTACCTAACCAAATATTATAATAGAAAATTTTCTTTACAAAAGTTATAAAGAATCATAAGTTTTTAAAAATATTCAAATCATGTTGGCATTTTTTAGCAATTTAAGACCGGCGAGGGAAAATTTTCGAACCTAATAAATATCTTTTATAAATACAAGTAAATTCATTATTATATATGGTCGACCATTCTTTCTGAACTACCTCTTTAACCCTAGAACTACCGGAAATTTTACTCAAGTTTTATAAAAACATTCTACACCAGAATTTTTACTTAAAACTATTTAATTTGTTTATTTAACTTATTATTGTCTGATTTATACATTTAGTTTGTTTTGAAGAAATTTCTGGTTTGAATAAATATTTTGAATGTACATGTCGGGTCCAATGGACCCGTCTGGTAGACGGAAGGTTAATATTTATTTTATCTAGGTATCACAGCACTTTAGAACTAAATGGGTTTTGAGAAAGTAATAAAGTCCAATGAATTCTAATCCGCACGAGCATAACTGTTCAGTCTTAAAGGGTTACATAGTGAATCAACGTGCGCTGTAGTACCAATGTATCCCGCATGTGGGGCAGCATGATACGAAATCTAGTTTTCAAAAAACAGTCCAATCCCAATTTCTTTAAAAGAACCTCTGTCGAAATTTGGTTTGAATAAGCTACTTATAATCATACTGAATACATACAAATGTATCACTTCCTTGAAGTGTCAGTTTTTCAACATTTTTTTTTAGATCTGTAAAAAAAGAAAAAAAAATATTATCAAGGTATTCCCCATCTTGTCTCACGTATAGTAATTGCATTGTTTACCTCAAAAATAAATATGCTTGAACGAGTTATTTAAATTTTCAGAATGTTTTCTTAACTATTAGAAAATAATTCACAATGCATTTTTCGCCTTTAACGTAAACTTAAAGTAAAGTAAAATTAGTTTCTTTTAAATAATTAAAAACAACGCATACACAAAAAGCAATCACATTAATAAATTTCGAAGTCTCGAAATCTTTAAAAAAAAAATTCCTTTTAAACACATCAATTCAATTGATTTTCTAATCTGCCTGAAATAAAAAAGAGGCAAAACATTCCTTCCTAGTTGCAAATTGAGAGAAAAATAATAAATAAAATTGAGGCGATGAAAGAGTAGGTGTAAATTATTCTAATTTATTTCGAAATAAAGTAAATGACGGAACAGTAAAATTGAGAAGAAAAAGAAGAAGAAAATTTCTAATAAATATTCTATTTTTTTCTATTTACTCTCCATAATTTTAGCTTTTCTTATAATAAAATTTAACAAACTTTTTTTAAATGGGAATTCAACTAATAAATTAAGAATAATTGATAAAATATAAATTGATAAATGTTTGTTATACTAATTAGTACGATATATAGAGTGTGAACATTTGTTTTGCCAATGCATAAGATTTTTAGTAGAGATATAGTTGGAATTCATAATAGTTAGAATACGTTAACTTTTAATTAGTGATATAGATTAAAAATACCGCAAAGTACCGAAAGTAATCCCCATCCAAATATAACCCCCCCCCCCCCCCATCTATGTGAATTTTTCCTTTTTATAAAAGTGCTATTACAAGCTCTCCCCTTCAAGTTTTTATTTTCTGACGCTTTCAACCATTCTGTTTTTCAAGAAATTCCTTAAGTTTTTTGTTTACATATCTCCTAAATTAATATATCTTATGCAATTTATTTTTTATATAATTGCTATACACATCATTGTATCAGAATGGTATAATTTGCTATAAACGCTACCAGACCTTTGAAATGCGTGTTCTTTTCCAAGGTTACTGTTAATGTTTTTCTTTTTTTTATGCACTAAGATTTCATAGATATTGAGATTAAGTTTCCTAATTTTTGTTCACATTTCATTGATATCTAATTTAGTTATTTTATGTAAATTTGTTTTATTAATTTATTATTTTCATTAATGGAAACTACTTAGCTTCTATGGCAGGTAATTTTAAAACCAAAATATTTATTTTATTTTATTTTATTTTGCAAATTGCAAAAATCCCATGAAATTTCATAAATTCTAAATATATCCCCTCCCACACACACATACAGCCTACTAATCATCCTATTATTTTCACAAGAGTTCCAATTATAAGCCCTCCTTAAAATCAGTAGAATTTCCTCTCTGCTAAATGGAGCTTACTTTCGGTACGCTACGGTATATCATATTACAACTGAATAAAATTTCAGAATCTTAGTCGTTACCTATATAATATACAAGGTGTTTCACTACCAGACCGGCAAACTTTGAGGGCTTATAGTAGACATGAAGACAGACATTATTAAATAGGAAACCATGGGGCGCAAACGTCTTCTGTAGGAGCTAGGGGTAATTAAAGTTTACGGTCAAAAACTTCAAACGATGATAAAAAACGGAAAAAAAGGGTCGATTCGTTTGCGGTTTTCGCTAAAATTATTCTTTATATCACGAATTTCTTAAAAACTTTTTTTAAAGGTTACGTTCAAAATTTGTCAATAGAGGGCGTTTTAGACTTTAGAGTAACGACCAACTACTTTTTATCGTTATTTTTTGTATGGCGCTAAAATTATTCTAAAATTTAGATTTTAACTTAAATTTTAAGTCCAAAATCGAAAACACTGAGATCGGGTAACTAGCGAAAATTTAACTGTGAGCAGGGGGGGGGGGGATTTTAAAAGCTCATAAACGTTGAACAAACTAATCGATTTTGTTGCAGTTTGCGTGTAGGTCATTTCCTTGGTAATTATTTTATTCAAAACGATGTGCAGCTTTGGTGACCTCTTTTTTTCGATAGAGGGCGCTTCCGACACATCTCCGGCATTGCAATGACATTACTCCTGTGTGTTACTACCAGACCAACATACTTCCAGGAAATGTTAGGGAATGCAAAGATGACACGGAATCACATAGGAATGTAACATTGAAAATGCCTTTTTTGCGAATTCTGGTTAAAAGAAGTAGAGAAAAAAGCAACACAAAGGAGCAGAGAAACAGCAACAGGTTAATGTTACAAAAAACAGTTTATTTATATGTTTTATTAGAAAACGTGTTCGTAATTAGGACCAGAAGTAGTCCAGAAAGCTTGACAGCGGCGTCGCATGGAATTCCTCCCGCTCTGGAAGATTTCTGGCATTTCTGTTAGCTTTCTTGCAGCTACAGAAATACGAGCCGCGAGGTCTTCAACTGAAGGTATGTGAGTCTCATATACCCAACTTTTCATTTGACCTTTTGTAATAAAACGTTTAACTAAACTGTTTTCTGTCACATTAACATGTTTGTTTCTCTGCTTCTTTCTGTTGCTTTTTTCTCTTCATCTTTTAACCATAACTCCCCAAAAAGCCATTTCCAACGTTACATTACTATGTGATTCCGAGTCGTCTTTGCATCCCTAACATTTCCTGGAAGTATGTTGGTCTGGTAGTTAAACACCCAGGAGTAATGTCATTGAAATTTTGGAGATGTGTCAAAAGCGCCCTGTATAAAAAAATAAGGACACCAAAGCTGTACGTCATTTTGAATAAAATAATTACCAAGTGAATGACCTACACGCAAACCGCAACAAAATCGATTAGTTTGTTCAATGTTTATGAGCTTTAAAATCCTCCCCCTCTGCTCACAGTTCAATTTTCGCTAGTTACCCGATACCAGTGTTTTCGATTTTGGACTTAAAATTTAAGTTAAAGTCTAAACTTTTGAATAATTTTAACCCCATACAAAAAATAACGGTAAAAAGTAGTTGTTCGTTACTCTAAAGTTTAAAATGCCCTCTATCGACAAATTTTGAACGTAACCTTTAAAAAAGTTTTAAGAAAATCGTGATATAAAGAATGATTTTAGCGAAAACCGCAAACGAATCGACCCTTTTTTCCGTTTTTTATCATCGTTTGAAGTTTTGGACCTTAAACTTTAACAGACCCTAGTTCCTGCAAAAGACGTTTGCGCCCCATGGTTTCCTATTTAATAATGTTTGTATTCATGTCTACTATCACCCCTCAAAGTTTGTCGGTCTGGTGGTGAAACACTCTGTATATAAGAGCCCGTTTATTTAGCCAAAAACTGACGATAAAGCGTAGCCGGGTTTAACCACGTGGTTTAGCACAAACCCAGCCCAAATTAGCAATGAATAAGCTGATTTCTACTTTGCCCGAAAGTTTAGGTTCAAAGTTTACAGGAATAGTTAAAAAAATTTGAGTGTAGATTGCAGCGCATTCCGGTGATTAGTTTCTCGCATTATAAGCAAATGAATATTCCTTCTTTATATTGCATGCCACGGCTTAGTTGGCTTCGGCCCCCGGAGTAGCACACGGTCACTTTATTATAATAACGTTGCACGCACAGATTCATATGTTCGACTCTAGGCCTGGATACTTTTTCTCTCAGTTAGAAATTTCAGCAAAAAGATTATTAGAATGAATAATAATGATTTAATGTCAATTTTCTATCATCGAGACGAAATAACACGAAGACAGCAATGGTAACCATTTTTTTTTTTTTTTTTTTTTTAAGCGAAGATAAAGTCAAGTGACATATGGACTTTTTCCCGTCAGTGTTTGCCTGCGACTTTGGCCTATTGGATTTAATGGGGTATTCTTCAATATAATTGCATAGAATGTTTTGTTTTTTATTTTGTAAGTAATAATGGTGTGGTAAGTAATAAAGATATGTCAAAAGGGGAGACATTACCTTTCACAGAGGGACCTTACATTTATTTTTAAATATTATTTCTTTTAAAATAATAATAATAATAACACTGGGGAACACACATTTTGTTGACTTAGATCTGGCACTTAATTTTGGATTATTATTGGCAATAATGACCCTAGTTTTTTTTTTCTGTCACGTCAAATTTTAAGCTACAGGATACCTTAAAAATCATACTTAAAGTGGATACAAAGGAAAATGAAGAAACAAAATACTAAATATATTATTCACACAACGACTGTATATACTTACCATAAGCTCCACTGTGTTCATACAAGATCTAAACTCCTTTTACAAAAAGAAAAAAGTACATGGTCTTCGCTTTCAGCTTTTTCTGGAGTGTTCAATTTGTCGACAATCTCGCGTGATGCCAATATTGCCAGATTGCGGACTTTTTTAATTCAAATTATTTGACTGTCACCACATTTTAAAATAGTATAATTCACCTTATTTTTCAGAATTGTTAATTTATTTTTAAATAGGCCGGATATTTCTATTTTAAAAAAGCGGTGACTATAAACAATCTTAGGACAAAAAAGTCCCCAATCTGGCACACTGCTTGATGCTCCAACTATAGTCAGCCATCATTTTTTCATCCGAGCTACCCTGGTATCATTCTTCCATGAGTTTCAAATCTTGGTGAAATCGCTCATCTGCTCATCACTGACTGCATTAAGACTTTCCGAGAAGTCATCAAGATGGCTATGCAGAAAATGAAGTTTGATGCTCATGTTGCATTGTTGCAACCAAACATTTTGGAGCTCTCTAAAAGTTGCTGGGCAATTTCGGTGTAATTTTCTATTCACGTATTTCCAAGAAACTCTTTGACAAGGTTTTCAAATGCAAACCAATCATTCTTTTTGAGTTCTGTCATTATTCTGATGAAAATTTCACCTCTAATGAGATACCGAATCTGTGGACCGTCAAATACAGCTGCCTTTATCTTTTCAAAAGACAGGTTTGAAAATTTCGTAATGAGATACTTGAAACAGTCATCTTCAGTTGCCAAATCTTTCACGAACTTCTTCATTAGACCGAGTTTTATATGCAGAGGTGGAAATATGATGTTCTTTCTGTCGAAAAGTGGCTGATGCAAAATGCTTGGGTCGCCAGGTTTGAGATCAGATCTTCGCGGCCGATTCGACTGGAACAAATGCTTCTCAAGAGCTCTGCTGTTTCACATACACAAAATCAAGAATACATGGTTTATCCGCGTTGATTTTATCCCTCCCCAATCGGAGAATGTTTACTTAAGCCATTAGTAGAAACTTAAAGCTTCCTATGACTTACGCTCAATTCAGCGTAGGGTGGTCACATTAATATAAGCTGTAGAGATAAAAACTTGACATGATAGAAGAAACTAATTGCAGATTTGAAATCAACACTTTTTTTGACTTAAAAACAACTGAAAAATCGAAATCAACAGAAATTATGCAAAAAGTGTTCCCTAGTGTAATTCATATTTGAATCATTGTCATTATTTGATAAGGATTGGCATTTTGCCCCGTTAAATGAAGTATATCAGTTTTTTAAACAAATCATTTTACAATGACATACGCACTTTTAGAGGATGTAAATTATAATGATATTTAAATATTTTTTTATTATATTTTAAATTTATATAGTTTAAAATCATAATAATATCATTATTTATTTAAACAAGTGAGAAGATTTTGTTTTCTATCATGGTACATTTTTTTATGCCAATCTGTAACTTTTTTCCCTCAGTAATGAATTTATATTTCTGCCTGCTGTATCTGACTACATTCAAATGGCCGTTTTCGTAAAAATTCCAGATTTTTTTTTTTTTTTTTTTTTGAAAGAGCAATCATTTACGATTGCAAATTTGTTTTAACTTTATTTGTATGATTATTAGAAGAGGAGTTAATTTAATAAACAGGAAGCAATTAGTCAAATACCGGAAGTGAGTGTAGCAAGAACGGGAGAAATTTAAACAATGTTTCCATGCATCCTTTTTATTATATTTTTTACATAAAACACTAATAAACCTTAATTGACATTTCTAGATTAATTTTGTATGTATCTGAAAGGAATAAAAGAAATCTTGAAATGCTGTTTCTGAAAAATCCATTTTTCCATTATATCCATATTTGATAAACGCCATTCCATAAAATGTTTTAAATATATTTCAGTGAAATTTTGTCAGAATGTTTCCATATGCTTTTCGCTATATTCAGAACTAGAATCTAAGTTCTATGTGATAATGTAATTATTTTAAAAGTACTCGAATATAGAAAAATAATGATACTTTAGAATAAAAATATATGTATTTTTTCATATATTTAAAAAAAAAACCCGGCAATTTTGAAGACATTTTAAAACTGCTAACTCGGGGCAGAATTAAGTAGTTATAGTAGTATGCGGTGCTAAGGAAATTGAAATATGTTTATTTGAATTCTGAGTACGCAGTCCGGCGTAAGCAGGAAATTTTGTTTAAAAAGTGGCAAAAAAGTAAATCAGAAAATAATGAAGTATTGGTTGGATTTTGTTTTTCATCATTTTCTATGACAAATGAACTGAAAAAATGTGTATTTATTCAATATTGTACATAAAAAAACACAGAACGTTGGCAGGTACCTTAAATTATTTGTAATGTTTATATGTAAATGATTTCTAAGTACGTATTTAATTTTAAAAATTATACAGAAACTTTTTTCTGATTAAAATTTTTGAGAAATTATCGTCGTAAATAAGATACCTTTTTTTAAGAATTCGACAAAACTGATAAAAGAATCTCAATATATCATCAATGTTATAAATTAGCACAATTTCCTCAACCAAACGAAATTGTTTTCATTATTCCAAAAAGAAAATAACAGTTAGGCCCTAAAAATACCAGGACAATTAATTTTTAGAATAATTAAAAAAATTGTAAAACATTAACACAAATTTAGAATGTTCGTTCATAGTATTAAGATAAGGTGATACAAAGATGACATTGTCTGTTCCACCCTATTTTTAAATAGGGGAGACAGGGGAGGGATGACCCACCTTTCAGTTTTCAGATTTAAAAGAATTTCCGAATTTTGCCAATAGATGGCAACCAAAGCTATTGGAATCCTCAAACGATAGGTAAATCATGGAGGATAGGTAATCCTCAAATAGTCTGTGTTTTATGCATATAATTGAAACAGGTGTGGAAAAATCAATTGTGAAGAGGTTTCAACATAAAAAGCGTATTTTTAAGAAACATTTTGTATGATTTTTACAAATAAAATATATCATAGAAATTTAAGAAAGTATGTTTTAAGTAATGCAGGAATATTGGACATTCATTCCAGGCATACATGTTGTACAGCAAATTAGGCTAAACATAACCATGTGCTGCACTTTAAAATGTGGTAATGTGGGAAGACTTGATCCAATCATTGTGAGAGAAGATTGCCCAGATGGTCAAAGCTCCTTTAAGTGTTTTTGGAAATATTTTATTATACACTATACATAATGAAGGATTAACGGTTATATTTGTCAATAATGTAAATTAATTCGGTAAAGCTATCGTAAAATTGGGTGATAGAAATGAAAATGTGTAACCCTTTGAGGAGCAAGTAGTTACGTTACTTAATGTCGAATTCACACCGGAAACTTCCAAAAATTTTATTATGAAATATGGAAAAGCAAGATTACGGCTTTTTTTCCAAAAAACTTAGAAAAGTAAAATTTAATAAAATTTTTCTAGTGCAAATCTTATATCCCGCCTCCCCTCAAGAGGTTAACCCGTTAGTGCGGAGCTTTGCATATATGCAAAGAACAGTGTTCTGAATTTAATAGATTTTTTTATTCGTATATTCCTACCAGAAAATTAAAATAGCAATATCTGCTTTAATTAATAACGGACATTCCGTATTTAAATAAAACGAAATTAACCATTAAAACATTCTGGTGTAAAGTTAGATTCTCCTAACTACGTAATTTCTAGAACTCATTCTATCATGGGAATTAAAGGGTTAGATGTTAAGTTTTATAAAATAAATAATTATGTAAAATAATGTATTTTGAGACACACTTATTAAAATATTTACTAATTTGCAATATTTTAGGGTAAAATATTGAGAGTAGTTTTTATTTGTATTGCAGATGTGCAACAGAAGAAAAGGTTGGCGTATTATATGAAAAATGCATGTCTGAATTTTTTCATTATTTTTCCTGTGTAATTAACCTTTCAGAGAATCATACATTATTTTTTCGAAACAAAATAAAAAATCGCGCATTTAAAGGTTAAACTAGTTAAAGGAAGATTTGAAAAATTGCTATAGTAGAAAGAAAAAATTTAATGAAATATAAATTGGAATTGATAGGAACTTTTATTTCATTTAGATTGTAACCATAGTAAGTAAATATAAAAGATGGACTAAAAAGGATGGAAGCAAAAGCCTTAAGAAATGTTAAGTGTTCATGCCTCTGCAACAGAACATAATATTGATCAAAATACTTTAGGAGGATTTGAAGACAAATTTCACCAAGATGAACACAATGAGATGAAGCCAAACTATGTGGCAACTACACTGTTAAAATTTTGCTGCTTATGCAGCAAAGTCACTCCGCCGCTTTTATAGAGCATCTCTATTCTGACAAATGAGAATGCTCCATAATATGGTCAGGTAATCGTTTTCTATAAAAGCGTTGGAGTGACTATGCAGCAAAAGCTACAGATTTTTAATAGTGTAGTGTTGCCAGATCGAGTGTCACAAAAGTGGGCGTTTAAAACGGAATTTTTTTTCCTGTGCCTTGAATTCCATCTAATCAGGTTCGTTTACAAAACAAATTTTCGCAAGTAATTTTTAATAATTATTAAACCATGTAGTAAAAATTTATTCTGCCTTTTTTTAAACTGAATTTTATTTCCCTTAACAAATATTTCAACATAAAATCGCGCATTTAAACATTAAATTTTTATGATATATAATTTGTTGTTTAGAAAAAATAGAATATCAAAACATGTTCAATATTTCTTTCCTTATAAGATTTAAAATCTTTCTTGCACAGAGCTGACAGCACAAAAACCTATGTTATCAAGCACAAGAAAAAAACCTTTATTTTAAGGAAGAGTAGAAGTAGGGGAAACTAGTCTGCCGGAAGTGAAGTGATGCATAAGCCAAAAATTAATACCACCAGTGGTTGACTCGTAGGTTTATCATTGTGTTTTCCTGCTCCCAGTCGTCCATGCTTTCATATCTTTGTTTGTAGTAGAACCAGAATGATAAATCTACGAGTCAACCACTCGTGGTATTAATTTTTGGCATGCACCACTTCGATTCCGGCAGATATGGATCATTAGATTACCCTACTTCTACTCTTCCATAAAATAAAGGTTTTATCTTGTGCTTGATAAGATAGGTTTCTGTGCTGTCAGCTCTTGGACTATTAGCAATTCTGAAGCTTTTGAATATTTTGCAAAAGGATTGGCGTGGGAGGAGCAGCAGAAAGACTGTGATATTGGTGAACTAATAGTATGAAAAAACTCCGTGATAGAGCTTCAAAGCAAAGACAATCGAAACAACGGCAAACAAAACTTTTTTTCAAACCCTTGTGATATATGTAAAAGATACTTAATTTCAAAATTAAAATTCAGGTAATTTATTCTCGTTTCTATTTTGCTATTGCTTTATTTTTACTAAGCACTTTTTACCATAATAATAAATATTGCATATATTTCTCCTTAATCTTACAATTGAAGCATTCTCGATTATCCGAAAATTTCGATTTTCCGAAAGATGGTCGGTCCCAATTACTTCGGATAATCGAAGTTCTACTGTATATCAAAATGTTCAGAAAAGATAGGAGTGTAACATCTAAAAAATATTGAAATTTCGAAAATTTTGAAGTTTTAAGAGTCCTGAGACCCCTTACATCGGTGTTTAAGACCGCCACTCCCTTGACTAATGTATTTAAGGTAAACGCACCGGTAGTGGGCCACGTACCTGTAGTGGGCCACTAATTTTCAAAGTTTAAAAACAAGTTCACAATCCATCTCAGAAAAACGACTAAATGAAATCTGATTAGCTCAAATCCTTAAATGTTAACTTTCCATAAACAGTTTGGAATAATTGTTATTTTCCTGTAGATATATTAGTTTATATTCTAGAGTGTCTTCAAACAAAGATTTTTTGAGGTTCTAAGACTTTGTATATAATTTATTTGGGTTTTTGTTCATTAGAATAGTATTGGGCCTGGGCCCACTATTGGTGCACAAGTGGCCCACTTCTGGAGCAGCCAAAATATAACTTCACTAAGCTATCAGACATATGATTATTAAAAGAAAATATCTAAAGTAATTTATACTTCAAAGGTTTAACACTCCAGACAAAGGTTAAAACTTTTGAGCCATATTAAATAAGCATTGCATAGAGCGACCTGTAGTGTTATTTATGGATCTATGAATCTAATCAACATCTGTTCGGATCATGGAATTGAATGGTAGCTTTCTCCCAAATTCCACACACCTGATGCAAACAATGGACGTTGTTGTTTTCCATACTCTTAAAAGTGCTTGGTGACAGGAAGTAGTGAACTTCAGAATAACCCATGAAGGCAAACAGATGCAGGAACATGACTTTACATCAGTCCCGAAATCAGCACTAGATCGTTTAACTCCTGCAACAATTGTAAATGGATTCAAAGCAGGTAGACTAGTTCCATGGGATCCAAAGAAAGTAACTATTGAATCCACACTAACATAAAAAATGTGATAATATCACCAATAAAGGAGATAGAAATATTTTTTTCTTTCTTAGAAGTACTTGAAGATAAAGTAGGAGATGAAAAAATTAAATCTTCCTTAGAAAATAAAGGGAAATGGAAAGGCCCTTTGGAGTAAACATAACTTTACTACTTATGATTGGAGACGAAGGAGACTTGAACATGGAACCAATTTCCCATGCAATCAGTCTCAACGCAATTTAGGTATAAAACACTTGAGTATTTTTTTTTACAATTATTTATTCAATTTTTACATTGTACTTGTTATAGGGTACACAAGTCATATTTGTCGAGGCGGCATACACTGAAGAGTCTATTGACACTGTTGATAATGAGACTATTGAGCATGAGCAAAGAGTAATTGTTGAAGATGCTCAAGTGGACCTTTACATTCAAGAAGGAAAAACTGAGGCTGGCAGTCATTCAGTGCCTTCAAATGGTGGGCCATCTAAAAATGTACTAACACCCTTCAAAAGAGTTCTTTTTTGACCAAAAGGGGCAGTGAGTAACACAAAGAAAAGGAGAGAAACTCCCTGCAGTTGTGACTTCTATCCAAATGCTTCAATAAGAAAAGATAAGGTCTTAAAAATGCTAAAGATGCAGAAAAAAAGAAAAAACGAAAGTGAAAAAAGAAAAAATTAAAAGAAAGGGTTAAAAAATAGCTGATGAAAAAAAAAGGAGAGTCAGGAAATTATCGCCCGAGTCTGATGTCTCTCATTGGAAGTTTCAACTAAATACTCTTTGTAATAAATTGGCTGTAAACCCCTCTCACATTTTGAGATTTTTTTTGTTTTGGGATAAAGCATTTTGTTTTGCAGTCATTTCAGCTTTTAATTATCCTGTTTATTTTATTTATCACCACTGCGTAATAAGAAATAGGGCAGATTTTTTTAAAATTGCAAAATATAACAGACTGTTATGTAGAGGGGAAAAAAAACTATGCATTTCGATAGAAAAAAATTGCTAACTTGTGTACTATTATTGTCGATGAAAGTTGATGATTTTTTTTCCTACCATTTGTATCATTCTGGTACAAAAACACAGAAAATGTATTTTTAATAACAGAAATCGCTATAAATTCATTAAATTCATTGTAACATAATTCAGAAAGTTTTGATCACAAAATATGGGAATATTTACTGTTTAACAAATCAAAGCATATAAGCAGATTTTTTAAATATATCTTATAGATCACAAGAGCTGCACAAAAATTAAATTTAGTAACATTAAGAAGATATAACTATTTTGATGGAAATGGATTTTCACATGATGAAAAAACTGTGAAATAGTTCAGCAATTAAAATTATAGCTGTAAAACTGGCTTCTTGGAAATTAGCTATTTTTAAGCGATAAGAAAGGACACCCTGTTTTAATCTAAAGAAAAATACTTTGCAGCTTGTAGAACATCAGCTTATATGTAAAGTGAGATAAAAGTAAAACTGATTTACAGAACTGAAGTTGAGGCCCCTGATCGGCAGATTTACTAGTGAGATTATTTTACGTAATCATCTAAACTTCTATGTACAATTTCATTATTGTGTATATTCAATTTCAGAACTGTAAAAAAGTATAACTTCAGTATTTTTACACTAAACTCAAAACTGGAGTGGCCCACTTCTGGGGGAACCACTACTGAAGCATCAAAAATTTCCTAGGCCCACTACTGGAGCATAGAGGAAGGTAACTTTTTTAATTTTTCATTTTTTCCGAAGAATGTATTTTGAAACTTTGAATGTTTATTCCGATACCTGAAGATTAGGACTAGGTTAAAAAAATATATGTCTTTTAGAATTCCTTAATACTTTAATAATAATTAGATAAATGTCCTTAAGTGGCCCACTACCGATGCGTTTACCCAACGGATAAGTTGTAGAAAGGAGATTCGTTCAGATACAGTTTTGTTAACAATAGAGTGCGCTTCCTTGTGGTGGAATGTGGAATGAAAAGAACGCGAATTTGTTTAAATTAGGAAATCTAACACGGCGATCTGTTTGTAACCGATCTGTCTGTAAGATAGTTTATAACACATAATAAAAAGTTTTCAAAAGAATGCGCGAGAAATTTCGTGGGGGAGGGAGGGGGGATTTTTTTTTTTTTTTTTTTTTTTTTTTTTTTTTTTTTTTTTACCTTAGCGTTTTTCACATTTTTGTGTGCAGTTTTTAAGGATTTAATAATTATAAATTATATAAATTTGGCTTTATTAATTAAAGAATAAAGTGTTTTGAAAGGAATATTAAACGAAACCCTCTGTGCGATCTGTGATCACACTTAAACTCTTGTTTTCTTAATCTGTTCATTTTCCAGTATGTTAAGATGATCAAATCAAATATTTTAACAGGAGAATGTTTTATGAAGATCTAGCAGAAATGTTTATCACGTAGATTTAACGCTATCATCCTTAAAATTACAAATATAAACCATAGATGCCACTTGTACGGATTTTGCTCACCACTAAAATTGAATAGAAATTTTAGTCTTGTTTCATCATTAGATTTCGGTGATTCTTTTAGGTAAAATTTGCTATTAAATTTTAATGGTGAGCAAGATCCGAACAAGATGCCAGCTATGATAAATTCTTAAAACAGTTAAAATATGCATAAACCATATTTTTTTTATTGATTAAATCAAAAAAAATAATAATTATAATAAGGAAACTATCTGAAGTTGCATTTGTTAGCTTTTATTCAAAGTAATTACTTTTTTAAATCGACTATCTTTAAAATTCAATTTTTTATTTCCGTTCTTCTTTAGTTGATTACGTGGGTATTTTACCGTGATTATGAAATATTTAATATGCCTAAGGCTCGTTTAAACACCTTAGTTGTAAAAATGTACTTTCTTTTATTTCGGAATAAGAAATATTAAAAAAGCTGAAAAAGTACGATCAAAGCTTAAATTAGAAAAAGTAGATATTTTATCAAAAAAGCGAATTTGAACTTTTATTTCTATTTTTAAAAATGTTAAACCTTTTTGTTTTATATCATTAAAAATTAATTTAGGATTTGATATTCTCTGTTCAGTTAAATGTATTCATTAAAGAGTTGGCAGAGTTGTTACGTTAACAAACAATAACAGCATTTTATCAATGAATTTCAATAAACAAACAATGGATTTCCTAATTTTTAAGCAATTATTAAACGCGCCTTTATTTCCTTCTAAAATGCCTTTGAAATTATCTGCATTACTGAGAATTCGTTTTAAAAAAACATAATGATAAATATTACATGCATACATAAATTGTTAATAATTCAAAACGCTGTTTATCAACATGACTTAACCCTTTCAGAAACAAAGTACTTCTGTTGTTAAGATACTGAAATGATTGAGTGACACCAGGATTTACAAACAAATTTGTTTGAAAATGAGTAAAAGCTCTTCTTCATGTACATTATAAATGGAAAAATGTATTCAAAATTTATTGTGTTAATGTTGGAATTTGGGATTAAAATTAAGTGGTCCCAGCAAAGAAAGAACCATGGACCATCAGCTGGAAAAAAGATGCCAGCTAGCAGTGCTTTCAGCTGTAAAGTGCAAGGGTGGCGTTACTTAAACCTGTCGAAAAGTGTCCAAGCCGAATGCAGCTGCCCCATCAGTGATGGCCAACAGCAGGCCAGCATTGGTATGCCATCACATTACTTCAATCCGGCACTTTTTCTGCAGTGCTAGCACCTATCCCACTGCTATTCCTTTGCTGGCCCTGCACTTTTCCTTACAAAAATTTCTTATAGAATTCTATAAAAAAAACAAAGTATTATATAATTATAGCTCTTTTTTCTATAAGCTAGTTTCACCAAGAGCTATAGAAACATCTGTAGAAGTGTCTATAATAGAAATGTCTATAGAAACGTTTGAAATGCATGTGGTCACCCTCCCAAGTACAGACCGTGCTCGATGCTGCTTGACTTTCGTGATCGCACACGAACAAGTGCTTTCAGCGTACGCTACGATTGCTCGTAGTTTTCAAGCTCTCATTACACTATTTCAAGTTTGTTTCTTTTGCGATTTACGTTCCCAATCATTACACTGGTATAGAAATTATCCTATTTTATAGACACCCTATGTATTTTATACGCTTTTTTTATTATTAATTCAGAACTGCGTAAATTATGAAAACCGAAATCCTTTGTAACCTAGTAAACCCAGATTTAAGAAGAAAAAAAAGTGCGTTGAAATAAAGAATTTATTTATTTATTTATTCATTTACATATTTATTTTGTTGGTGGCAGTGGTGCTATATTTTTTACAGTTAAAAAAAATTAGCTTCACAGCTTAAATTGTGTTAAGATATTCATTTCAGATTTGTGTTCAAATACTCAATGCCTTCGATATTCGCAGCGCCACCTAGCGTAAGGCTTCCCAGCAATAATACTGCAAAAGTTCGTGCACTTCCATGTAGTGGTGGGCCAGCGCATGAGATAAAATGGATGACCACCCGAATTTTATCTGATGATTTCTGATGATGGGCTCCTACCTTGCTGCTGGCCAGCAATTTCCTCTTAGCTGGGGTATATATACACTGGCCCCCAAAAGTTAAGATACAGGGACTGGGTACTTTCGGTTGCACACGTTTTGTCGAATACAGGGTTCGTACGGGTGCTTGAATTTCCAGACTAAGAAATTCTTCGGTACCAGTATTTTTTTCTGGAAAATCTCTCCTGAAATAAGTCGAAATTTCGTCGGTTTACACAAGATTTATTTTTCTATAAAAAAAAATTCTGATATTTGGCCTTGAAAATAACGGTATCCGTACGAACCCTGGAATATCTACAAAAATTATTGACGAATTGTTCTTGAACTTCTGGGATGAAAAGAACATGTTTGATTTTATATTTCCCGGTGAAAATTTAGTCGGGTGTACAATTAGGGGGCTAATAATAAATTTAATGATAAAATAATATTTGAGATCCTCTATGTAACAGGAAAGGTTCGAAATGGTTTGTCACTGTGGTAAATGACTATTTGGGTCCTGTTCAACGTTTGTATGCATTTGTGTAAGCATAGCACTCATATTCGTGAAGATGTTAACGTTTTTGTGAAAAATTCAAAAGGTTTTTGTTTATAGCATACAGAGTTTTCAACCAAATTTAACACAACTTTCCAAAAACCTGACAAAGAGTAGTAGAAACATTATACTGCAATTAAAACATGAATATATTGAATATTCAATGAGATATGGGCGCATGCGCGGAAGATTTCAAAATTTTTATTTCATAATTTGGTAGTCAGTATTTTGGGCCAACTTCAAAAAAAAAGTTCAATCAAATATTGTGAACACTTAGAAATATATAGCGAGCTGAATGAAAAGTTGTGGAAAATCCCTTATAATAAAGCTATTTTTAGGAAGCAACTCACTGTATCGACCCTATCTTTGTGAATTTTCGCTATATTTGACTGGACTTTTTATATAAGTTGACCTAAATAGCTTACTATTAAATTATGAAATAAATATTTTGAAATCTTCCGCGCATGCGCAGTTAAAAATTATCTCATAAAAATGCCCATATCTCATCAAATATTCAATATATTCATGTTTTAATTGCAGTATAATGTTTCTACTACTCATTGTCAGGTTTTTGGAAAGTTGCGTTAAATTTGATTGAAAACTCTGTATGCTATAAACAAAAAACCTTTTGAAATTTTCATAAAAACTTTAACATCTTCACGAATATGAGTGCTATGCTTACACAAATGCATACAAACATTGAACAGGACCCAATTAGTAATTTACCACAGTGACAAACCATTTCCAGCCTTTCCTGTTACATCGGTGATCGCAAATATTATTTTATTATTAAATTTATTATTAGTCCCTAATTGTACCCCCGACTAAATCTTCACCGATAAATGTAAAATCAAACATGTTCTTTTCATCCCAGAAGTTCAAGAACAATTCGCCAAAATTTTTGTAGGTATTCGACAAAACGTATGCAATCGAAAGCATCCAGTCCCTGTATCTTAACTTTTGGAGGCCACTGTAATATACCGACGCCTTTCTAGGGATTAATGGAAACAAATCTGGAACCACTATTGCTATACTACATTCAAATCCAGAATTTACTCTCAGTACATGTTCATCATATTTGTCTATTTATTACATCTCTTCATACTTTCTTTATTTAATTCTCTTTGATTTTTTACAGATAAAAAACTGTTACTGATAACAATTTACGATCTTTGCCGTTACTCTGTAACAAATAATAATAATAATAATGACTCTGAAAAGTGCCCTTCTTTTAGACCTGTGACCTAACATCTACCACTCCTTGAACAGCCTGCCCTTACCAGCTTTGCCCGAGCTTTTCTTTTTCTTAACTGGGCTTATATATTTTAAACTTTTTTTATATGAAATTTTTAACTTACAATACCGATTTATTCTTTTTTTTAAACTTGTAAATTTTAATTAGCTTTTTTCATTTTATTACCCCATTTTTTTAAAGCAATTAATTAATATTAGACTTATATTTTTAAATAAAAATTTATTCGTAGTTTATATACTACAGCTAGGCTTTTTCCTCCCAATGGCTCATTTACTATAAGACAATCATCTATAGACTGGGCGTAAGGATGATAACAACTCGGAAGCCCTTCAAATTGTCCACACTGTTAAGAAGTAAATTGCTTGTAGCTCGATAGAGAACTAAACTTTCAGTTTGTTTTCTTTCCATTCGTGCAGCAAGGCTGGTCGAATTCTGGAAAACTGATTAGCCTCCTTTTGTATCCAGAAATTTTGAATTCATACCATAAATTCAGAACAGTACTTTTTGCTTTATTTAAAGAAAACATTTCGTTATCACGTAAACTAAAATGTCTTCTATCTGATTTTCTGTTTTGAACTCGTAATTTATGAATAAAAAAGGTATCAAAACTGGTTACCATTTACTGATCAATATTCAACCGTCTTCAAAGAAAAAATATTCGATGGAATGTTTTCAATTACTTTTCAAACGAAACTAGCGTCTATGTTGTCAGGTACAGTTGGCTAACAAAACAAAACAGAGGGAACTCGCCAAATATTTCAGTCTCCAAATTGGCACAGAAGAAAAACAGAAATAGTACCTGAATGGATGTTTTTTAATATATGTGTAACATAGCCATAGGGAGCTGTTTTAATGATGAAATTGTTCAAAACAATTGAGTTTACAATACAAACATTTATATTTGACATTATATATGGCTTTTTCTGTAAATGTTGATCAGAAACGGCCTTTTTACCAATGGTAATATTTACTGAAAAAAGTCAAATAATATGTCAAAATAAAGCATTTGCGGTGAAAACTTTAGAGATTGATACAATTTCAGTATGAAGACGAGCTTATTTGTTTTACATAAATAATAACTAGTTGGATGTGCCAATCCCAAAACTTTCTTGTATCTTATACATCTTAATATTTTAAAACCTAGTGACACATGTTAATACTTCTATATTATTAGTTCAATACTATACCAAATTTGATTTTCATCTTAAATTTCTGCTCAAGTCAATTAAACGGACTAAAAACGAGTTAATCTATATCATGATATTTGTTAAAATTATCAATTTTTCCTTATTCTGTCGTTATCAGCTGTTTGCGAATAGCCGGCATAGCAGGAAGCGAGTTCCCGCCGCTGCATGAGACGCCGATGCACAATAGTACTAAGAAAAATCAAGAAAAGTATACAAAAATCGCTAGCACGGAGCCCCTTTACCGTGCAATATTTCCAAATTCAAGGAGAACCTGTTGGCCAAAGCCAAAAACAAGCACAAACATTTTGGTTCAATTGTATGCATAATTTTATACGCTGTTCGATGGTACAATAATGAAAATGGCACAGAGATCGGAATTATAGCGCCAGCGCCCCCTTCTTTCGAATTTTTTTCAAGTTTAGGGAGGACTTGTTTGCCATAGACAGAAACATGCACAAAAAATTTGGTTCAATTATATTTATAACTTCATACACTTTTCGATAGTACAATAATGAAAATGGTACAGACATCGCAATTATAGTGCCCCCTTCCGGCAGAATTTTTCCAAATTCAGAGAGGACCTTCGTGACATGACAAAAATAAACACATAAAATTTGGTTCAATTCTATGCATAACTTCATACACTTTTCGGCGGTACAATATTCAAAATGGCACAAAAATTGTACAAAAATCGCTATTACAGCGCCCTCTACGAGCGATTTTTTTACAAATTAAGGGAGGACCTCCTTGCCATAGCCAAGAACTTAAAATTTTTTTTGGTTCAATTCTATGCATAACTCTATACACTTTTCGATGGTGCAATATTCAAAATCGCACAAAAATCGCTATTACAGCGCCGCCTAACGGCGAATTTTTTGCAAATTCATGGAGGACCTGCTTGCCATATCCAAAAACTTAAAATAAAAATTTGGTTTAATTCTATGCAAACCTTCATACACTTTTGGACGGTACAATATTCAAAATCGCACAAAAATCGCTATTACAGCGCCCCCTACCGGCGAATTTTTTTCAAATTCAGGGAGGACCTGCTTGCCATAGCCAAAAACTTAAAATAAAAATTTGGTTTAATTCTATGCATAACTTCATATACTTTTGGACGGTACAATATTCAAAATCGCACAAAAATCGCTATTACAGCGCCCCCTACCAGCGAATTTTTTTCCAAATTCAGGGAGGACATGCTTGCCATAGCCAAAAACTTAAAATAAAAATTTGGTTCAATTCTATGCATAACTTCATACACTTTTCGGTGGTACAATATTCAAAATCGCACAAAAAACGCATTTACAGCGCCCCCTACTGGCGAATTTTTTCCAAATTCAGGGAGGACCTGCTTGTCATATCCAGAAACTTAAACTAAAAATTTGGTTCAATTCTATGCATAACTCCATACACGTTTGGATGGTACAATATTCAAAATCGCACAAAAATTGTTATATCAGAGCCCCCTAACGGCGAATTTTTTCCAAATTCCGGGAGGACCTGCTTGCCATAGCAAAAAACTTATAATAAAATTTTAGTTTAATTCTATACATAACTTCATACACTTTTTGATGGTACAATGGCGACAGACAGACGGACAGACGGACAGACGGACGGACGGACAGACGGACACACAGACAGACAGACATTTTCTATAAACATGTTTTTTGGAATCTCTGACCCCTAAAACATGCAAATCCGTCGAAAACCGGAAGTCGAAAAAAATTTCGATTACAATACTTTCTTCTATTGAAGATAGAAGAAAGTAAAAAGGACTTACTACTGTGATCAAAACTTATCCAGAATGCTTCATTGAAAATATATCTAATAGTAGATATCGTTTGCAAAATTTTAACAAACATTTTTACGACTTCTTTAAATATCTGGCGATAGTCAGAAATTTATTTCATATTATCGTCTGAAATTAAATTTTCTTTTTATGAGATAAGAATTTTCACTCTATGGATTTTCGGAAATTGCGTTGTTTGAAAATTTGTTTTTGCAATAAAATATTTGCTACAAAAGCATTCGAGATGTTTCAAAAAGCTTTTAAAGACTACAGTATATCAAAAGAGAACAATATTTCACTGATATAAAAAGTTTAAAGGTTGTAGAGAATCTGTGGTAGATGATCCGCGATCTGGTAGAACATCCACCTCGATTAATGACCAAAATATCGATAAGGTCAGATAATTGGTGCTTGGTGATCGGCGTTTGACAATAAGAGACATTATTGAATATGTTCCTAGATCATTTGGTTCTTGTCAAGTACTTTTAAAAGATCATTTATGGTTGCGACGCGTCGCTTTTTGAGATGTTCAAAGAAATTTGAATATGTTAACAAATAATAATAATAAGTGGCCCGAGAGAGGCTTTCTCAAGACGATTAATTTCTTAATCGCAATATTACCAGTTATGAAAACTTGGATATATGTTTTTGATACAGAAACAGCTCAACAATCAAGTGAAAGGCGCTTGAAAGGTCAAGTAAGACCGAAAAGTTCACGTCAAAGTTTACATAGATAAGCGGTCAAGATGGAGTATTACTCGAGATCAGATGATTCCGCTGAAATCATTTCTAATTTAGGAAGATATTTTTTGAAGTTCGTGCACAAAACGAGCAAATTATTTCTAGAAAATATACTAGTATGCTTTAAATGAATATAAAAAATGGTCCAGTGCGTGTTTTACTCTGAGGGTTCCCTTCATTAAATGTATGAATTATTAACTGTATCATTTAAAAAAAAATCGTAGCTAAAATAATAACAAGACTTAGTAAAAAACTATACGACGACGTAGTGTTGTGTATAACTGTATATACTAGTAAAGTATGAATGGATATGCGATAAAAGTTCAAGGAGATATGAAACCTAAATAATATCAAATACTGCTATTTTCTATAACACTTTTTTTAATCGCACCCTAATCTGTTCATGATGATCTTTATTCGGTACTGACAATAAAAGTAGTGCATATTTAACCCTAGATCTACCGGGAATTTTATTCAAGTTTTAATAAAACGTTCTACACCAGAATTTTTATTTAAAACTATTTAACTTATTTATTTACCTTATTTTTGTCTGGTTTATATACTTAGTTTATTTTAAAGAAATTTCTGGTTTGAATGAATATTTTGTATGTACCTGTCGGTTCTGATGGACCCGTCTGGTAGACGGAGGGTTAAACTTCATTTGGCATTTCATAAAACTAAGTTCAACGTACTCATAATCTTTTCTTTTTGCAGTGTAGCTAAAACAAAATCCTTGTTCAAAGTTTAAACTTGGCGTTTGGCTAAGCGCGCTTCGAAAGGGGGTCGAAAGGTTGCAACGCCGCCTTGACCCGTGCCACGATAGATTTTAATTAACTTTTAAAGACACAGGAGGCGCATTGAGAGATCCGCTCAATGCAAACTAGTCGCGAATCCCATAGTATTTATACGACTAATTCTAATTAAATTAGTCTGTTTTTAACAATTTGAGGTTTATTTCTTTTATACTGCTACTGGGCATTGCATTACACAAATATATCATTAAAAATTGTTATCTGGGCCGATGGTACATAAAAGCCGGTGGTACATAATGCACGCCGCTCCTGTCATTAAGTATGTCCAAACTGCCGTGTCTTTAAGGGTTAATATCTCGGCTAATCACAGACGATTTTTTTCAAAAATCATTAACAACAATGCTTTTATACTTCTGCTACGAAAGGTACCTCCATCGATCCTCAAAACCTTTGCTGAATGCTGGAAAATCGGCATTCGTGTGTAGCGGAAAAATACGCTTTTTTCAAAAACTATGTGACATAGGGTAATCACTATAGTTTTCCTGCAAGATATAAATTAATGTCTACTACCTCTAATTTTCTCATAATTTTAGTTTCAGTAGATTCGGATATAGAAGGGGAACGACGTATTTTTGCCCTCCCTTTTCGACTATATCTCTGAAAATAATACATAAAATTAAAAGAAAAGTATTTTTGAATTCAGTATTATGAATGCTTTCACACGATACCTCACACGATATACAAAGAAAAGATTTTTTTCTTCAAGTAATTGGCCCCTCTACATTTTTCCTAGATATATTTCTCGATGTTTAATCATCCGTAAATATGTGGGTCAATAATCTTTATTGCTTCCCCCAATTTGAAATTTCCACGTTCCATAGTTCCCACTAAAAGGGCTGTGACAGTCAGATACAGGACTGATCTTATAATGGTTCCGTTTTTACTTTTTAAGTAATGAACCCTAAAAATCAAAGTAATGTTCACTATTCTCTTGGATTGTTGCGATATTGTGCGTAATGTATTCCGACCAACTGCCCAGACAGTTAATAAAATTTATTACTTGAGTGCTTTGTGCCATTTGCCTGAAGCAGATTGTCGAAAAGTGCCTGAAATGAGAAAAAAAAAACCCGATGGGATTTGCACGACTATAATGCGCCTTTTCTCAGTGCAATTATTATTCCTGTGTTTTATCTTAAATCTTAACAAGTGCGGCTCCACAAGCTCTGTATTTACCTGATATTACACTGTGTGATGTTTTCTTATTTTCACCGTTGAAATTCACTCTTCGTAGTCCCCATTCTGAGTCGACAAATTCGATAAAAATAAATTATCAACGAAATCTGAAAGGGTTCACAAAAACGGCTTTAACCCCTTGGGGACGAGCGACTGGTATACGTGCCGGGTAAGATGTTCAGAATCATGATTATTCTCACCAGTAAATTTTTATTGTAAATTTTGCCTTATTTAATCCGAGCATTTTCCCGATTCAATTAGTCAAAAATTTTCTGTTTTGAAAAACAGATGATAAAATATTCAAAATTCTACAAAAGACTCTCGTCCGAAGGGGTAAGGCATGTTTGGATGATTGGAAAAAACGTTGGCAGAACTCCATTGCAGAGAAGTTTAATTTGAACGAGATGCAAAAACGTTTGACCAATAAATTAATATCGGTTGGTTCTTCTGTTGGTTCTTTTTATTTATTATGGAAGAAATCGCATTTTTTATGAGTGAAAATCGAAATTCTTTATTGAATATGGAAGGTGGGTCTATGCCGTTTATGTATGGAATACAATATCGCACATGCACAATAAGCGGCAACCGCGGCGGCTCCACTTATTTACCATCATCCGAACATCAAAACTTTCGATGACATTTCCTTGAATGAGCGGATCTATGGCCATAATTTCAGCCCTGATGTTACTTTTGAGGTCTTGGATTGTGCGGGGGCATTTTCGTACACTTTACTTTTCGTAAACTCCCAAAGAAAATAATCCATTGGGGTTAAATTGCACGATCTTGGAGGCCAATTCACATCAGAATTTCTTGAAATTAAGCGATCTGGAAATTTCTCATTCAATAAGTTGAAGTTTTGGCGATCAGAATGTCGTTGCACCGCCTTGTCATACAAATCGCATACATAAGTACAAATGGCATACATTTAACAGTTCATATATGCATGACACATGACAGCTGACACAAATAACCTGTGAAATGTTTATAATTAAAAAAAAGAATCAACAGATGACCACTTATACTTTCCGTTTTATGTCACCATTCCGAGTACTTTCTGATTACAGTAATAATTTCTAGTTGCATGGCTTTTTTCGTTTTTTCTATTTTTTGTCCGCCTGTACGTTTATTTTACCAAAAACAAAGTAATTATAGATCCTTGCTGCTGACTCATGTCTCAACGTGTCCGAAGTTAGACTGCAACTGCAGGATTCCTACTAGCAACTAGTATATAAATTTTTTTTTCTATTCGTACCGCAATTAATATATATATATATATATATATATATATATATATATATATATATATATATATATATATATATATATATATATATATATATATATATATATATATATATATATATATATATGTTGTTATAAAAGTGTACGGCAGGAATTATCGTTTTGAAAAGATTGTACATACCTTTTGAAATAGAATAAACTAAATTGTCGCCTGTGGCAACTCTGCAAGTTCGCAAACAGATAAAATTTGTGAAGGTAGATGCACGTGCAGGTAAGACTGCTTATTCATCATTTGAAATTTTATTTATTTATTTTTTACATTTTTGAGGAAGGAAGGCCACGGAGGTGTGCGGAAACTATAGAACGAATATTTCATATCTCACTTATTTATATTTTAGTTAAGAGGCTTTTGTAATCAAAGTAAGAATTTAAAAACGATTTTGAATACTAGCTTATCAGAAAACCTCTTCTTCATGAATGAACAAATGAAAAGTAACAAACAACATAATTTTCTCCGATACAGCAAAGTATTTTTGGTTTATTCATACCTCATTTATTTATATTTTAATTAAGAGGCTTTTGTAATCGAAATAAGAATTTAAAAATGATTTCGAATAACACCACCTTATCAGAAAACCTCTTCTTCATTATTCTTAATTCAAACTGTATTAAAATATATTTCATATTCTCATCAATTAACCATTCTTATTAATTTTGAAAAGTGTCGAGACTTTTAATAATTGTATAAAATTTTAATTTGAAAACTGCCATAATATCTCTTTTTTTGCAAATAATCATTATTAGTTCAATGACTTCTTATCTGTTCAAATAATTAGAAAAAAAAAGAACTAGCCGTTTTTTGAAATGGATTTATAGATAATCGTTCACTGGAATAAAGAAAAATCCTACTTGATTCTTTTGTCAAGAACTGCTGATATCGAAGATTCTTGATTTTCTAGAAATGCAACTAAGACCAAAATTTTTGGATTTTATTAATGTAAAGAGGTTTACTTTCTGTTGTTTCAGCAACATACATTTTAGTATTGAGATTTCCTTTTAAAAATAACTACAATTTATTGGGAAATTTTTAATTTCCTGCTTTTTAAAAAATTTTCTTCGATGCATTCTTTATATAAGTTTAACGTATGTCATACTATTTGTAAAAAATATAGTATATACATAAGTTTTAATAAAGATAAAGCTAATTTAAGTACTAAAACATGGTTTAAAACATAACTTCGATTGTCAGAAATATGCTGAATATTTCTTTGTGTATAACATTAGCATTTTTTCTTGTAATTTAAAAATATATGATATAATGATTATAGGATGAAATAAATAATTCTGAAAATTTATACATTTTAATAAGAATTGTATAATTAATCAAACCAACCCATGTAGTTATAAACATATTTTAAATAAGATTTCATGAATAAAATGTTGTTCAAATAATAAAAATTACTTTGGTATTAAAACAATAAATTCAATACTTATAATATTCTGAGTATTTTCTTGCATACAAATAAAGAAAATTCCTTGCATATTAAAAAGCATAATAGAAATTTTGTGAAAACGGAGAGTAAATACGGAAAGTTATTTCCAAAAAATTCTCTATAACCAAGAGAAATTAAATTTAGAAAGTAATTTTAATTGCATATGGTTACAAACACAGTTCTAAATGATACTTTATATATTTTCATTATAACACATAATGAAATAATTATGAAAATACCAAATGAAAAGGAAAACATTATATGCAAAATTTGTATCAGGAATCAAATCGAAATTTGAGTTACTTCAATCTGCTGAAGAGGTGTTAACATTAAAATTATCATAAAACTGCTGCAGCTCAATAATAAAGGTTTAAAACCTTATATGCGAACTGTTTTATTCTTTTATATATATATATATATATATAAAACTTGAAGTAAATTTCTTGCAAATTATCAAGTAACAGTTGACAGAAACACGATACAAATGAAACGTAAAATTTATGAAAGAAATCTAATTAAAAAAATCTAGTGCTTTGAAATTTGTTAAAGCGTTTAGACTCTAATCAAGCAAAAAGTAATTTATTTTTTAAAAATATTGTTTGTACGATAAAATCATGTAGGGGTGGAAAGCAAATTTGCAGATTATACTTGCAAAGATCATAAACAGCTTATGGATTAAAAACAGCTTATAAAATCAGCTGAACTTTATGGAAAAAACTGTGTTCTTAGAAACGGCAAATTTAAACAAAAAAGAGAGAAAGACTTAGATATCTATGGAGATATATATCTTAGATATCTATCTTACATTTAATATTTCAGCAATCAGATTTCTTTTATTCAGCTTTTCTTTCTTTAGAAAAATAGTATAAACATATTTTAATCCAAACTTCTTAAAAAACATGTTTATGTATTACCCAAATAATCTCTCTCGAATAACTATCACAATATAGATCATGAATAAGTTTTTATTAACGGTAGGTTGTTAAAATTTAATTCAAAAGTGGTCAAGCATTATAGATTATTCAAGCGTTTCTGTAAATATATTTGCTGATTCTAATTTTTTGTTTTTATTTATCGAAAAATTCTGTTAATATGCAATCACAAAATAGATGATCATGAATTTGATTTTGTAAAAGTACGTTATGTACTTTTTGCTTTCAAAACTTAAGTCAAACATGCTACTGTATAATACATTATTGAATTGTTTGTTCAAAAACGTTTTTAGCTGATGTTTATATTTATATTTTTTATTGGATGGAATGTTAAAACTTTTATCTGTTGTATCATCAAAATCTTAAAATTTCTTTTCGAATAAACATCTAATTGATAATAAATACCAAAAAGAAGTAAATTTGTTTATGATTTTAGCACTTATAATAGACGAACAAGATCATATATTAAAGTGTATTAATCATTTAACACATAAACTTAAATTGTAAAATATATATATATATAAATAAAAATTTAACACATTGTAGTAACATACATAATAGTGTACCAGAAATAAAGTTATACATCATTGACTATTGAAGTTTTTGGTTAACCACATTTTAAATACTGATAACATTTATATTTGTTTTTTGCTAATATTGACAGGGTTTTATATAATTCTAATAATCAAAATCTACGCTTTAAAATAGAAAATATAATTATGACACATAGTGTGTATTAGCACGCTGTGTAACAGTGCTCGATCAGATGATGATTTTACGGTGGTAACAATGAAAGAAAATGTGTGTAGGTTTTGGTTCTGACCAGTTATTATACCTTTTCAAAGAAAATGTAACAAATTATTTTCCCGTATGGGAATTTTTGTATGAAATAACAGTGTGATTCTAAAATGTTAACAGTCATAAAAACATTCCAAATAAAGTACATTTGAAAGTAAAAATTGGAAATTTTATGATAAAAGACATTAATAAATAGCTCTCCATCTTATTAGCTCAAACATAATCAAAACATTTTTAAATTGAAACTTTTGGAAGAAAATAAATTAATGAAGTCTTAATAATTAAGCAGTCTCGGCTTTTTTGTTTCAATTGAAATACATTCATGATGAAGCAAGGCAAATATTAATAAAAGTCTTAAATACTATTTGAAACCTTTTTAGCGAAATGCAAACATTACGGAATTGGTTGTATTTCGTAAAAGGAATCACAACTTATTAGAAATATTTGTAACATAATTCGAATATCATTGAATAAATTTCAGTCTCACGGCAACATATTATTAATATCATGTAGATTTTTTTAAAATAATCTATAATTTACACTTTCGATCTTGTCTTGAAATTGTATAACTTCTAATAGAGTATGCCATGCAGATTAAGTTTATAAGTTTCATAAAATCGTCTATCTGTGTAATTTCACATCACAAACAATAGCTACCAATTGGATCAAATATTTAGTACATTATTAGGTTATAGGATTTCTCATTAAGGAAAATTGCAATGCTTGTCAATTTCTGCTTAAACATTATCCTTCAATGCATTCTGAATAGTGTAGTACAGTCAGTATTAACCTTGTGAAACACATCATATACTTGTGGTGAAGCAAAATATATATATATATATTTATTATTTGATACTTTTCATCCTCAGGCGACAATTCAGCAGAATTGAAAGAACTCTTCTTCGTTGTTTTTATCGACGCAAGTGTCACTGTATAAAATGTGTTTGTCGCCATGAAGATTTAATGTTCTATATTTTCAGCTTTGTAAATAATTTATTAAAAAAAATGAATTAAAGAATATTATAGTTCTCTTATCAAGTCTCAATGTTTCCTTCTGTTTCCTACATAATTATAAATATACAAATAAAGGCCTTTTACTTACCATTTAAATTCTACATATTTGCATTCCTTCAGTTGATTCTTTTTAGTATGCGATATTTTATAATATCAATGCATTCTAAGTAACAAAACATTTTTCAATTCATTCGGCATTTTGTAGGCGTTATGTAACATGCATTTAATAAGATTCTTAATTGCGTTTTCGTAATATAAATAGTGTATTTTTACTGGATTTTTAACTTATGTCATCACACTTTATTTATTTGTATGGAAATTCTTTTTATATTGCAGTTTTATTTTTATTATTTACACTGTTAATTGCTTTTCTCGGATTTATGTATTTTAAGATTTACAAAAGCACTGAGGTCGATTGCATTATTTTTGTATATATTTTAGAGAAATTATATATTATAGCTAAAATATTCATTATTATTATTGCTGTTGATGTTATTTTCTCTATATTCTAATTTCCTTATCAGCCCTGAATGCGGATTTTCTAAAACACATTTAATCTGAAATCATCAGAAACTGAGTGCAAATATAATTAATGTCCTCTTCGATTTCACATTCAGTTGCAAAATGCAATTAAATACATACTTCTAGGCATTTGCTAGAAAAAAACAATCCAAATACTACGATGCTTTTCCGGTGATATCTAATTTTGTTTAAAAACATGAACACATCTACAAAAAGAATCATTAAAAAAAATGTGTGAATTCTTTTTTTAAATCATTTTGTTTCATAGGTGAAGTGAAACTAAAATAAACGTTATTTACCAGAAATTATGAAGAAATGGATTTTAAATCAAATCTTTTGATGACGTCATTCTTAAAAGCAAAGATAAAATTTCATCTTAATTTGGCACTTGGTTATTAAAATTAATTAGTATAAATAATATACCACTGTCCTTCAAACCTTTAAATACCTTTTATTAACTCTTATGTAATATATATATATACATATATATGTGGTGACAGAGTTTGAACTCTGCACTGCAAAGCCTAGCACATTCTTAAATGAGGCTCGGGATGATCCACCCCGACCTCTGAGTCAACGAAAAAAAACTGCTGAACTGACACAAATTATTGTGAAAAGATAGAGATGACTGTTGGTTGCTCATGAGAGCGGACGTGTTGAAACGTCGCTGTTTGACCGAATACCGGGTCACGGCGGAATGTCGCCGGCCAGTTATAGTTATCATGTTTAATCTAAATGTAAATACCCCATCTGTAAATATTTCACCCACATAATCAAGAGCATTAAAGTTTAAGATTCCATCAAGAGTCTGCCTGGACTTTACTTCTAGACACCGACCACAGTGTACACTTATTCGTTAAAATAAATATGCATTAAATTTCTACAGATTGGGGGATCGACCGGGATATTTACATGCAAAGTGTGGAAGTGCGGATTTAACGTGTACGAAAAATTTTCTGATGTCTAAAGAAATTCTGATGTCCTTAAGCTGAACGATGCTCTGAAAAGGAAAGGAAAAATGTTGCTTTCATCGAATGTTCCGTGAATTACTGGAAAGAGAAAAAAGAAACAGGAAAATTTTCATGCAGGAGGAAAGATAAAAAGAGTGTTTCTATCTGTGCGCGTTGAAGTTTCAACTACGTGTTCATCATTTTGAAAAGATCTGTTCCTGTGAGATGAATCATTTGTGAAAATGCATCTGATAAAGTTTTAATAGGTCGTTTCTAGTATTCGAGAAGAAAATATACGCTGACCTAATTAGTGAGCGGTGAAAGTTTTTTCCCGTCTTATATGAAGAAAGATTTTTTTTTCTTCTCTTGTGATAAAATGGGGGAGTGTTTTTTTTATTTTTCCCCATAAGTGCTTGAATTGTGTTAATAAAAAAATGTATAGTAAGTTTCTGTTGTGTACGCCAGAAGAAAAAGAATATTTAGTAATTTATGCAGAAGTGGATTTTTTTTTTTTGTTCTGCACTTTTTTTTTTAATAAAAGAAATAAGGCACTTGCTTAGACGTGTCTGCGAAGAGGAAATATAGGAAGGTGTTTTTTTTTTTTTTTTTTTTTGCTTCTTTGAAAGAAAAAGTATTAACGATATAATTTTTTTATCTTGTTATTTTTTTTATGTGAAAAGAAAGAAATATATATTATGTGAGAATATTTTGAGGGAAGCAAGTTTTTATAAAACAGGTGTTACATAATTATTTTTTTTGTATTGTTATATTGTGAAGAAAATATATATATTTATTTTTTTTGGTGGAAATATCAGGTACAAAGTAAGTCTGTTTTAGAAAACTGTTAATATTATTATATATATAGATATATTTGATTTATCGACTGCTTATATATTATTGATTTATATTGAAATGTTTTATTTTATGTGTTAATTGGTTAGATATAATTATGGCACACTTAATAAGGTCTAAAAAGATCGATCTGGTGACTGCGGTAATCGAGTTAGGTTTAAGTCCTCCAGATGGTGCTAATAAAAGTCAACTGACTGATTTAATTTTAAAATCCGATGGGTATAATGAGGATCTAGTAAAAAATTTGCTAGCGGGAATCGTGAGCGCGAGAGAAGAAAGTGAAAAATTGTTGCAACAAAAAGAAATCGAAAATCGCGATTTGAGTTAAGAAAATTACAATTGGAAAAGACACAAAATACCCAATTGAATAAACCAATATCTACAATCGCCGGAAAGGGTTCCGATGTTCTAAAATTGTTAAATAAATATAATAAGGAGGAAGAAATTAGCATTTACTTAACCCTTTTCGAACGGCAAGCGAAGCGTCTAGGAATAGAGAAAAATGAATGGGTTACATATCTGTTGGCACTGTTACCACTCGATATTGTTAGTTTAGTAAATCGTGAAAGTGAAGAACTATCCAGTGATTACGACTGTGTAAAGAAAATACTTTTAAGACGTTTCAAACTTACACCAAAGCAATTCAGGCAAAAATTCTTTTTACATAGGAAACAAAATTCAGCGTCATGGAAAGGTTTCTCATTTGAAATCGCAAACTTTCTGAATGAATGGTTATTGGGATTACATATATCAACGTTCGAAGAGTTAAAAAATATTTTAATCATTGACCAGATTAGGCGAAAATTGTCCCTAGAAATGAAGGAACACTTTTGTGACGAATTGCCAAAAATTACGAGTGTAGAAGATTTGACCAATAAATTGGATGATTTTGAAACCGCCAGAATTAACTTACGGAAAACAGAAATTAAGCCCCCAAACACGGAATTTAGAAAACGTCAAGGTAGTGAAAATAATAGAGCGTTCCATCGAAATGACATTAGTCGCGTACCATATGAGAAAAACTTCACACCTACCCCCCAAAAAATTTAAATACAAAAATCCGTTGTTTCAATTGCAATGACCTTTCCCACCGTTTTAGGGATTGCCCCCGAAAAAAAGAAAGTCCGGTCTGCTGGAAGTGTAAAATTCCTGGCCACAGGTATGACCAGTGTACAGATAATTCTCCTAAAAATGCAAATGCTGCCGTAAGCAATAACTCAAATCCGGTTGATAAAATAATAAAAAGCGTGGGGATTTTAGGGAAAAATATGGATGCTTTAATAGATACAGGAAGTGACGTCAATATGTGTAACAATGATACTTATACAGCCCTGGGATGCCCTAAATTGCATGAAAATGATTTGGTTTTATCAGGTATTGGTGGTAGTCAAATTACACCCATAGGATTTACGACCGTAAATATTGAAATAGATGGTTACACAGTGAATGCAGATTTATACGTCGTAAAAAATTTGAGCCATTCTATAATTTTAGGAAATAACTTTTTGAAACAGGTAAATTTCAATATGTCGGAAAAAGGATTGCAAATTACAGGGAAACGAAAGTTGAAGGAAGTTGGGTGAATTACGTCACTGCTTTCCCGCAAGAAACAATCATAACAAAAACCAGACGCGTCATCTATGTCACACCCAAATTTCATGCGATGTTGCGGTCAGAAAAGCAAAACAATCCCACGATAGGAAAAACGATTGCGACAGCTGAATTGGTGAGAAAGGAGCAGACTAGTCAAAATGAAAGAGCTTGCAACTTTAGTGAAAAAATAAACATGCAATTAAGCTCTGATAAAAATTGTTTGTTGGAAAGGGAACAGTGTTCCATCCCACAGTTAGACTCAGCGAAAACCACAGATATTTATTTAGCTGAGACAGCTAATTCTATTAATTTTCAGAAAGTTGAGCTAAACCATATTACAAACAACACTATTAAGAAAGAGTTAACGGAATTGATCACTAATTATAAGCCAAACAAGGTTAAGGACACGGAGTTAAATGTAACTATAATATTAAGTGATGATATTCCGATTGCGCAACGACCACGTAGATTAGCATATCCAGAACAGGAATTTGTACACAAACAAATACAATAATGGTTGGAAATGGGAATTATAACGAAGAGTAATTCTAATTATGCATCGCCTATAGTGTTTGCGAAAAAGAAAGATAATTCCTGGAGATTGTGTGCTGACTATAGACCCCCCAATAAAAAAATAATTAGAGATAATTTTCCTTTGCCAAGAATAGAGGACGTTTTAGATAACATTGAGGAAGCGAAGGTTTTCACTACATTGGATTTAAAAAATGTTTTTTTTCATATAGACGTAGCAGAGGAGAGTAGGAAATATACAGCATTTGTCACGCATAACTCCCAGTACGAATATTTAAAGCTTCCATTCGGATTATCGATTGGCCCGCAGAATTTTCAGAGATATATTCAAGCTGTTTTTAAACAGTTAATTAAAGAAAAGGTAATATTAATTTACTTAGACGATGTCATAGTACTTGCGAAGACTGAGGAAGAAGCGCTTTTAAAACTGAAACGCGTCCTAGAAGTTGCATCGGATTACGGACTTGAAATTAATTTTGCAAAATGCCAATTCCTTAAACGGAAAATTGAATTTTTAGGCTATATTATTGAAAACGGAACTACAAGGCCCTCGGAAGCCAAAACTTTGGCAGTAAAGAATATTCCTGAACCCCGCACTCTTAAACAATTACACAGTTTTCTGTGTTTAACTTCTTATTTCAGAAAATACATCCCACATTATGCAACTATAGCGAGACCTTTAAGCGATTTATTAAAAGCGGGAAATACATTTAAATTTGGAATCCTCGAAAAACAAGTTTTTGAGACTCTTAAAGAAAAATTAGTTAACCCCCCAGTATTGCATACATTTCGACGAGGCGCTAGACTAGAATTGCACACTGATGCAAGCGCCATAGGTTTTGGTAGTGTCCTACTACAAGAAGATGAAAACAAAAACTTACATCCTATTCATTACATGAGCCGTAAAACTACACCTACTCAAGCAAAATACTCGAGTTACGAATTGGAAACACTCGCGATAATAGAATCTGTTAAAAAATTCCGAAACTACTTATTAGGCACGAAATTTAAAATTGTGACAGATTGTTCCGCGTTTCAAAAGACAATGGACAAAAAAGACATTACGCCAAAAGTAGCCAGATGGGCTCTATTCTTACAGGAATTTGATTATGAAATTGCCCACCGATCAGGATCCCAAATGAAACATGTAGACGCATTGAGTAGAAATACTGTTCTAATAGTTACCCGATCGCAAGATGAATTAACTTTAAAAATAAAGAATGCACAACAAGAAGACGAACACATACAAGCGATAAAAAAATTAATTGAAAAAAAATGAAAGTTCAGAATATTTTATAAGAAACGACATCGTACACAAATATGAAAATGATTGAGAACTTCTGATGATTCCTACCAATATGCAAAAGGAAATAATACGCGATGTTCATAACAAAGGTCATTACGCAGTGGCTAAAACTGAAATTATTTTAAAAGAAAATTATTTTATACCCCAATTAAGAAAGCAAATTGAAAGTGTCATTGCCAACTGCATAGAGTGTATACTTTGCAATAAAAAGAAAGGAAAAGGAGAAGGTCTGTTAAACCCGATCTCCAAACAAAATATGCCCCTCGAGACCTATCACATAGATCACATTAGTCCCATGCCTTCTACGAATAAAAATTACAATCATATTTTTACTGTTGTGGACGCATTTACTAAATTTGTTTGGCTATACCCCGTTAAAACTACAGCCGCTAAAGAAGTCATCGATAAATTGTCCAGACAACATGATATTTTCGGAAATCCATCGCGAATTATAACCGATAAAGGACCAGCATTTACCCTGCTGATTTTGAGAAATATTGTAAGGAAGAGAACATAGAGCATATTCCCATAACAACAGGGATACCTAGAGGAAACGGTCAAATAGAGCGAATGCACAGAATTCTTATCCCAATTTTAGCAAACCTTAGCGTAGAAGACCCCACTAAATGGTACAAATTTGTCGCGCCTGTGCAACGTATCATGAATAGTACCGTATCGAGGAGTACAAAATTTACACCTTTTGAACTACTGACAGGAACGAAACTGCGGCAGAAAACTGATCTACAAATCAAAACACTGTTAGAGGATGAGGAATTAAATTCGTTCATATCGGAAAGAAATTCGAATAGACAAATAGCTAAGCAAAACATACTAAAAATACAACAGGAAAACGTGAAAACGTATAACAAAAGGCGAAAAAAGGCCAATACATATAAACTCGGTGATTTGGTGGCCATTCAAAAAACACAGTTTGGGACAGGTACCAAACTAAAGCCTAAGTTTCTTGGTCCCTATGAGATTACTGCTGTAAAAAGAAACGATCGTTACAATGTGAGTAAAGTTGGACACCATGAGGGTCCAAATACGACCTCAACGGCTGCAGATCACATGAAGCCTTGGACTTCTACTGTCTAAGACGAAATATTTGAGCTTTAAGTGATTTTTGTGTTTTTTATATATTTTTTTTAAACTGTGTGTTATTAATATCTTTGTTTTATTACTATTATGAAGAAACTGTGAAAAGAACTGCTTCCAAGTGACAAACAGAAAAACTTTATTATTTTTCTAACTCTAAAAATATTGGTCAAGGACTGAAAACTTTTGATCATCAGTATTTAGTGACTGATTTTACTATTATTTTGTTTTATATATTGTTTGTGAATTTTTTTGTGTGTATAATATACGTTCTGAAAAACGTAGTCCAGTACCAGTCAGGTATATAGAGTAGATGGTTGACTGGGAGGACCCAGCCCTGTCAGGTAGGCCGAATTGTGGTGACAGAGTTTGAACTCTGCACTGCAAAGCCTAGCACATTCTGAAATGGGGCTCGGGATGATCCACCCCGACCTCTGAGTCAACGAAAAAAAAACTGCTGAACTGACGCAAATTATTGTGAAAAGATAGAGATGACTGTTGGTTGCTCATGAGAGCGGACGTGTTGAAACGTCGCTGTTTGACCGAATACCGGGTCACGGCGGAATGTCGCCGGCCAGTTATAGTTATCATGTTTAATCTAAATGTAAATACCCCATCTGTAAATATTTCACCCACATAATCAAGAGCATTAAAGTTTAAGATTCCATCAAGAGTCTGTCTGGACTTTACTTCTAGACACCGACCACAGTGTACACTTATTCGTTAAAATAAATGTGCATTAAATTTCTACATATATGAAGCAGTGCATATCTTAAGAATTATTTTGGTTACAAACTCATAATTTTTGGAACTAAGTTAATAAGTGCTAAAAATGATAAAAATACACTTACAAAAATACTACGTTGTATAAATAATACCCAAGATCTATTATGATAAAAATATTTTTGCAAAATATTTTTCATATTGAAATATGGTAAAAAAAAAAAAAAAAATCACGAGATCTCACGTATAATGAAATCAAGTGCAACAATAAAACTGGATATTTGTGAAGGTAAATTATTTAAAAATAATAGTAATTCACGTTCACAAATATAAAAAAAATCACCCTTGAAAATTATTTATAAAACGGTAAAAACAATCAGTAATACAGTTTTTAAATAAATTGCATTAAAATACTATTCGATGGTGCAAAAATTTAAATTTTTCGATAGGTTACAAAAACTGCAGTAAAAGCGAAATTCATTGGTCAACTGTTATATGCCTCCTGTATCAGCGCTACTCAAGAACATGTTTTTGCTTTATAATGTAGATGCCATTATTTCACATTAAAATATCCGAAACATTAAAAAAAAAAAACTATTGCTATTTCATGGTAAAAATATTACAAGTTTCTATAAAATTAAAAACACAATGATTTCATTTCAATTTTATAAAAGCGTATTATGTAAATGTATTTTTTATTGATATTAATTATGCATAATTTCATAACCGTTGCATTCGATACCAAAAAACTACAACAATCTTTATAATTGCAGAAAGAGTGCATTCGTAGAACTCTTCAGAATACTTTTTACCTCATTATTCTTTTACCCATAGAAATTCCATACATATAATATTATGTTCTAGATCTACTGTTATATCATTTTCAGAATTGAAGTGTTGCTACTTTTTTACTTACTAGGGGCTCGGCCCCCTACGAGCTACGCTCGCCAACCCCCGTTCAGACAGTGCAGTCTCTAAAAGCACGCTAATTTGGTCGGCTTTAAAAAGATTTTCTAAGATTTAATTATAATTTAAAAAACAGTAACGATCTCCCTATAAACGGGTTTCTATTAATTTCTCTTTGATTGGGGAATTTTAAGGAAAAATCAGCTGCTGTTAAAAGATACAATTGCTGTTTTCGTCTTTAATTAAATAAAATCAGTTAAACATTTCAAAATAAGCTAATATAAAATGAATTAAGTAAAGAGTCTTTGCCTCCCGGCATTTTTTAAGAAAGCGAAAAGAAAGTTCTTTTAAATAAGACGTTTTAAATGTATCGTTTTTAGTTTGACGTAATTTTCACCAAACTTTTCTTTCTCTTTTTAATATTCACGTGAAAATACTTTTGTTAGAAATGAAATATTATTTGCACTGTCCTAACAAAAATAGTTGAAAAGATCATCTGAAAATATCAAATAAGTATCTTGCGCAATTTTTAAATTTAAACTGTTTTGCAATATTACATTTTCTTCATTTTACGTAATAAGTGTAATGTGATGTAAATTTGACGTAATTTTTCCTATTTAAGACTTCTAACTTATGTTAAGGAATTTATTATTTTACAATATCCTTTCTCCTTTAAAATTCACGTGTAAATATAGTTTTTATGAAGTAATTTTCAATAAGTTCCTGCTTTTTAAACGTAATTATTAATTTAAATTTGAAAGTTTTTTTCTGTTTATAATAGTCATATGTAAATAAATTTTTAATTTGAAGCAAACATTATTGTTTGCGCTGTTTATACAGTTAGCAGCAGTTTAAATTAATACCATTTTCTAAAATAAGTAAAAAAATCTCTCGAAATGCTGAAAATTTGAATTTAAAATAGAAATAAAATCTCAAAAAATGGGTCAAATTAAAAAATTAAAGCAGTCTGCACACCGAGAAATTCTAACGTATAAAATGATCTAAAAATGAATTAATTCCCATGTACAGTTTTTTGCTCGTATAAAACTTTTTTAATGGAGCGATTTTTTCCAACTTTAGCATTAAATATCTCTTAAAATAATCCTTCCATTTGAAAACTGACTGCATCAGCGTGTTTATCAAACATTTCTCTATAATACCGCCATTTTTCATATTTTTGTATGCAATATTTTTCTTAATATTAACGAAGAAAGACCTCCGGTCACAAAAAATTCAAAACCGGCGGCGGCGGTGACAGCGTGAGTTACTTTTTTCTAGAATAGAGAGATACTACGAGTATTTAAAATCAGTAATATTTGTGCTTAATTATTCTTTTAAAAAAAGTTCGCAATTTTTAGTCTAAATTTCAATTTCCTTTACTCAATTTTCAATAATTCATCGACTATCTTAAAATTTCTCTTTTTATTCCGCAGTTATCCCAGCTGGGAGAATCCTTTTGCTTGCGGCCAATTGGAAATTATTCGCTTTTTTTTAGTTTATTTCTCTACTAAGTAGTAATCTAACAACATTTCTACTTTTTCTTCTCCTTACGGCTCCATATATTGGAAAGACTCTACTTCTCGACTGAGAGTGAAATTGTCTTCAACTAGAAGCTACTTAATGCTGATTGCACTGTTAAACAATAAAAATCTATTATAGAGATAATTGTTTTGAAATTGTGGTTACAAAGTTAGTAAATTTTAAGAATGCTGCGATATCTGCATAGTGAAAACCGATAACCTTCTGAAATATTTCAAACAATGCACTTGTTTGATTATTATAAGGGTATTTCACGTCACACCACTTCTTTATCTCATTAAAATTACTTAACGCATAACTTCATTTTTATAAAACTACAAATATTTTACAATAAAATTCCCGCAATTGTCTTCGCAAAATATATTCTTATAGATTATCCCCATATAAAAAAGGAAAAGAATAAAAACTTCTTTCACTTCTTTCACTCTGTGATTATTATGTGATAACTGCGAAACATTCTAAGAGTGACGGCCCCCAGGGTACGCAGTCCTAGAAGACAAAACAGTCTTTTGAGAATAATGCTCTATCTAGGACAATAGTACATGATTAGAAGTAAGGCAGAAAAAACCGTTTTATCAAGTGTGATAAAGCACGGCACCAAAAGCCGCATTTTCGAAGCCTATTCGTTTTTTCTTTCCTTATATTGTTAAAAATGTGCAACATTTATTTAAAGAGTAAAAATGTTTTTGGACAATTTATACTTTTAATAGGAATGGTTAAAATTCAGCGCTATTATTAGCGATGTTATAAAATCGTTATTAACAGCACGATAATGAATGTTAGAAATCGAATATATATGGAAATATTACAATTTAAAAGAATCGCAAGTATATAAAAATGTTAAAAACAGACTTCTGATTCAAAAATTATAATATTAAAAAGTTTAAATCTTTTTTGATTGCATAAAAATCTCTGCTTTCTCAATATGTTCGAATAAAACTCTGTGTGGTTACAATTATTTTAATTTTCTAATTAATATTTATTTGAACATTGGAGAATCTTAAAATTTAAAATAATTGTATTATAGTAAAATGCGAATAACACACCTTATACTCATTTCAATACATTTTATTACATGTTATTAAAATCCATATTATTACAATATATGTTGATACAGTATTCAAATGTAGTATGATACTAAAAAACACTGTTCTTCATTATGTTCAGGTAAAGCTCCCTGAAGTTATATTGTGGCTTCTCAATAACTAATATTTTGTTAAAAGCTTATATAATGATGGAATTGAAAACAGTTATAACGGACAAAAAAATCATACCATTCATTATATTGATTCTGAAATCATGTTACTTACTTTTTATAGTAGTGTGATGTTTGCAATGTAGTAGTATGATTGCATGAAAAATACGCAGTTCTTCATTTTGCTCAGCAAGATATTTTTTAGTTAAAATAATGTTACTCTCTTACACTTATTCAAATTTTAAACAACATTATGAGAACTTTTAAGTATTAAAATCGTATTACGATACACTAGAAGAACAACAACAACAAATAATACACGAAATTACCGGATTTGTTTTGTTCTTTTACTTTGGCTAGAAACAATTGTAATAAAATTTGCAGTTCGTAAAAATTATTCTTTAAAGGAAGGACTAACTATTTATAAAAATCCTGAAATCAGTACAATACTGTTATTTATGATATTTTACATTAATAATAATTAGTTCTCATTACTTATTTAATAATAGAAAAAAAAATAATGTCTATTGCATTATTTTCGAAAAAAAGTACCTTTCCTTACTGAATAGCCCAGTGGTTAGGGAGTTGAATTGGTTGGGGAGTTGTTTAAATAAATAGGGTAAAGCTGGAAATTGTTTTAACCCCTTCAGTTTTGGTCTAGAATGAATATACTACGTTTTTCCCCTCGTACTGTGTGAGCGTTAGTAATTATACATCGATTTATAGTAAAAAAACACGTTTTTTTTTTATAAATACATAACACAATCTCGAAATCACTAACTTTTTCAAAAACATTGTCAATTCAAATGTTGTAGAGCTTAAAATTCTGAATAAAATGAGTACCTACACTTAAAAATTTTGTTGAATATTAAGGTTACAATTCTATTTTAAAGTTTTAGCACCATGGCCAGAGGGTTGAACTCAGAATTAATTAGGGAAAAACTGGAAATCATTTTAATCCCTTCATATTAGGTCTAAAATGAATATTCTATGTTTTCCCCCTTGTACCAAGTAAGCGTTAGGAAATATGTACGTATTTACATTCGAAAAGCATGTTTTTCCTTAATATTTTTAACAATATCTCAAAATAGTTAATTCTATCAAAAACATTGTCAATACAAATGTTGTGGAGCATAAAATTCTGAATAAAATGAGTACCCACATTAATATTTTTGTTCAAAATGAAGGTCACAGTTCCATTTCAAAATTTTGCCTTAATCACTAATCAAGAGCTTCAAGATAGGAGAGACCAGATTACCTTAACAATATCTCCAAACAGCTAATTATATCAAAACATTGCCCATACAGATGTTGTAGAGCTTAAAAGTTTGAATAAAATGAATACTCACATTAATATTTTTGTTGAAAATTAAGGTCGCAATTTCAGATATTGTTAAAGATATTAAAAAAAACGCGATTTTCGAATGTAAATGTGTACATATTTCCTGCATTGACATCGACTCGATCACGCTCAACTGTCCCATAAGGTGGACTGCATCATCGGTGGGTCACACTTGACTGTCGTATCAGGCGGCGTGCATCACCGGTGGGTCACACTCTACTGTTCTATAGAAGTCGTGCACTACAGGTGGGTCACACTCGATTGTTCCATAGGCCGCGTGCACTACACGTGGGCCACACTCGAATATTCGAAAATTCAGTAGTAAAAACAATTCAATATTATAAAGTTAACACATTCACGACGGGAAATGAGAATTCTCTTTTTCATTAACAAAATATCATTGACAAAGGGCATGGCTTCTACCATACAGAAAATGTATTTATATCATGTCGTCCATATATATTTAGAGTGTCAGACATTTAAAATTAAATTTGTATATTTAAAGATATTTACCTATGCATAAACTTGGGAAACCTATCTAGAACACCAATTTACAAAATACTTTCAAAACGGAGAGGAGCTTCTACTGTTTAAAATTCAGATTTGATAAAAATTTCCCGTCAGCAATGTGTTAATATAATTGTTTATTTATTTCGATGCAATTTTTTAAAACATTCTAAACAGGGTGTTATCTGGCCCTTACAACGGTTACAATAAGCGGTTACTTTTAAAGTTTTCTTCGAAGTATATTGTCTGCCTTTTCATTTTGCATAAACATTTGTATTATTCTTTACATCTTTTCACAACAATGGACTCCTTTTCTGTTTCGTCCAAGCACATCAAACTTTAAATGCATACCAGAACTTCTATTCACTACGAAGGAAGAACTTCCGGAAAACTTAAAAGATCAAAATATCATAGAAGGATGTCGTATTACAATCCCTCGAAACTGGTAAGTGCTTCCTACAAAGCACATTATTCTCAATTTTAATAGCCCGAATTTACCAACCAGAATTAAAGCTGCCTACAAACGCTGTCCCGTCCGACCTTATATTCCTAACCTCCTTCGTTGCTTTAAATGCCAGAGTTATGGTCAAGCAAACACTACCTGTCGTGGCTCTGTTACCTGCACACATTGTGCAGAAGTCGGACACGACAGTAAATCTTGCAATAATTCTGAACGCTGTATAAATTGTAAGGGTGACCATACAGCCTATTTTCGCTCTTGTCAAAATTGGATTCGTGCAAAGAAATCCTCGCTTTTAAAATTACCAAAAACTGTCATACGCAGAAGCTCGCAAACTTATTGAATCCTGATCATCATCCGTCGGAGTCTCTTACTCCAGTTTACTCAAGTAACAATCAAAATCTGTAAGACACATTAACACCCAGGCTGAAACCTCATTACCCCAAGTAATTCACCTATGACACCATCTTCCAGCACTTCAGAGAAAAAAACCGTGATGTCTCCTCTGCCACTACTAGAAAAATTGCATCAAAATTAAAACTTTGGTCACTATCATCCGAACCTGTTAAAATAGAGTACCTAAATGGTCAATAGCAGAAATCTTCAAGTCAAATAAAAAAAGTCAACCCAATATGAGGCTGAAAAAACACTGTTTCATCTGTATTTAATTTGCAGAAACCTGATACTAGTCAAACTGTGAAACCGAGCCAAAAAACTTGCGTATAGAGAGATAGAAAGACAATTCGGTGCTCTGCGCAGTAGTGAACTGTGAAGAAAAAAAACTGGAAATCATCTCCAAGTCCATCATTTTATAATATAAAGGAACCGAAAAAGCTGAAAAATTATGTTGAAGATGCTATGGAATCGGAATCTTGGGACTCGAGTGCAGATGACGATAATATTGTCTTTGAAGAGGTTGTGCCTAAATAATTATACATTATTTTTAAATTCTGTTATTTTTAAACTTGTTTTGTTTGCAACATCTTATACTTTGTTCATTTTTTTAACAATTATTTACTTTATAACTTTTACAGATGATTTTAATTATAACAATTTTGTGCCTTTTAACTAGATTTTAATTTTATATATCATTATTGCTTCTATATTTAATTAAATTGTTTTTATCATCCTATTAGTTATTTTACCCTAACTTTTTGTTTTCATTAAAATTCATTCAACCAACCAACCAACTTTACATCTTTTTTTCTTCCATATTTATACCGCTTGCCTGGAATTGTCGAAAACCGAGGCGTCCTCTCCATGGAACCATACTTTCGTCGATTACAATGTTTTTGCCAGGTTTAACCCTTTCAGGGGCAAGGTACTTGTATTCGTAAAAGTTCAAATAATTTAATGACACCAGTATTAACAAGATATTTTATTTGTAAAGAAGTAAAATTAAATTTTCGCGTACTTAATAGAGACGACATTTTCATCATAAAATTCCGGTGCCAATGTGGCAATTTGGGATTAAAATTATGTGATGCCGTGACGGCATCACCGCCCTTCAAGGTGTTAACAGGATCTTCAAAAGTATCAACAATTGCTTCAAAAATATTTCGAATTTAGTTCAACCAATCTTCAGGTCTAGCTGTGGTATTGTCGGAAAAATGTAAAAAAATAAGTATAAATAAAAAACGATCACGTTTCATGGCATTTTTTATGCGCGCATTCGCATACATGTCCCTTTTAGACCATTACAGACGACTAATTTTTTATTCTACTTCCCACCAATTTCACAAAACAAAAATCTTTCACATACAGTTTGACTACATTAGTAAGAGAAATATACAACAAAATTTATTTAATTTTTAAATAGTTGTGCGAATAGAAAAGAACAGTTGTAGCTTGTGGCAGCTCTGCCAATATAATCTAATTTCTGATAATTGTGCACTTTCTTGCGGTAGATCTCTTTTTAAATTATATCAACGTTAATCTAAATGTGTATAATACGTGGAAATTGTACTGTCTTATGTGTAATAAAATGTCTCTAAGTAATTTGCTTACGCCTTACGAACTTTCAGAAATTCACAATCAACTCTGCTTCTTATATTCGAGTTTAATTCAATAAATATGAGAGGGGTGGGTCATTACATACAGTGTTTGAATAAGCGACAGTACCGCGCCGCCTGATGAAGCGAAACATGAATTCGAACGCCGCCGTCTCAATACAAAAACCATCAATATCGGCGCTTGCGAGAACGTTTTAAATAAGATCACTATTGTCGCCCGGTGGCGTGGTCAGTAAGCGGAGGCCGCTGTCACGCTGAGGGTCCCGTTCGAGTCCTTGCGTAAGACATGGATGTAATTCTGATTGTGTTTTCAAAGTAATACATATATATGTAATGTACAGAAATAAATTTGTTATGTCTGGTTTGTGTTAAAATTTCTGTGTATAAATAAGGATCATTCGAGGCGACAGCCATTGTTGCTATAGGCCTCAAAGAAATCTCCACTGCGGTGGAAGGTGACTATTTCTTTTTCAAAAACGAGGTGCCAATAAGCAATTTGAATTTTTAAACCGCAATTTAATTCGACCGTTAAGGGGTTAAAGAAAAAATCCTGAAAACCAAAATATATCATCTCGATGCACGAATATCTACATAGAATATCACATCTTGTTTTTTCCTCAAGATATACTCAGCTGGGATCTTCTTTATGATGTTATTTTGTAAGTATCGTACGGAAGAGAATGGTTGTTTACTTTCCAAAATTTATATTCTGGTGATAAGAATAAATATTTTTTTCAGAATATGCAGATATATAAAATATATTTATCGTTTTATTTTTATTTTTATTGGGAAAAAATGTAACACTTACATTTTCGTGTGAAATTGCTAGTTAAAAAGAAAATAAACACGCATACATAATTCCTCATAAATATAAAATGGGCGAAGAGGAATAAAAAGAATTTCTCAATGTTACATGAAACTATATGAATTTTAATAAAATCTAATGCATATACTACTGTAAATTTCTAATACAATCCATCCTTATTATTAAATAAATAAATAAATAAAAGTTATATTTAGGAGAGGGTTTTTATAATAATCCGTAAATAGTAATCCGTTAAAAAACATTTTATCATTCCTCTTTTCGACTCCTGGATACAAACACGTATAGCTTAACTTTGAGAATTCTTTAATAATAAACAAATCTGAGCTATGTATAACAATAACAAATAAAAAATCTATCACCTAAATTAATCCCTCCTCTCAAAAAATTTTTTTCTTTCTCTGTTTTCTGCACCCCCCCCCCCCCCTTTGTGCATGTCATGAAGTTTTAAAAATTTTAAAGTGTTTAATTATTTGCGATTTTACCGCAACAATAAATATATAAAAAATCTAAATTTATCTAAATTACTAATTATATAAAAAAATCTAAAATTTATCTAAATTACTTCTCCGCATCCCAAAACAAAATCCTCGTTTTTTTTTGTTTTTTTTGCCTTTGACTACTTTCTCCCCCCACTCACAGTGTGAAATATTTCTTTTTTTTTCTTTTTCACTTTATTTATAATTTTCTTGTAACAATAAATAAATAACAATCTAAATTAACACTAGAACGTCCGGAAAAATTACGCAACTTTAATAAAACTATTTTAACACCAGAAATTTTATTTAAAATTATTTCACTTATTTATTTAACGGGGTTTCCTCTAATTAGACTTTAATTCATTTTACGAAATAAATTCTGGTTCAAATTGACATTTTATCATACAGGGCTCGCAGCGTTCCTAAAATTTTCACACTTTACTACCACAATTTTAATACGATAATATTTGTTGTAGAATTCTATTGTAGAAATTAAAGGGAAACTGCCAAGAAGATTTTTGATTTAAAATACTGGTAGCAAAGTGCAAAAATTTTAGGAACGCTGCGAGCCCTGATCATATGATCGATGTCGAATTGACATCAGCTGGACGTTCTAGTGTTAATTCTATCCACATCAAAAAAGAAGAAAAATGCTTCATTGCAGCCAGCAAACAAAGTTAATTTTTTTTTTAAATATTACATTTTTTAAACAGTGTTATGCTCTATTATTGTTTTATAGCAGTCTTGTAGCAAGTTGTTTTATATCTAGGAAGCAGTGTTGAATTGGGTAACAGATAAAAGCATTTCCTCTCTTTTGCAGTTAGGGTATTCTAACTTTTTTTTTGTTTGTTTTTTAAATTTTGTTAATGGAGGCCAGTATTGTCAGATAGAGGACTTTTTTAATTCAGATTATTTGACTGTCACCACTTTTTAAAAATAGTATAATTCGCTTTTTTCAGAATTTTTAATCTATTTTTAAAGAGTGCGAATATTTCTATTTAAAAAAAGCGGTGATAATCAACAATCTGGGAACAAAAATGTCCCCAATCTGGCAACACTGATGTGGGTGGACATTTCTTTTAGAGAAAATAGAAGAATGAAAACATCAGCCTCTATAGTACACACGGGTTTATTTGCAAATATCTTAAATTAATATGTAAACATTGCACTTACTAAAATATCTATTATTATTCCTATAACAATGGATACCTGAAATTAAGCTATAAATTCATTTCTAATAGAGACAAATTGCATTGTGTAAATTAATGAACAGTAGGATTGGACTTTAACGCTTCTAGTTTTTTCCCTTTTCATGATTAGTTAATATCAGTCCACAAACTTAAAGTTTAGTCAAGGTTAGTTTTTGATTTTACATGGAAAATTTAATGTAAGCAATCAGAATATATCATTCCAAAGTGACATACTATTAAATAATCATACAATAATGTAGAAGGCAAATTCTTTATACATAGGGCTTCCTTTGATTAATTGGCTTGTTGCTCTAATTTAAATAAGCGCTCAATAATCCGCAGGTTTTAGCTTTATATTGTAATTTATGTATGAGGTATTAATGTTTTCCAAACAGCATGCTATACAATAAGAAAAATATATACAGGGTGGTTATAATTAAACTTCCCCTATAAACAGCATCCTACAGCGCAAACGGGTGAGCGGAATGCAATGAAATTTGGTATATAGACTATACACGAAATGCGCTCGCGTAATAATAATAATAATAATAATAATAATAATATAAAAAAAAATACAAAATGTCCATTAAATGCCACTTTTTACGGAAAAACATTAAATTTTACATAATAAACGGCCAAAACAGCCGGTTTTACATTTTATTACTCATAATTCTTGTTCTGGATTGTTAATATTGTTTTTGTATTCGGTTTGGTCGTTTAATGTGTTAAATTTAATGTTTTCTTCCGTAAAAAAGCGCCATCTGGTCAACATTTTGGAACTATTTTTTTTCGAAATTCCGCGAGCGCACCTCGTGTATAGTCTATATATCAAATTTCATTGCATTCCGCTCACCCGTTTGCGCTGTAGGATGCTGTTTATAGGGGAAGTTTAATTATAACCACCCTGTATATATATATATTATGCTACATATAATTAAGTGTTAGGAATTTGTAAAAAGCAATGTGAAAAACTGGAACATTTTTTATAAAATTTCCGATTCTAGGAACACTTCGAAAGACACATTGGAAAATCCAAAAGATATTAATCTAAAAGAAAAATAATAAGTGATTAAGTACACTAGTACAACGACTTACGTCATCCCGCATTTACGTCGTCTGCCCTGGAAAAAAATCCTTAATTAAGTCGCACTTTGATCTTCTTTGAAGACTTTTGGTTTTATGAAGAGAAACGTTCCCGCGATATTCAAGTCATAGTGACAATCAAATGTCACTAGAAAAAGCTTAGAAAATTCATTCTGCTATTACCAAGAGCTTCTAAAAGTAAAAAAGAAAAATTTGTCGGTTCAATCTTCATTGCAAGATTTTTTCGCATCCTCAAAGATTCTAACGGGGTAGCTAGATGAACAATAAATTGAAAGGAACAACTTATTGATTTATTCCAAATTCTTGTATTGAAAACGCATTTTTTTTTTTGCTAATGTTAAATGTATCAAACAATTAATACTAATACTCTAATTACTGTAGAATATATTCATTCACTGCCCTCTCTACCATAGAGGCGTCAGTGGTTCATTAGATTTTGGAGATTTTTTATTACTTATAATTTTTTGCTTATCTAAACGTACCTCGACTTACGTCGCTAATCTTGGAACAAATTGCTGCCGTAAGTCGAGGTATTACTGCATATCAATTACTAAGATAAAAATTTTCTAACATAAATCTTGTTTGTAAAGAATATGCGTTTTTATGATTTGCATATAAGAGTCATTCTCTGAAAAGTGGCAGTTTTATGTACCAGGTATCTTGAAGACATATTTTTAAAATTACAAAAAGAAAAAGTGATTTAAACTATCAATATTAATCAGTTATATACATATAAACTGTAATTAGTTGATTATTGAAATTGAAATTTGATAAATTTAATGTATTTTAATGCAAATATCATTCCCTCACTATGTTCCCATTCACATATGTTGGAAAGAAAATGCTTTCTCTGCTATTGCAGTGCATAGATTTCTGATTATTTTTTTCTCAATTCATTAAACACACTTAAATATATATTTAGCCATTTAATTATATTTATAATTTACATAATGAATGAATTAGGGCATTTTTTAATGGTGTCCCTAGCATTTGTCGTCATTTCCTCATATAACTGTAAATTTGAATTATTCACTTAGTAGAAAGCAGCGTATGCTTTATAGTATATGTCTAGGACAGTTTGTACAAGAGTAAAGTGAAGTATCCATCTTGTTGTTTGCTCAAAAACGTTCTTGAATAGTTAGCATATAACTTTGAAGAACTAGATCAATGTAAGCATTTTTATTACACTTCATTCCCTCATCTATTATAAATTTAATAAAAACTAATGAAATGTTTTTTATGTTGTTATATTATTAGAAATGTGTTTCAAAAGATATTTAGTAACTAAAAATATACCTAAGACTAATCACTTTTGTATAACATGGTTTTCAGAAGTATTTCGTCATTCCCTCATAATTTTAATATGAGGGAATGATCAGAATCCATTTATATATGTACTAAACAGAAAAATAAGAAAATCTAATGCAATAAAATATACATTAAAAAACTCATACGACCTTTAATTGCCGTAAGATAAAGATAATACATTTTTAATTTTTATTATTTTACAGGGAGAATTTAAAAAAATTCTACTAATTCAAATAAACATTAACTCTTCTAAATGTTAATGCTTTATTTTTTTCAATTGACATAGAGTAAAAAAAAAATATATATATATATTATTTATTGACAGTATGACTTCTAATCACAATGTCTTTTCTTTTTTAACCCTTTCAAGGGCGGTGGTATGTTTTTGAAAACACTTAACCCCTTGGGGACGAGCGACACGTGTACGTTCCGCATAAAGCGCTCAGAATCCTTGTTTTTCCTCAGCAGTAAAATTTTACTGTAAAATTTGCCTTATTTAATCAGCGCATTATCTCTATTCAACAAGACACAAATTTCTGTTTTCAAAAAACGGTGACAAAAGATTAAAAATTTCGTAAAAGGCTCCCGTCCCGAAGGGGTTAATTTTAATTCCCAAGCGTCACAATGGCACCAGGCTTTTTATGAACTTTTATCTATTTAACATGTATGTGAAGTATAGCATCATTCTTAATTATAAATAAATTTGTTCTTAAATTCCGGTGCCAATCATTTATTTGAACATTTGGCAATGGAAATGCTTTGAAATTAAAATATCAGAAGAACTATGAGATACAGTTTGGTTCATATTATTTTTTGATAAATATAGCAATAAGGTACTTGTAGGCTAAATTTTAAGATTTTTGAGGCAATTTTATTGGGCCGCAATAAAAAAAACAAAAAAAACCCCACTTTTCAGAAAATGACCCATAAACAGAATATTTCGTTTTATTATAATAAATGAGTCATGTTTAAAAAAGTTAAAAATCTCGTAATTTTTTTAATGCTTCAATTGTTCTTTAATTTCCGAAGACCTTGTCTAAGAAGAAAAATGTAATACTGATTTATGTGGGTTGAACATGATAACGTACAAAGGACACGTACTGAGCTTCAGTTTGACAAATGTGTTATAGACTGCTGTTGTTAGAACTGTGTATATTATCGTAAAAATTGGGCAAAATATTAGGTATTCAATCCATTTTAAAACCATTTACAAACTCCTTTCCCACCGATTCTATTGGAGAAATCACCAAAGAAATGTTGTAGGGTAAAATTGGTAAACGTAGAGGCACTTTAATCTAGAATTAATATCGCACAGAAAAAATCCCCAGTTTCAAAACGGGAGGTACGTTGTTTAAATCCAAACAATTATATGTTTTCAGAAATGTTTAAAAATTCCCTTTTTCTTTTGACTTTCTGTACACGTAGACCAATGTTCGGAAAGTAGAGTTGAGCCACTCCATAATCGTTAATATTAAAGAGCATTAATTATGGAATTCGATATTTGGAATTATAAGTCGGGTAAATTTAGATGAATTATACGATGGTTTAAAATTTTCATCAACATCAAAAAGTTTCAAACACAGGAAGAAATTAAAGTTTATACTAGTAACGATAAAATGTTTAACATTACTTGTTTTCAAATTATTTTCTTTCAGTCTATGTTTGTAATTCCCCAATCTATATCTTTCAATGAATATCTAAACTTTTTCCATATCTTCAACTAATTTGTATTTATTATTTTAATTATTAAATAAAAATTGCTCTTATTATCCATAAGACATGGCTTTTCAAATTAATCTTTAAATACCGCCTTTAAGCTTTATTTCTGAAACAGAAATACTGCATTCCATAAATTATTGCTGAGCAGGATTTGACTTGAAGGCTTTCATCTTGATGCCCTTTCAAGGTTAGTTAATCTCAGTTCACATACATAGTAAGACCTAATTCCACTTGAACATTTAACATAAGATATCAGTATATATCACTCCAAGGTAACTTCATATTGTGGAAAAGTCATAATGACACAATGGAGACATTGTAAAGATGACATTGTAAACTTGTGCCTTTTTGGAAAGTAAGTGAGCAGTTGGACTGATATTTTAATTTAAACGAGTCATTGAATATTCATTAGATCTTATACTTAACTAGTAATCTGAGTATATTATATTAATTTAATGATTGTAATATGTTTCATTATAATGCATGATGGTGTCTTTTACCGTATGTATTAAAGTGTGAATTTTATAATTTGTGTGAAAAATTGGAAGATTGTTAATTAAGCTCTTTCGTATCCACGATCGTATTTATAATGTTCAATGATTAACCCTCTCGCTGCATAATTGTTTTATCAAAATAGCTTCAAAAATTGCGTACTTAATTCCTTCGCGACGAGCGTCTTTTAAGAATTTTTATTCTTTTGCCACCGGATATACAAACTGAAAAATTTCGTCTGATTTAATCGGGAATAGATATGGCAAAATTTTCAATAAAAAATAACTGGTGAGAATGATCAAGGCCGGTTAATTAGACGGAGAAAATGCATCCCCGATGAAATCTCGGGTTGCGCAAATTTTGCTACTTTTACGTTGCCCGAGAAACTCTCGGGTTCGCAGCGAGAGGGTTAAGCTAAAATATATTATCAATAACTAAAACAGAAAATGATTTAGGCGCATGTATATGCTTTTTTCACCTGATTTTTGTTTTTGAAAATCGAATCAGTTATTATTATCCTTATTATATTTTTTGGCTTTACAGATAACTATACATAGAGCTCACTGTTGCCAGATTGGGGACTTTTTTAATTCAGATTATTTGACTGTCACCGCTTTTTAAAAATAGTATAGTTCAGAGTTAGTCAGTATTTTTCAGAATTTTTAATCTGTTTTAAATAGATCGAATAATTCTATTTCAAAAAAGTGGTGACAATCAACAATCTGGGGACAAAAAAGTCCCCAATCTGGCAACACTGATACAGCTTTATATATTGTTATAATGATCACGAAGCGTTCGTCGGAAGTATTCTATGCTCGGCACAGTACGGTTCACTAACCAGCATGAAGAGTTTGATGGGTTTCGTAATGGACATCCACTTAATACCCTGTCTAAGGTTGAAGAGTCTATCAAAGCATGATGGTAAAAAAATCTAACTACAGAAAAATGTCTCCGAATGAAGCGAAAAGAAAAACAACAGAAGACAGGAGGAATTTTATTGGAGGTCTTGAACAGGTGAACAGGATAACAGTCCAGGGGGTTACCCAGTAGCAGTGCTACTCCACTCCCTGTGTATGAGAATGCGTATAACACATCCTAAAGGAGCCATGAGAATAAAGCCTAACCGTAGCACATTATGTACTACAATATAAGAAAGAAAAATAAAAAATAAACTAGTAAATCTGCAGATCAGGAGCCTCAACGTCATCTTTGCAAGTCATTGTTTGTTAACACTCATTGCGTAATATTCATCTTCCTACAAATCGCTTTTTAAAGTTTTCAAATTACATAAATATTTATAAGAATACAAAATACTTCGTAAAATTTCAGAAATTAAATGTGTTAAACAAGTGGTTATACACTGATGTTCTGAAATTCTGATGAGCTGCTTATTCTGGTAACTTTTTAAATCAAAAATTGCATTTCTTACCCCCCGTAGTCTATTTAAATTTACATTCGTAATTTTTTTATTGATTGTGCGGATGGTTATTATCATAGATTTTTTTTTACGGTGTGATTTATAACGATAAGCATAATTGATTTTTTATTAATAAATTTAAAATTTAAAATAAAATCCTCATATTAACGGTACGCAAACAATAAATCTTGAAGTGACGCCAAAAATGTAACTTTAAAATCCGCTACATTCGACCCAAACACAACGGCGTGCTTAAAAAAGAAAGAAAGAAAAGAAAAATATTTTTAGTAATACAGTTTTTAATTCATAATACGATGAAATGCTGCTTTAGAATGCTTAAATATAAGCAGATCATTTTCATTTTACAGAAAAAATGCACGGATGAAGTCAAAGAATTCGGTCCCTGTTCCACGTGCTTGTTTTGTTTGGGCCGAGTAAGGGCATTTAAATCTGAGCGATAACGCACATCATATTGCAAACTGTTTTTACGGCATAGAGCGTCTCCATCTATCTCTTTCCTCCGTGAAAAATAGTTACTTTTATTTTAGCCAAGGTCTTTTTATTCCAACATCTTTTTTTTTTTTTTTTTTTTTTTTTTTTTTTTTTTTTTTATAAATGACGTCTAATTCACCTGCTATTCGTACTTACTCAAAACCTTTCATCTTGTTATATTAAGAAATACTTGAGAGTTTTCTTTTTATTCCCAATATGTCGCCATATTAATTTTTTAATTCTTAATTTTTTTTTTTTTCATTTTCCTGTTTCACGTCAAATTCTTTCAATTGAAAATTGTTTAAGAGAAAATATTATTCAGGGTTTTGATTTTCTTGGCAACGATTAAAGAAACATTGATAAATTTTATTAAAAAATGTCACATTATTCTCTATGAAAATAATGAACTTTTGTATTTTTAAGCAAAATATTTGAATAAAATAAATAAAATATTGCCTATTTTTATTTCTGGGGCTAAAATCCATCTATATGCAAAAATACAAATGCATTAATTCATCCGTTTTGACGTTGGCTTTACTGAAACATTATAGACGCATTTATAAGTCTTAATATTATTAAGACCAAATACGTTGCTAGGCAACTGATGAAAGAAAAGTTAAAAAATGAAATATGTATTATGTCGAATTGATAAAACAAAATGCTTTATATTATTGGAAAACATGCATAAAGTTCCCCCCAAAATTATAAACCTAATTTTAAAAAAATCTCGCTAATATATTGATATAATTTCAAACTAATTGGAATAATTGCCGAAACGTCAGTGAAGGCTTACTGTGGAGACACGAAAAGTTTTGATTTCCGTTTGTCTGTCTGTCTGTCTGTCCGTCTGTTCCGCGATAACTGCCGCAAAAAGCACCCGATCAGCTTGAAATTAATTGGACATATTCGTGAGATACCCGGACGTAGCTGTATAGTTTTTGGTTAAATTTGGTTCATTCGTTCGGAAAATATGGAAGATTTTATTTTTCTTTATAATGCTTTTTTACGGCAAGTCAGACGATTTTCAAATTTCGATTTGTTGAAAGAAAATGGCACGTTTGATTAATGGATTTAAATGTCAAATTATGGATACTAAAATTCCAAATAAGGATTTTAAATTATTCCTATTATATTGAAGTTTTATCAATATATCTATCAGATTTTTTTACTTACGTGTATAATATTTTGAGGACATTTATACATGTATTCCAATAATATAAAGAATTTTTAAATTAATTTTCTTGTTTTACATGATACATATTTCTTTTTTTTTCCTTTTCTTCGTTGCCTAGCGACTGTTATTCGCAGCCTATCATTGCGCCAAATATGAATGAAGTTAGTAAATTACGTTAATTTTGTTGCAGGCACTATTAAAAGGCTATCACAAAAAATATTTTATCGCGCCAAATCGATGCAATTTATGCAATTAACAGTGGGCACGATAATGAATTATTTTCCAGTAGATTTATAGATCTCCAGATATGCATATTTTGGGGGGCTTTTAATATGTTATTGCTATCGCATGGATTAGGATGTTTAAACTAATTTTTAAACATGCTATAAGTGGAAAAAAAGTACAGTTAAAGGCATGTAAATCCTTTTTAACACTTTCCAACATGGATGAAAAGTATTTATGACTTTTCTATCTGTTTTTCTATCTTTTGCCTGCAGTGTTTCTCTACGTGCTCTAACTCGAGTAAATATAGTCGGGATTACATGTAATTGATATACGTTATTGAGGTTTGCCAAAGTATGCTTGGTATTAAAAAGGAAGAGTGTAGCATTCGTAGCTTAATTACAGGGGCACTCAAAACTATTCCGTTACATTATAGTCTTTGGGAAAAATCGTCTGCGGTGTATTTTAATAATGTTACACAATTTTAAACGTAATGAAATTTATATACTTTATTAAGGTGCACTAGAACCTGGTTACTATAAAATATGTTATGTGTAGCACTTACAGCATGCGTACAGGGAACTCAAAAGTATTCATAATATTACAATCTTTGAAGAAAATCCTTTTGTGGCGTTTTTTAATGATGTTACTCTGTTACAAAATAATAAAATTGATATGTATTTTTGAAACATTTTTGTAGTATATAGGGTGCAAAGCATATGTTTTTTTTTCAGGGTCACACAAAAGTGGTCGATTAAAATGTGGTCTACGGGGGAAAAAAAACTCTTCACAGCTTATTTTAACACATTAGCGACGGGAAACGAGAATTCTCGTTTTTATTCAGAATACATCATTGGCTAAGGGAGTGACTTCTACCTTACAGAAAAGACATTTATATTGTGTTGTCCATATTTTTTATAGATTGTAAGACATTATATATTACATCCGTACATTGAAAGATATTTACTGCTGCATAAACATGAAAAACATATCTGAGAAACCAATTTCCGAGACACTTTCAGAAGAGGGAGGAGCCTCTACTGTTTTTAAACCCAGATTTAATTAAATTGCCTGTCGTCAGTGTGTTAATTGTGTTGCACTAATTCAAACATTATGAAATTAAATTACATTACTGTGGTTGACTACAAGAAGCTTGAATATGATTTGTATCGCATTTATCGTTCATTTATAGGGTCACATAAAAAATTTCGGATACAGTTCTGGTCTATTAGGGATGATTGCTGAAGAGCATTTTCGATTATGGTGTGCGTTTTAATGTTAAGTAAATTTGTGCTTAATAAGTAGTGCTTAAATATTGTATAGACCATGTACAGGGATACACAAATGAATTCGAAAGTATAAATGAAAATGAGCGCGAACTGCTTCAGTGTTTTTTTTTTTTTTTTTTTTTTTTTTTTTTTGAGTTATGTATTTCCCAGCCCAATTACATTTAGTATACTAACAAATGTTTGCAGAATTTAAATATAACCATATACAGGACTCCGCAGAAACTGGATATATGGTGCACACTATGCATACTAATCTCCGGAAATGTGATATGAGCAGTTTTAAGAGGGTTTTTTTGTCTGCATTAAATTTAAATGTTATAGACGACGCGTAAAAATCTTCACGTAATATACAGGGCTGTAGAAAAGAATTCATGTACGTTTCCGTCTATTGGTAGAATTTACTAAAGGACATTAACACAATTAATTGATAATTACAAATGTAAATTAAATTACATTACGAAGGGGTTCAGGGGGCTCTGCCCCCCTGAAGAAATCTACTTTATTATCTAAAAATTACCAGAATAAGTAGCTCATGAGATTTTCAGAATACCATTACATAACAAGGGGTTTAATTTAACGCTTCTAATGTCAGAAACTTCGAAATATTTTTTCGTTTTATAAATGTTTATGTAATTTCAAAACTTTAAATTTCATTTTTTGTAGAAAGATTAATATTACTCAAAGGGTGCTAAACACAATGAATTGTAGAGCTGACGTTGAGGCTCCTGATCAGCAGATTTACTAGTTGCCGAAACGTCAGTGAAGGCTTACTGTGGAGACACGAAAAGTTTTGATTTCCGTTTGTCTGTCTGTCTGTCTGTCCGTCTGTTCCGCGATAACTGCCGCAAAAAGCATCCGATCGGCTTGGAATTAATGTGGCATGTTGATGAGGTACTCGGACTTAGCTGTATGGTTTTTGGTTAAATTTGGTTCATTCGTTCGGGAAATATAGAACATTTTATTTTGCTCTGTAATGCTTTTCAATGGCAAGTCAGACGATTTTCAAATTTTCATTGTTGAAAGAAATGGTTCATATAAAAAATGGATTTAAATGGTAAATTTTTGAAGCTGAAATTTTTAAATAAGAGTAGTAAATTATTCCTATTAGTTTGCAATTTTGTCAAAACATTTGTCAGAGCTTTTAACCCTCCGTCTACCAGACGGGTCCATTGGACCCGACAGGTACATACAAAATATTCATTCAAACCAGAAATTTCTTTAAAATAAACTAAGTATATAAACCAGACAAAAATAAGGTAAATAAATAAGTTAAATAGTTTTAAATAAAAATTCTGGTGTAGAACGTTTTATTAAAACTTGAATAAAATTCCCGGTAGATCTAGGGTTAAATTAGGTGTATAACTTATGATGGAATTTTATACATGTGTTCGAATAATATAAAACATTTTATTTTATGAATTTACTTATATTTCATTTTTTTTCTTTTAACCGTTGCGTAGCAACTATATCTCATCTAAAAATATCATAAATGTGAAAGTATGTATGGTTTTTAAAGTCAAATCAAAGTTAAAAGGAATGAATTAATGAATGCCTTTGTATAGATATTTGCATATAGATTGATTTAAACGCAGAAATGAAAATAGTATTTATATACTATATAGAATAATATCTTTATTTATGTATTCAACTATTTTGATTATAAAGGAAAAAGTTCGTTATTTTCATACAGAATAAACTGACATTATTCTATTAAACTTTATAAACTTTATTGTTGCCAAAAAAAAAAAAAAAGGGAATAACAATTTCTCCCAAAGAGTTCATTTTAATTTGTAAGATTTTCACGTGCAAAGGGAAAATGCAGCAAATTACAAATAATAAAAAAAGATAAATAGGACAGGAATGAATACATATAAACATTTCACACCAAATACCACCTAAATTAATTTTTGTAGTGGTATTTTCCCACACTACGAAGAAAGATTCCTCGATTTACACGATTTTACTTGGTCTTCCTTTTCTCATTGGTTGCGATTTCATTTTCGCAATTGCGTATATTAATTGGCACAAAATTTTACATTTTTATGACTGAGGTATATGTAAGGCCACACAAATAAGAAATTCAGTATTGTTTCCTATAAAATGTGATAAAGTTTTGGTTAACCCTAGAACTACCGGAAATTTTACTCAAGTTTTATAAAAACATTCTACACCAGAATTTTTACTTAAAACTATTTAATTTGTTTATTTAACTTATTATTGTCTGATTTATACATTTAGTTTGTTTTGAAGAAATTTCTGGTTTGAATAAATATTTTGAATGTACATGTCGGTCCAATGGACTCGTCTGGTAGACGGAAGGTTAACTATATATGTTTCTATTAAGAGGAGCAGGGCTGCCAAGCCTCCGGCGTTCTGGATACCAGTATTTTAATACAAAAAATGTTACTTTATTTAATTGAAACATTTGCGCGATTTAAAAGAACAACATTTTCTGTAAGGTAATAGTGTTGTGCAAAAAGCCTGAGACTTGCCATGTCTGGTGGTGAGTGAAATGTTTTATTTAATGCATTTATCTCTATTTTAATGCTACGTGAACAACGTCCCGTGTAACAGCTTGTAGAGTGTAAAATAAATTATTAAAATAATCCCTATTACGAAAAATGAAATAAAATGCCCGGCTAAGGGAAATAAAAGGTTAGTTAACCTTTCGTAATTTGACCTGAACACAGGTGTGCATCAAATTTCAACGGTGTTTGTAACATCACGATTTTAAATTAAATGTGGATACTATTAAAAGGATATCACAAAAAATACTTAACGGCGCCATATCACGTTTATCTATTTAGTCAATTGGAAGTGGACACGATGATGAATTATTAACCGTTAGGTTTAGAACTCCCCCTACTTTAGGGTGATTTTAGTAAGTTAATGCTATCGAGTACATTTTTAGATATTTAGATTAGATCTTAGATATAAATATTGCAGAATGGTAATCAAAATTATTATTAGATTTCTAAATTAGATGTCTCAGTTTACATTTCCAAAAGTTCTTTATCCATTAGATACAGATGTTTGTGGTTAGCAGGCAAGTAAATACTTCTGTATGGATATTAGGATAACGTAAAATGCTTGACCAAATTGTTGCTTATCCTTATAAATCGCAGTGTAAAAATGAATCTAAGATATAGGATAATCATTAACTCAATCAATAGAAAATTCCAAATACAAAATAAATTACACAACGGGGGGTTCAGGGGGGGGGGCACCCCCTGAAGAAATTTGCTTTATTAAATAAAAATTACTAGAATAAGTAGCTCGTGAGAATTTCAGAATATCATTACATAACAACGTGTTTAATTTAACGCTTCTAATGTCTGAAACCATCGAAATATTTTTTTCTCCTTCTATAAATGTTTGTGTAATTTAAAAGTTTAAATTTTGTTTTTGTAGAAAGATTAATATTAAGCAAAATTTGCTAAAAACAATAAGTTGCAGAGATGACGTTGAGGCTCTTGATCTGCAGATTTACTAGTTTAATAATCTTATTGCCGAAACGTCAGTGAAGGCTTACTGTGGAGACACGAAAAGTTTTGATTTCCGTTTGTCTGTCTGTCTGTCTGTCTGTCTGTCCGTCTGTTCCGCGATAACTGCCGCAAAAAGCATCCGATCGGCTTGAAATTAATGTGGCATGTTGATGAGGTACTCGGGCTTAGCTGTATTGTTTTTGGTTAAATTTGGTTCATTCGTTCGGGAAATATAGAACATTTTATTTTGCTCTGTAATGCTTTTCAATGGCAAGTCAGACGATTTTCAAATTTTCATTTGTTGAAAGAAATGGCTCATATAAAAAATGGATTTAAATGGTAAATTTTTGATGCTGAAATTTTTAAATAAAAGTAGTAAATTATTCCTATTAGTTTGCAATTTTGTCAAAACATTTGTCAGAGCTTTTAAATTAGGTGTATAACTTATGATGGAATTTTATACATGTATTCGAATAATATAAAACATTTCATTTTATGAATTTACTTATATTTCCTTTTTTTTTCTTTTAACCGTTGCGTAGCAACTATATCTCATCTAAAAATATCATAAATGTGAAAGTATGTATGGTTTTTAAAGTCAAATCAAAGTTAAAAGGAATGAATTAATGAATGCCTTTGTATAGATATTTGCATATAGATTGATTTAAACGCAGAAATGAAAATAGTATTTATATACTATATAGAATAATATCTTTATTTATGTATTCAACTATTTTGATTATAAAGGAAAAAGTTCGTTATTTTCATACAGAATAAACTGACATTATTCTATTAAACTTTATAAACTTTATTGTTGCCAAAAAAAAAAGGGGGAATAACAATTTCTTCCAAAGAGTTCATTTTAATTTGTAAGATTTTCACATGAAAAGGGAAAATGCAGCAAATTACAAATAATAAAAAAGATAAATAGGACAGGAATGAATACATATAAACATTTCACACCAAATACCACCTAAATTAATTTTTGTAGTGGTATTTTCCCACACTACGAAGAAAGATTCCTCGATTTACACGATTTTACTTGGCCTTCCTTTTCTCATTGGTTGCGATTTCATTTTCGCAATTGCGTATATTAATTGGCACAAAATTTTACATTTTTATGACTGAGGTATATGTAAGGCCATACAAATAAGAAATTCCGTATTGTTTCCTATAAAATGTGATAAAGTGTTGGTTAACTATATATGTTTCTATTAAGAGGAGCAGGGCTGCCAAGCCTCCGGCGTTCTGGATACCAGTATTTTAATACAAAAAATGTTACTTTATTTAATTGAAACATTTGCGCGATTTAAAAGAACAACATTTTCTGTAAGGTAATAGTGTTGTGCAAAAAGCCGGAGACTTGCCATGTCTGGTGGTGAGTGAAATGTTTTATTTAATGCATTTATCTCTATTTTAATGCTACGTGAACAACGTCCCGTGTAACAGCTTGTAGAGTGTAAAATAAATTATTAAAATAATCCCTATTACGAAAAATGAAACAAAATGCCCGGCTAAGGGAAATAAAAGGTTAGTTAACCTTTCGTAATTTGACCTGAACACAGGTGTGCATCAAATTTCAACGGTGTTTGTAACATCACGATTTTAAATTAAATGTGGATACTATTAAAAGGCTATCACAAAAAATACTTAAAGGCGCCATATCACGTTTATCTATTTAGTCAATTGGAAGTGGACACGATGATGAATTATTAACCGTTAGGTTTAGAACTCCCCCTACTTTAGGGTGATTTTAGTAAGTTAATCCTATCGAGTACATTTTTAGATATTTAGATTAGATCTTAGATATAAATATTGCAGAATGGTAATCAAAATTTTTATTAGATTTCTAAATTAGATGTCTCAGTTTACATTTCCAAAAGTTCTTTATCCATTAGATACAGATGTTTGTGGTTAGCAGGCAAGTAAATACTTCTGTATGGATATTAGGATAACATAAAATGCTTGCCCAAATTGTTGCTTATCCTTATAAATCGCAGTGTAAAAATGAATCTAAGATATAGGATAATCATTAACTCAATCAATAGAAAATTACAAATGCAAAATAAATTACACAACGGGGGGTTCAGGGGGGGGCACCCCCCTGAAGAAATTTGCTTTATTATATAAAAATTACTAGAATAAGTAGCTCGTGAGAATTTCAGAATATCATTACATAACAACGTGTTTAATTTAACGCTTCTAATGTCTGAAACCATCGAAATATTTTTTTCTCCTTCTATAAATGTTTGTGTAATTTAAAAGTTTAAATCTTGTTTTTGTAGAAAGATTAATATTAAGCAAAATTTGATAAAAACAATAAGTTGCAGAGATGACGTTGAGGCTCTTGATCTGCAGATTTACTAGTTTAAAAATTTCAGCATCCAAAATTTACCATTTAAATCCATTTTTTATATGAGGCATTTCTTTCAACACTAGGGGGCTCGGCCCCCTACGAGCTACGCTCGCCAACCCCCGTCCAGACACCGTAGACTCTAAATGCACGCTAATTTGATCGGCTTTAAAAAGATTTCGAAAGATTGAATTATAATTTAAAAAACAGTGGCGATCTCTCTATAAACGGATTTCTATTCATTTCTCTTTGATTGGGGAATTTTAACGCCAAATCCGTTGCGGTACTACTTGATTATCCCGTCGACCAATTTCGCCAAATTATATAAATCGCCAAACCACTCGCCAAATTATACAAATTGACATAATTTTTATTTTAAATAACGAAAAAACAAATAAATTAGTACAACATTAATAAAAATACAAATAAAACGTCGAAATAAAAATAACTTGATGACGTAGACACGTGTAACAACATTTCAAAATAAGCTAATATAAAAGGAATTACGTAAACAGAGTCTTTGTCTCCTGGTATTTTTTAACAAAGAGAAAAGAAAGTTCTTTTAAATGAGACATTTTAAATTAATCGTTTTTAATCTGACGTAATTTTGACCAAACTATTCTTTCTCTTTTTAATATTCACGCGAAAATACTTGTATTAGAAATTAAATATTATTTGCGCTTTAATAACAAAAATAGTTGAAAAGTATCCTCTTAAAATATCAAATAAATGTCTAGCGCAATTTCTAAATTTAAACCGTTTTGCAATATTATTTTGTGTTCATTTTATGTAATAACTGTAATGTGATGTAAATATGACGTAATTTCTCCTATTTAAGACTTCTAAAGCATGTTAATAAATTTATTGCTTTACAAATTCATTTCTCTCTTAAAATTCACGTGTAATTATAGTTTTTATGACATAATTTTTAATAAGTTCCTGCTTTTTTTACATAATTATTTAATTCTAATTCCAAATGTTTTTTTCTGTTTATAATAGTCACGTGTAAATAATTTTTTAATTTATTTACACGTATAAATATTTTTTTTTTGAAGCAAACATTATTGCTTCCGCTGTTTATACAGTTGGCAACAGTTTAAATTAATATCACTTTTTAAAATCTGTTAAAAATATCTCTAGAAATGCTGAAAATCTGAATTTAAAATAGAAATAAAACCTCAAAAAAATAGTCAAAATAAAAAAACTAATGCAATCTGCACTCCGTCAAATTCTAACGCATAAAATGATCTAAAAATGATTAAATTCCTATGAACAGTTTTTGCTCCTATAAAACTTTTTTAGTGGAACGATTTTGTCCAACTTTAGCATTAAATATCTCTTAAAATAATTCATCGATCTGAAAACTGTCTGCATCAGCGTGTTTATCAAACATTTCTGTATGATACTACCGATTTTCATATTTTTGTATGCATTATTTTTCTTAATATTAATGAAGAAAGACCTCCGGTCACAAAAAATTCAAAACCGGCGGCGGCGGCGGCGGCGGTGACAGCGGTAGTTACTTTTTTTTAGAATAGAGAGAAATGAAAATTTGAAAATCGTCTGACTTGCCATAGAAAAGCACTACAGAGCAAAATAAAATGTTCTATATTTCCTGAACGAATGAACCAAATTTAACCAAAAACTATACAGCTAAGTCCCAGTACCTCATCAACATGCCCAATTAATTTCAAGCCGATCGGATGCTTTTTGCGGCAGTTATCGCGGAACAGACAGACAGACAAACGGAAATCAAAACTTTTCGTGTCTCCACAGTAAGCCTTCACTGACGTTTCGGCAATAAAAACTAATAAATCTGCAGATCAGGAGCCTCAACGTCAGCTCTACAATTCATTGTGTTTAGCACCCTTTGAGTAATATTAATCTTTCTACAAAAAACGAAATTTAAAGTTTTGAAATTACATAAACATTTATAAAACGAAAAAATAGTTCGAAGGTTTCTGACATTAGAAGCGTTAAATTAAACCCCTTGTTATGTAATGGTATTCTGAAAATCTCATGAGCTACTTATTCTGGTAATTTTTAGATAATAAAGTAGATTTCTTCAGGGGGGCAGAGCCCCCCTGAACCCCTTCGTTGTGTAATTTAATTTACATTTGTAATTATCAATTAATTGTGTTAATGTCCTTTAGTAAATTCTACCAATAGGCGGAAACGTACATGAATTCTTTTCTACAGCCCTGTATATTACGTGAAGAATTTTACGCGTCGTCTATAACATTTAAATTTAATGCAGACAAAAAACCCTCTTAAAACTGCTCATATCACATTTCCGGGGATTAGTATGCATAGTGTGCACCATATATCCAGTTTCTGCGGAGTCCTGTATATGGTTCTATTTAAATTCTGCAAACATTTGTTAGTATACTAAATGTAATTGGGCTGAGAAATACATAACTCAAATTAAAAAAAAAACACTGAAGCAATTCGCGCTCATTTTCATTTATACTTACGAATTCATTTGTGTATCCCTGTACATGGCCTATACAATATTTAAGCACTACTTATTAAGCACAAATTTACTTAACGTTAAAACGCACACCATAATCGAAAATGCTCTTCAGCAATCATCCCTAATAGACCAGAACTGTGTCCGAAATTTTTTACGTGACCCTATAAATGAACGATAAATACGATACAAATCATATTCAAGCTTCTTGTTGTCAACCACAGTAATGTAATTTAATTTCATAATGTTTGAATTAGTGCAACACAATTAACACACTGACGACAGGCAATTTAATTAAATCTGGGTTTAAAAACAGTAGAAGCTCCTTCCTCTTCTGAAAGTGTCTAGGAAATTGGTTTCTGAGATATGTTTTTCATGTTTATGCAGCAGTAAATATCTTTCAATGTACGGATGTAATATATAATGTCTTACAATCTATAAAAAATATGGACAACATAATATAAATGTCTTTTCTGTAAGGTAGAAGTCACTCCCTTAGCCAATGATGTATTCTAAATAAAAACGAGAATTCTCGTTTCCCGTCGCTAATGTGTTAAAATAAGCTTTGAAGAGTTTTTTTCCCCCGTAGACCACATTTTAATCGACCACTTTTGTGTGACCCTGAAAAAAACATATGCTTTGCACCCCATATACTACAAAAATGTTTCAAAATTGGGCGTACCAAATACGTATCAATTTTATTATTTTGTAACAGAGTAACATCATTAAAAAACGCCACAAAAGGATTTCCTTCAAAGATTGTAATATTATGAATACTTTTGAGTTCTCTGTACGCATGCTGTAAGTGCTACACATAACATATTTTATAGTAACCAGGTTCTAGTGCACCTTAATAAAGTATATAAATTTCATTACGTTTAAAATTGTGTAACATTATTAAAATACACCGCAGACGATTTTTCCCAAAGACTATAATGTAACGGAGTAGTTTTGAGTGCCCCTGTAATTAAGCTATGAATGCTACACTCTTCATTTTTAATAACAAACATACTTTGGCAAACCTCAATAACGTATATCAATTACATGTAATCCCGACTATATTTACGCGAGTTAGAGCACGTAGAGAAGCACGGCAGGCGACAGATAGAAAAACTGAAGTCATAAATACTTTTCATCCATGTTGGAAAGTGTTAAAAAGGATTTACATGCCTTTAACTGTACTTTTTTTCACTTATAGCAATGTTAAACATTAGTTTAAACATCCTAATCCATGCGATAGCAATAACATATTAAAAGCCCCCCAAAATACGCATATCTGGAGATCTATAAATCTACTGGAAAATAATTCATTATCGTGCCCACTGTTAATTGCATAAATTGCATCGATTTGGCGCGATAAAATATTTTTTGTGATAGCCTTTTAATAGTACCTGCAACAAAATTAACGTAATTTACTAACTTCATTCATATTTGACGGAATGATAGGCTACGAATAACAGTCGCTAGGCAACGAAGAAAAGGAAAAAAAGAAGAAACATGTATCATGTAAAACAAGAAAATTAATTTAAAAATTCTTTATATTATTGGAATACATGTATAAATGTCCTCAAAACATTATACACGTAAATAAAAAAATCTGATAGATATATTGATAAAACTTGAATAATTTAAAACCCTTATTTGGAATTTTAGTATCCATAATTTGACATTTAAATCCATTAATCAAACGTGCCATTTTCTTTCAACAAATGGAAATTTGAAAATCGTCTGACTTGCCGTAGAAAAGCATTATAAAGAAAAATAAAATCTTCCATATTTTCCGAACGAATGAACCAAATTTAACCAAAAACTATACAGCTACGTCCGGGTATCTCACGAATATGCCCAATTAATTTCAAGCTGATCGGGTGCTTTTTGCGGCAGTTATCGCGGAACAGACAGACAGACAAACGGAAATCAAAACTTTTCGTGTCTCCACAGTAAGCCTTCACTGACGTTTCGGCAATAAGAGAGGCTGACAATTTATGAAAGGTAATCCTAGGATTACAGCCAAAAGAAATTAAGTTAAAAATTAGAATTAAAGATAAAATAAGAAAAAAAGTAAAAATTGGTTTAAAAAAAGAAAAAAAGTTTACACTGTTCATAAAAAACCGTACAAAGCAAAGCTAGAAAATTTTACCAATTTTCTTCAACAAAAAAGGCTGTTTTCAGCGCCATACATTTAATACATTTAATGTATAAAAAAGTTACAATTTTTTTAACAGCTTTACCGAGGAAAAGCTATAATGAAAATATATAAAGATTTTTTGTTTTGTTTTGTTTTATAAAGAAAGAAAAGACAGAAAAAGTATTAGCCGAAGAGCGCGACTACTCTTCTAAAACTGTAGTATAACGGGGTCTCTTACTTTTAGTAGGACTGAGAGCATCATAGTCTGGTAATTCATGCATAATATTGTTAGGACTTTATAAATTTGGCTAAGGATTTTTTTGAAAGAAATTTAATAGGGTTAACCAGAGAAGAAGTTTGTAAGTCATTTATAATAGTAGTATTACGAAGAAATCTGGATCGATTACGTATACGTCGAATGTTATGTAGCTCGGAAAATCTAACCATATCCGTTTTACAGAGGAAGCCCCACACCGCGGAGCCGTTGGTAATAATAGAAAGAATGCAAGCATTATATATAAGAAGTTTGTTGTGGTCGGACATGTTAAGACCCCCGTAAAAGTGAAGAAAGGCATTTAGCAACCCCGTGGTTTTTCCCAGGATACTAAGATGTTTATTGAAGGTTAGGCGTTTGTCAATGATAACCCCCAGGTACCTAGCTTAATCGGACCAAGGGATAGTAATATTGTTAATAGAAAGTCTATTTGGAATGATAAAAGTAAACAGTAGTAGCTTTATTTTCATTAAGTTTGACGCGCCATTGATTGCACCAGTCTATGAATAAATTAAGGTGATTTTTAATGTCTTTATAGAGAAAATATGGATGGTGTGCAGTAGCATAAATAGTGGTCTCGTCCGCTTAAAGGGCGAGTAAAGTCAGAAGAGTACGAGGTACGTCAAAAAAGTAGATGTTGATTAGAGTTGGATCCAGGATTGAGTCCTGAATTATCCCACATAGAATATAGTGTAAGTCAGATAATAAGTTGTTTATGCGGACAGAAAAAGAAAGATTGCCACGATAAGAGTATATACGGTGTATAAGTCCGGATGAAAATTTAAGCTGAATTAATTTGTATATGAGGCCTTCATGCCAGACTTTATCAAAGGCCTTGGCGATTGCATTAAATGTGTGGAATTTAGATTTTAAATTTTCCCGGTATAGTGTTTAGCTTTTAAATTTTCATGGCTAATGTTTCAAAATAGGAAAAAGAGACTTCCGACTAGCACGCGGGCCGCCAATTCCGCGAAATAGCGGTGGTATGAAATATAATACTGTAATTTATTATAATGAAAGTAATATATGTTTTAAACTAAAAGGTTTTACAAATTCAATTAAAAAAATTATTCTATGTTTTATATCGAAGAGCAGCAATTAAGGCGTCAGGGGTTGCATTGTATAGGACAAATTTTATCGAGAATCCTTAATCAGTAATTTTGATGGTCATTTTATTTAAAATAGGTTATAGAAAGGTACGATGAAGGTATTATTTTCAAAATAGTGGTAGGAACAATAAAATTTTCCCTATAGAATGCGACCCCAAAGTTGCCCGATATTTCGGAATTAGAAGTCTGGTATTTTTTTCAAAATATCCGGTACTTCAAAAGTTAACCCAAAATCTAAAAATCTCAAAAGAATCATATAAAATCAATTGTATAGAAGTAAGAGTTACAAAAATAAAGTTAACACTAATACCTTCTTTCAAAGTACATCTCTCATTTCTAAGTCTATAAATTTAAATGATTATGTAAACTTTCTTCATATCTTCCATTAAATTATATTTATTATAATAAATATTTAATTTAAACATCTATTCATATACCTATAACTCTATGTCCATCACATTAGACTTTGAATATTTCCTTTAATCTTCATTTCTAAAACAGGAAGATGGCATTCGATAAATCATTGCTCACCAGGATTTGACTTCAACGCTTTCATCTTGATGCCTTTCCAAGGTTTGTTAATCTCACTGCACATGCAAAAGACTTAATTCCTCTTTGAACATTTAACATAAGACATCAGAGTATATCATTCCAAAGTGTTCACATTGTGATACAGCTATAAAGACACAAAGGAGAACATTGTATATATTTGGAGCTTTCTGAAACATGAGCAGTTGAGTTGATGTTCTAACTTAAATGAGGCAATGAATAATCAACAGATCTTAGCTTTATATTGTAATGGGAGTATGTAGTATTAATTTATTACATGCAGTATATTATACTACACTATATGATGGAAACATAAATGCATAAAATTGAATATATATGCAAAATTAACTGTAATTACATATTTTAAATTACAAAACTTACAATTTATATCCTTCCTAAATCAGGAACGTATATTTAAAGTTTAATATTTAATATGAAACAAATTAATCCTTTATTTAGATTGATTATATCCAATTACTTATTAAATCTTTATGATTTCAGTTTTGCGTGCAAAAATAAATCATATTTTGTAAAATTCTTAATATATTTTATTTGAAAATAAAATATTACATTGTTAATCTAAAATTATATTATCATGTTCAGATTGAAAATTTGCACCTTTTTAAATAGTAAATTTTTGCGAACATGGCATTTGACAATTGAGAATTATTTACGTGGCAACTTTATTATAAACTAACATTAACCCATCAACGCCGACTATCTTTTACACTTCTTTTAATACCCCGATATCAGTTGACACTATCTTTGTAATATTGTTAATTTTAACTCCTTTATTATTATAATGTTTGAGATCAGATATGCAAAGTTCATTACTAAGATACTGGTTTCCAAATTTAAAGGTTTCGTAATCCTTAAGTCCAATGTCAGATGGGCGCTTTTTTTGCTGCTTTTTTGCTTAAGTATTATCCATTCACAATGCTATAGCATTGTGAATGGATAATATTTAAGCAAAAAAAGCAGCTATAAAAAATGCCCGTCTGACACTGGTCTAAATGGTAATTTTTCTCGCCAACCGGCTTTAATGAGTTAACAAAAAAAAAATTCTTTTTATAGCTCCAAATATAAAATGCAATATAAACAAACATTTAAAATGTACACAAATCGGGAAAATAGGGTATACGTACATTTCCATATAGTTACTTGCTTAGCTTACCTTATAAAAACCGGCACATCAATTTGATTCAATTTGATCAGCCCTCTAGCGGGGAACGGTGGAAATATTTAGTTATTTGAAAGAAGAACAATGGAACAATGGAACAATGTGAGCAGCTGTTTGGATTGCCTAGTTGCGTTGCAACTTTACATCCAGTGGATAGGTGATTGTGTTGCAAGGGCATTAGGGAGCCTTAAAAAAATAATGTTTAGACGTGGCTGGTAGCCACAAAAATAAATTACTTTTAAGAAAAAGAAAAGACTAACAAAAAAAGACAAAGTACATAAGTACTAGTATAACATTGAAAGAAGAAGAAATGATTACTACGTTATCTCCATCTGATCTTTGAATAGTTTCTGCTGTGGAAAGTTTATTTTATCACTTTTTGTTTTAATGGTAACTATTTTTGAAAAGACTCTCATCTGAACAAAGCTATTATTATTATCATTCTTCATCAGCTTATTATTATCATTTTGTGTAACACATTTAATATGGGAGTACTCACCACAATGAAACTGTTTGTAGTATTTACAAATGTAATATTATGACTATCTTTGCAAACCTCATTCTATTCCGTTAAAACGTAACATCCCACTTGAGATAAAAAAAATGGATATTTTAAAACAGTAATTGAATAATCTGTAAACGATACTTAAATAAAAAATAATCAAAACTGCATGAAAAAGAGTAATTAAAGGGTGGCGAGTGATCAGGGAAAAACGCAGTCCAGAAAGAGGAAACTAATAGTATTTTCCTATAAAAAATACTTCGAAAAATATATTAAGGGATTAAAAAAGGCAAATTTCTCTTTAACAAAATACTGGTATTTAATAACCTATTTGACTATGTTTTTCCGTGATCACTCGCCACCCTGAATTATGATATTCAAAAAATGATAAAGAAGTGAAATTCCTTTATGCAATTTCTTCAGTTGTACTGATGATAATTTTTCTTTTGTCTTTTAATATTAAATCATTAGACATATAAGTAAAATATTTCTTTAGTCAGTTCCTTACTTAAAATTTTAAAATGAAATAAATACATTGTTCCTTTTAAAAGGAAAGTCTAACCTTTTCATTTCCTGTAAGAATAACATGTCCATGTGGTTTTACCCCCAAAGGTGGTTAGATAGGATGATTTGATTTTTAAGAAACAATCATTAATAAAAATGTGTTCTTGTGAAATGCTGTGAAAAATGTGACATATATATGATTTGATCTAATCAGGTATTTAAAATTATCGTATGTTATAATGATAAGTGCATAGTTTGTTTTCAAACTTGTAGTAAATTTAGTTGAAAAATCTGACTTCAAAGAGCAATTCATGATAAGATATGCTGTTTAATCCTTTTAATTCCTAAAATTAAGTTTGACAATATATATATATATATATATTTAGATTTTGTATAAAGATAGAATGTGACCTTTATATTCACAAAACATTCTTAAAAGGTTTAAATTTTGTAGCAGACACGGCTTTTAAACTTCGCAATATTTTTCCTTATATTAAAATAACTAGCTTATCACCGTGCATATTTTGAATGCAGCAAATTTTCAAATAAAGTAAAAATAACTGAGGACATTCACAAAATTCTTACTACCGAGAATACAACTTCGACCACTCTTATGGCAATAGATCAATTTACTACTGAACCAAAGTTTAAGATCGGTACGAGAAAAATCTTCATTTTTTAAAACATGCAGTCACGGACAGGTGAACCCCTTATTAACCCTTTAAACACCAGATGTTTACCCCTTAATTCTCGCTCCCATGATATTCACGGGTTGTGTCTTTTATTCAGATTTCCACCAGTTTTATAAAATAGTGTAACTGGTTTTATTATGGGATCATTTTGCTTCTCAATAAATAAGGTGAATAAAAGTGGTGCTAGTAAGCCATTTGAATTTCTAAACCGAAATTTAATGCGACCGTTAAGGGGTTAGTGGCATCGTGTATCAACTTTGAACCACTAGAACTACCGGAAATTTTATGCAAGTTTTATGAAAATATTCTACACCAGAATTTTTATGTATAACTATTTGACTCATTTATTTAACTTGTTACTGTACACTTCATATATTTAGTTTATATTAAAGAAATTTCTGCTTTGAATAAATATTTTGAATGTAACTGTCGGGTCCATTGGACCCGTCTAGTAGGCAGAGGTACATTGTCTAGAAGTATAGAGTGTGGGATTCTATAAGCGGAACCTTATACAAACAGTTACATTTTAACCAGGGCGCTATTATCGAGTCTATTGTTACGGAAAATAGAAATCCTACTGAAATAGTGAGTTTTTAGGTATGCATGTTGCAATTTAAACTTCGGGAAACTTATTTTTGAAAGATAAATGTTGACAAGAAACAGAATTATAAAGATTTTAAATTGTAATACGCGATACATTAGGAATTAACAAAAAGGTAGTCGTACGTCAATTAAGTATAAGCCGTACGACTTGAAATCGGGTTTTTTTTCAGAGCTTCTGTTTTCACACCAGAAAATATTTAATAGTAATTATGTTTTCATTTTTTTTTGAAATATTTATCATTTAAGTAAAAATAAGTATTATAAATTCCTAGTGTGAGTTCTGAATTTCTGAATATATATATAAAAAAAAAAAAAAAAAAAAAAAAAAAAAAAAAAAAAAAAACGCTTTCAAATCGAACGTTTCATACTTAATGATGTTATATTTTAAATGCATTCGCACCACATATTTTTAAACACTGTAACTAACACTTAGCGTTAACACTGTCAAGCAATAAATTCAATAGCAGCGCCGCCAAAGAAAACTTAATATTTTGGATACATTCTAAAGCGATGCCGATAACAATATATATTTCTGGACAATGTAGCAGAAGATTAATATTATTAGGGTGCCTGTATATCAGAGTGGCTACATACTGGGTTTAAAATTTCATTTTTTGAGACAATTTTGGACAAAACGAAATCTTTCCATTATCGTCAAGCTATTGTCTGTTATTGACGGTGGGGTGGGGGGCGGTGGGATATATAATATCCCGCCTTCGATTAATGAAGATTTCAACAGAACATTTTTATTAAATTTTACTTTTCTAACTTTAGTGGAAAAAAAGTCGTAAAATTGCTTTTCCTTATTTTGGTATAAAATTTTTGAGAGATTCCGGTGTGAATTGACATTACAGTAACGCAATTACTTGCCCCTCAAAGGGTTAATAGCTCGGGTGATCGGAAGCTTACGTACATTATAGTGACACCAACATTAAATGTTTACAAGGAAAAGACAGGGTAAACTCAAGCAAACAAATATATTTTCTTAAATTACAAGTAGTCAAATCTGAAACATTTGGGTATATTATAACCGTTTTATGAATATGGGGAACACCGATTTAAATTTTCTTTGATGAAACTAAATAAAATTTAACTGCAAAAATTATATGACATGGCTAGTGTTGCCTGTTGATTAAAATAATGATGGAAGATAAGAAAAAGAAAGCTAAAATCTCACTATTTCGGCATTGATTATCTTTTTAGGGCTTCAAAAATAAAACAAAAAATTATATTTCACGTTTATAATTTTATAATTTCGCTCCCGCAAACCCAAAAAATCCAACTACGAACACAAAATGGAAATTTCACTACTTTGGATCTGCGGACTGAGAAGAAAAAGCGAAATCGTTACAATTTTGTTGTTACTTTGCAGTGTCTCCCAGACTCGAAAAACGTATATGGAAAGGAGGAAAAATAAAGATAAAGATTGTATCATTTTGGAAATAATTCGGATCCTATGTATTCTAACGAAATAATTAAAAAAAAATGCATTTTTTGAATTAAGTTTACTATTTTGGTGTTACTTCGGGATCTACAGACCTGAAAAATCCAAAATTCAAAAGGTAAAAGATAACGATATTTCACTATTTTATCGTTATTTTGGGTTCCGCCGATTCAGAAAAGAAGAATTTTGTTAGAAAATGCTCTTTTGTTTTCAAGAACATCCACCAGATGGCAGCATCAGACAATCATTTTTTATTTGATCTACTGTGACAGACACTCAGTTCAGTGAGTGTTGCTTCTCCCCTTATAGCAGTTGGCAGCAAAATGCTGCTTGATTAAAAAAAATTCAATAATATTCCAAAGGAATATAATATGATAAAAAAAAAAAAACTGCAACAAGCCATAGTTCAAAGTATTTCTTTGTGTTTGTAAATAGTCTTATACATCTGTTTTGTTTTTATTGTGAAGTGTGATCTGTACTGTGACCAGCATATATATTATTCTAGTGTATTCAATCTTCTAATAAATGTTTTTTGTTCATCCAAAGAAGAGTATATTTCCATTGAAACACATCAAAACATAAAGGTAAAACTTTTAACTTTTTTTATTGTTTACCTATTGAGGAATTTCGTATTCATGCCTTCCATATGGAATAACATTCTAACAGTCGATTATGAGACTGAACTTATCTCAATTTTAAATATAGTAATATAAAAGAAGAAAATATAATATAATTAAATTCAAAGAAATAATTATTTTCTGAATGTTGGTATTTTTCACAAGTGAATGATATAAAAGAAAATTCAAAGAATTGTTCTTATTTTGAAACCAAAAGTGTATTGATAAGAAAAGAAATTATTTTGATTTTGATTTTGCCAGTTTCTTATTGAAATTTTATTATATAAGTTGCAAATGTAAATTTATGTTTTAAACAAAGAATTTAACATTTAAGAACAGTTTTTCTGAAATCAAAAGTAACTTCAAAAATTGTTCTCAAGAATTTTATTTTGTTCTTATTTCATCATTAGCATTATATTTGAGTTTATAATTGTTGTTTTGATGTATTAATAAGAGAAAAAGTTTTATTTTCTGTGAAATAAGCAAATATTATTATATCATAATGTCTAGTATTAGAGAATCTCATTATATTGATAAATTAACTGATGACAACTATTCAGTTTGGAAGTTTAAAATAGAGCAATTGTTAATCAAAGAAGGTTTGTATGATGTTGTATTTGAACCTAAAAAGGAAAATGATGATAATTGGGTAAAAAATGATAGAAATGCTAGGGCATTAATTTGTTTAAATATCTCAGATTCACAAATTGTTCATGTCAGACATGCTAAAAGTGCTAAAGAGACATATGATCAATTGAAATCTGTTCATGAAAGAGTAAATTTAACAAATAAACTTTATCTTCTTAGGAAGCTGTATTCCACTAAATATAATGAAAGCATTAAAATGCAGGATCATATTAATTCTGTCTTAGAATTAGCAGAAAAATTAAGAAGTATAGGTGAAGTAATACAAGATGATAATTTAATAGCTATTTTGCTCTGTTCCTTACCAAATTCTTATAGTACCTTTATAACTGCTATTGAAAGTAAATATGAAACAGATTTATCATTAAAATATGTTCAAAACAAATTAATTGATGAGTATCTTAGAAGAGTTGAAACTAAACAAATTTCAACAAAATTTGAATCTATTGCTTTGAAGGGTAATAGGGATAAACCAAAGCATTTGAATAAGCAAAAATTTTGTTCTCATTGCAAAAAGAATAATCACAACCGTGAAGATTGTTTTCACTTAAAGGGTAATAATACTAACAAAACAAAACCAAATTTCACCCAAGATAGATCACGTCAACAGTTTAAAAAACCAAACAATTTCTCTGCCTCTACTGCTAGTCAAAATGAAAATCTATCAGATTCTCAAAACTATCATGAATTAATGGAAGAATCAAATTCTTTGAATTTTGTTATGAAATCTCAACAAAATGGAAATAAAAACAAAAATTTGTCTTTTGTTATTGATTCAGGTGCGTCTGTTCATTTAGCTAATTCCTTGGAACTGTTCTCAGAATTAAAAAGTTCGAATAAAGATACAATTACAATTGCTAATGGAACTAAATTAACTGCAAAGGGAAAGGGTAAATGTACTTTTAATATTGAAACACTTAATGGTCAAACAAATAGAGTTACATTGGATCATGTGCTTTATGTTCCCGAGTTGGATAGTAATTTATTATCTGTCCAGTCTTGTACTGAGAAAGGTTTTGTTGTAACATTTAAAGATGATATATGTTTAATTAAAAAGGGCAACATCTTAGTTGCAGATGCAAAAGCTGATGAGGGGTTATACAGATTAAAAATAATACCTACAAATGAAAAGGTATATAGTGCTTCAGAAATATTACCCGTTTGTTCTAATGTTAACTGCATTCTAAAATGGCACCAAAGGCTGGGCCATAGAAATTTGGAATCCATCAAGAAAATTCAAAAGGATGATTTAGCTTTAGGTATTACTGTGAATAATTGTTCTCATAATACTGAATGTTCAAGTTGCATAAAAGCTAAGTTAACAGAAAAATCATTTCCAAAAGAAACGCAATACAGAAGTAAAAAACCACTTGATTTGATATACAGCGACGTATGCGGTCCTGCAGAAACAAAAAGTATGGGATCAAAAAGATATTTCGTTACATTTATTGATGATTACTCTCGTTATACACAAGTATATTTTATTTCTTCTAAAGATGAAGTATTTGATAAATTAAAAGAGTATGTTGCATCAACAACAAACAAATTTAGATTGAAGATTAGATCTTTGCGTAGTGACAATGGAACAGAATATTGCAACGAATCTGTCAAAGACTACCTTAAAAACTTAGGAATAAATCATGAAACAACGACGCCATATTCACCGTCCCAAAATGGAGTTGCAGAAAGAAAGAATCGCTCGCTTATTGAAATGAGTAAAGCCATGCTTATAAATGCTAAATTGCCAAAAACATTCTGGGCAGAAGCCATAGCTACAGCAGCCTACTTACAAAATAGATTACCCACAAAATCAACTGAAAAGACACCATATGAACTGTGGAATGGGCATAAGCCAAATTTGAGTCACCTTAAAGTATTTGGATGCAAAGCATATGTGTATGTTCATAAACAGAAGAGACAAAAATTTGACGAAAAGGCCACTGAAGGAGTCTTTGTTGGTTACGATTTAAGAAGCAAAGGATATCGAATTTATATAGGTGGTAGAAAAATAGTGATAAGCAGAACAGTGAAGTTTTTTGAAAATATGAACTGTGAAAATGTCTTTCAAGAAAATCCTGAAGAGCGAATCTCAGATTTAATGCATTTAAATTTTTCAGAAGAAAATCTTGAAAATGATAGTGATGCTATCCAAATAGAAAATACTGCAGAAGAAATAAATACGGATGAAAAATCAGTAGATAGCCCAACAACTGAAGAAAGTGAAGATAATTTCCAGAGAAGAATATCTAACAGAGAGACTAAAGGAATTCCACCAGAAAGATATTCTTACAAAACTGAAGACAGTTGTTCCAAAAATCAAGATCCTGAAACTTTTAAAGATGTTTTACAATTACCAGTAAAAGATCAACAGAAATGGTTTCAAGCTATGAAGGAAGAATTTAACTCTTTAAAGGAAAATGAAGTGTTTGAGCTTGTTACTTTACCCAAAGGCAAGCACGCCATTGGCTGTAAATGGGTTTACAAAACAAAACATAATGAAAATGGAGAAGCAATAAAATGCAAAGCACGATTAGTTGCCAAAGGTTTCGCTCAAAAATTAGGCACTGATTATGATGAAACCTTCTCTCCTGTCGTCAAACATACAACTATTAGAGCTTTTCTGACCTGGGCAGCTTATCATAAAGCCAGAGTATTTCAAGTAGATGTTAAAACAGCCTTTCTACATGGTAAACTAGATAATGAAGAATTATACATGCATCAACCAGAAGGCTTTCATGATGAAGAAAATAAAGACAAAGTCTATAAATTAAAAAAGGCTATATATGGTCTTAAACAAGCCGCCAAGTGCTGGAATGAAGAAATAGAGAATACTCTAAAGGCATATGGATTTAAACAAAGTGAAGCTGATCCATGTTTGTTCATAAAAGAAAAATCAAAGAAGACAATTCATCTCATACTGTATGTAGATGATATGCTGATGAGCTCAGAAGATGAAAATGAAGTTAATGAAGTAATAAATTACTTAAAGAAATCTTATCCCATAACATCACTAGGAGAAGCAAAATACTTCTTAGGTATAGAAATTTACAGAAAAGAAGATGGAAGTTATTTACTTTCACAAAGAAGTAAAATAACTCAATTAGTTAAGGATTTTCAGCTTGAAGAAGCCAAACCAACTCATACCCCAATGGAAACTAACTATTATAGTTTAGATAAAGAAGAAAATCTTTTATCATCAAATGATAATTACAGACAAGCTATAGGAAGTCTTTTATATATTTCCTCATGTACAAGACCTGATATTACCGCTCCTACACACATACTAAGTCGAAGATGCAATAATCCAAGAGAAAAGGACTGGAATGCTGTTAAGAGGGTAATAAGATACTTAAAAACAACGAAAGACCTTGATCTCCACATTTCTTCAAAAGAATATCCTAATATAGTTGCATACTCGGATGCAGACTGGGGACAAAATGCTACAGACAGAAAATCCACCTCAGGAAATGTAATCTTCTTAGGCAATAGCTGCATTTCTTGGTTCTCGCGAAAACAAACATGTGTGACGTTATCGTCAGCAGAAGCTGAATATGTGGCACTGTCACAAGGAACTCAAGAGGTGCTATGGATCTTAAAATTATGTAAAGATCTCAATTTACAACAACATTTTCCTATTAGAATTTTTGAGGATAACCAATCTACAATTAAATTGGTTGAAAGTGAAAAATTTAAATCCCGCACTAAGCACATTGATACAAAGTATCATTACATACGAGATTTAAAAACTAAAAATGTTATAGATGTCAAATATCTATCAACAAATGAAATGATAGCAGATATAATGACGAAGCCACTGCCAAAAGCCAAATTTGAACTTTGTAGAAACCTTATCCACCTGGTGTCAGATTCTATCACAAAACGGGAGAGATGTTAGAAAATGCTCTTTTGTTTTCAAGAACATCCACCAGATGGCAGCATCAGACAATCATTTTTTTATTTGATCTACTGTGACAGACACTCAGTTCAGTGAGTGTTGCTTCTCCCCTTATAGCAGTTGGCAGCAAAATGCTGCTTGATTAAAAAAAATTCAATAATATTCCAAAGGAATATAATATGATAAAAAAAAAAAACTGCAACAAGCCATAGTTCAAAGTATTTCTTTGTGTTTGTAAATAGTCTTATACATCTGTTTTGTTTTTATTGTGAAGTGTGATCTGTACTGTGACCAGCATATATATTATTCTAGTGTATTCAATCTTCTAATAAATGTTTTTTGTTCATCCAAAGAAGAGTATATTTCCATTGAAACACATCAAAACATAAAGGTAAAACTTTTAACTTTTTTTATTGTTTACCTATTGAGGAATTTCGTATTCATGCCTTCCATATGGAATAACATTCTAACAAATTTCAATTTCATCTTATTTTGACTCCTGTCACAAAATTAAGTAAATAAAGGAAAGGTATTTTAGAATATTTACTTTTGGTCATACAGACGGGAGAAATTTCCGGGGAAAAAGGGAAAAATGCTTCTATTTCAATAAAATACCTGGTTCTTAGTTAGTTTGCCTCCAAAAATAGCACAAATTTATAATTTTCGCATTAACTCCGGTAAGAGATCTGCACGAACCGAAATTTTAAGACCCGTTCCCTAAAACGTTCCGCCATGCTTTTATATTTATTCTCACCCTAATCATGCCTACTGCCTATTGTAAATTGATCCTATTTTATCGGCGTTGTTTGATTCTTTCAAATTTGTTATATTAGGCTATTCAGCCTGGTCAATTTTTTTTTATCAGTCTATCTGGCTCATTAACATAAATTGTCTAATTCTACTTGCACGGCTTGTTTGAAAGCCTTCGTTTTCCGGACCTAGGATCCTTCCAGACCTCTGTACCTAAGGTTCTATCGGCAAACCACAAAAATACGAGGAGGAGTACTTATATACTAAATGTAAAATATGTAATACAGTTATGAATTGAAACAGTTTTCATGTACTCCTTACATGGGTACCCTGTTCCTACTTCGTACACCGCAGTAAATCGGTCATCTTTATTTTGAATAGTCTGATATAGTACATGGGTCAATATCTGAAAACTGGACAATTTCACTATAGAATTTTTATTTTTTAAAAGTAATGTACCAACTTAAGACTACAATTATATACTATGATACACGTTTTGTCATTGGAATGCTGTAGTGTTTTGAGATCAAAGATGTATGTATATTTTATGCGTAAGATAAACTTTTACGGAAGAAAGTGTGTGTTAACACTATAATCAGTGTCTAACATTTGGGACTGAGATGATGGGGACTGAGGTGATGTTTTTGTCTTAACAACTGCACAGCCATTTTGTTGGATCAGTTTGCACACATGTAAATGATTAAATGTGCCATGTGACATTTGTATGTTACATAAATAAAGTTGCAATAAGCTTTTTTTTTTATAAATATAAATTTAAATATGGGGACATGAATGATGCTATAAAAAAATACTCATCTCTATTCAGAACAAAAACTAAATATTTCTAAATATGAAACAAAAAGAAGAACGACTTACCTTCATCCATGGTGGCTAGTTGAACTTTAGTTGCTGTTGCAATAGAAATAATTCTGCCAGTGCCATCTAGTATCTGCTAACCTAAATGTGGGTTTAGAGGAACTGAGATGACGGTCAACGTCAGGGACAAATATATTTACTACAATATTATACTATACAATCTATACTAATGAAGAATAATTATATTTTCCCATACTGTATATATATAGGTATAAATAAATAATAGCAAAAGTTAATAATATTTATAGAAATGTTTAAACCATGCATTTAATATTGGATATTTGTACCTGGGGATAGTGACTGAAATGGTGATTTCGTTTGTTTAAAGCTTAAAATTAATTATTTGCGCATCATTATATGTCCATTTATCATTGGTAACTGTTATAACAAATGTTACAATGTATTACATTTTTCGGTTTTTGGTTTTAGTATAATTAATGAAATATTATCGGCAGTGGACGCAAATTGTCCAATTTTCAGATATTGACCCAGATAAATAACAGTAATAATTCATTTCATAGATTTAAAATTATATATAATTAGTTTAATTTCTCTTTTAAATGTCTAACAAAAAAATCTGGAGTCGGAGTCGGCTTGTTTTTTAGCGACTCCGACTCTTTTGCTCAAAAATGGGTCTGATTTCGATTCCGACTCCGCTGACCTGTTACTTTGCCACATGTAAATACCAATAATAATCGTCACCTTATTTAGTCGGAGACCATTTTTAAAAATTCTGCGATAAAATAAGTTGAAGATTACTTTAAAAATATAGTGGTGACAATTGTGATAACCTTACGCACTATGGGTTTAGTAGGCAGGGCGCGGGCCCTCCCAGTTTAAAAATGCTTCCAGACGAACAGATTTTCTGACATCTTCTAATCCCTTTTTTATGCAAATAAGATAAATTAGTTCACTACAATTGAAAGTATTGCATTCTAAAATAAGGTCAACATGGTTATTATAACCTGTTTAGAATTTTGATGATTGTACTGAATAGTCATTGATATTATAGTCTCTACCTAAATGAGTCATATTTCATTCCTTAACTGAATGCATAATTAATTAAAACATGATTCGTGCGTGTAATGTAATTCCACATATTCCCACAGGATGTAATTAGTAGAGATGTGATAATAACTTATACGTATAATTTAACGCTATATATCCAACTACTTGAAACAAACTATTGAATATATTTATAAAATAAAAATCTATATATTTTACAAGAAATAGCTATAAATATAGTTTTTACCAGAAAAAATAAAATCCCTTCGAAATTTAAAAACACGCTGAATTTCGTTTATCCGAATTGAATTATATCTAACATTTTTCTGTCTTCTGAAATTTTTAATTTATTACAAAACTGAGAAAAGGATTTTCAGAAAATACATCTACTTTTATATTTAAAGAAATTAAATTTCTTAATCAATTCTTGTAGACATGCAAAATGTACTTCATAAGAAATTCCAGGATTTGTACGGGTACCGATATTTTCAAGGCTAAATATCAGTATTTTTTATAGAAAATAAATCTGCTTTAAGGGATCTCAGGACTCTTAAAGCTTTAAAATTTTCGAAATTTTAATATTTTTAGATGTTAAACTCCTATCTTTTCTGAACATTTTGATATAATTGTTTCATTGAAACTCCAATTAGAAATGAAGTTATGGCTTTTACATTTATACACGTTCAATAGCTGAAGCGTCGTTTCGGTAACTTTGAAGCCATTTTTCTCCAAATGACGTTTTTGGGCATAACACGCACGATAACTCAAAAACTTATGAATATTTTTTCATGAAATTTTCAAAACATATGTTTTATGCTAGTGTGTATAAACTGAACCTAAAATTTCCTTTTCATTGTTCAAAACAATATTTTTTTAGGTGATTATACTGTTGAAATTTTCTTAATTTTGCATTAGCTAAATACAACTTTGTATTAAAAATATAAAAAAGCTTTAAATACAAAATTATTTAGGTTCAGGGTAATTATTACAATCTGAAGCATAAGTAGGCACCAAAGTTTTCATTCTAGTTGCAATACTTATTTTGTAATCGTGCGCGTAAGCTGTTATGCCGATTTTTTTCTCGTCAAATGTCTAACAGTTTGGAGCCCCCTGTAAATCCCAATTCTGCATCTTATAATTTTTTAAATACATGAAATGAAAGAACATACTTATATATTTCATTCCAATTAAAATTGTGTCTTAAAATAAAATATATTTTAGGATATTAAATGTTGAAAAGGGCCTTTTTATTTTCCTTTTTTCCAATTTTAAGAGTCCTGAGACCCCTTAAACTTACAAAATTTCGCCTGATTTTAAGCAGAGACTTCCCATAAGAAAATACTAATACCGACGAATTTCATAGTCTGGAAATTCAAGGACCTGTAAGAACCATGGATGCCTTAACTTTAAACATAAATAAGCAATTAGTTCTAATGAATATGAATTAGAAATAAGTTTCAGGTATTTTTTTCAGGTAGAACATACATTTTGTATGGAGTATATGGAAGATAATTTAAAATTTTGAAAATAGATGTCTAACCTTTAAGAATTCTCATAGAACACAGCTGACAATTTGTACGGTTTTTTTCTTTTTACCATTAAAACTTCTCAGAAATTTTTTACTTCTTTCACCATTACTTATCGCTAGGTTTCGGCGATTGTTTTACATAAAATTTACTATTAAATTTTAGTGGTGAGAAAATCCGTACAAGGTGACAGCTGGGATATAACTTCAAAATTTCCATGTACAAACCAATTTTTCTTTCCGGTAGCTAAATATGAAAAAAAAGTAAACAAATATAGTTATATATAGTAAACTCCCGACTATCCGGCCTAATGTGGCTAAAGGTAGGCCGCATATTGAAAAAGCCGGATAGGCCTGAGTTCTACAAATATTTACTAACTTCGTGTCTCCCCCCCCCCCGCCATGATATTAAAAAAACGTGTTACACATATTGTGATAAATTTTATATATACAGTACATACAGTTTCAAATTAAGCAAAACATTAACATAAAACGTAACCTTAATTCGTTAAAAAATGAGTAAATCTTATTTTACGGTTGATTAATAAATGATTGCACATGAAAAGTTATGCATAACATAAGAGTCAAAACTTACAGTTTTTAGTTTTTGAAAAAATCCTTAATAGAGGACTGCTACTCCCAGTTAGCCCTCTTCCGCGACGCAATATCCCTCCATTTACGCAAGTATATGGTATCAGGTGGCGGCGATTCTTGCTGACTATTGTACTGCAGTGCTGCCTCAATCGTCTTGAAACCTTCGAACTTCGAATGTGGGATAAGATTTTTCCTGCGATCCTTTTAATCTTTTTCTTCTTATATTTATCCCTCTGTCAACACTTCTACAATATCGTTTTCAATTAATTCATTAACTTCATCATTTGCACCCATTCTGTAATGTCTTCTGCATTGACATCGTCATACCCGGCATATTTTTCAGCAACGGAAAAAGCTTATCATTCTAATCTCTCACTGCATTTACACGGGTTTCTGTCACGGGTTCTGTCCGGTCAACTTTTTTGGTCCGAAAGAATGTTCCAAGACCTTACAATTACTATGTTTGAAATTTCTTGCATCCATTTGGACGGGAAACTACCTGCCTTGGCCGCTTGCAACATTCCTCTTTTTTTAATATGCCGGATAATACGGAGCGCCGGATAGTCGGTAGTTCAAATTTAACCCTTAAATGCCTGGTGTTGCTTTTCGGCAACATACCCAATTTAGGCTTCTAAAATACTATTAGAATAATATTGAAGCTATAATGCCTAATGTTGCCAATAAAATACATTCTGATAATATTATTAAATCGATTTTCAAGATGTAGATGTCAACACTTGTACTGTTTAAGTATAAAGATAGATTTATTTTTTCAATTGTTGCTACATGTTCTTTTTGTTTTGCTTGGAAGCTTACGAAATACCCCATTTTGTTCTGCAGTGAGCAAGTAAAAATTTATTTCTTATTATAGTTCCTAAAATTCTTGTGTGTTTAATATTATAGAATTTTATCAAGGGAAATTATTTTTTCAATTAAAGCCCAGTTTTGCCGATTAGTAACAAACTGTTTTTTAGCCGTAAACCATACATAAAACAAAAATAGGATGTTTTTAAGTATTTTTCCCATGATTCATTTAAAAAATGAAAGCCGAAAAACATTATTACAATGATTTTTGAAAAAGAGGCATTTTAGGGTTAAGTGTTATTGGCCGAAAATGAACTTTTTTTAAAATTTGTGAAATGAAATTTATACATTACCTGGCAAACAAGTCATTTTTTTTTTAAATTTTAATAAATTAATGAACGTTAAAATTTTTTCTATGATATACCTTTTATTTGTTTTGTTTTTTTTCCAATAGATATTTCGTGTTTCTTCTCCGTATTAACTTACGTACGTAAAATGGAATATTAATAACAAATTTATTTTAGTTGATCTCTGGATCGCTCAAATTCTGTATAATCATACTAATATTTGATGAAAAATTAAAGAAACTTATTTAAAGTAAAACGAAAAAAAAAAAAATCAGTTTTAATAAGCATGGATTTGAAAAGTAATTACTCTAATTTGCAGCTGCTAGATGCATATTCACAGTCGTTTTTCTACAAGGACAAACAAAATTATTGACATTTTTCTACACAAAAATTGTACTGCAAAGGGAAAATTTCATAAAGTTTCTACCAAATAGATCGATTTAATGTGCGGAAATGAAATCATTCTGTATTCAGTATGTTATGAATTTACATACTAAACTTTTTAAATCTTGGATTTATGCTGTTATTTAAAACATTACATTACCCTAATACTTCTTTTCATGGAAAATGAAAATGCAACATTTACTGTTGAAGTAAATAAAATCAAAAACTAAAAAATATACTACAATTCATCAGACTTACAAGTAAAAAATTACAGAAATACATATACAATTAAAAATGTAAACGCTTCGGACTAAGTTTTAGCCCCTCATCATTACAATAACATTCAAATGAATAGAAAACTACATATCTTGTATACAGTTAATAATTACTAATAGTTAAAATCGAAGAAAGTATCAAGAATCATATCAACGCAATGCTGTGTATTCAGGTGGAACTGCACAGGATTCATTAATCGGCGAAATTTGCTTACGAGTGAGCCAACCTTCAAGAAAATCTCTACTTTTAATGTTATTGCAACTGGACCTGATAACTGCGATATTTGCGAAATCTGGGATATGGTCGGTATCCAAAGAATGCTGTACAATCTTGCTATCTAATTATTAGTAATTATTAACTGTAAACATGGTATGTATTTTCCTGGTCATTTGAATGTTATTGCACTGATGAGGGGCTAAAACTTAGCCCGGAACGATTGCATTTTTAATTGCATATGTATTTATGTAAATTTTTACTCGTAAATCTGATGAATTGTAGATTATTTTTTATTTTTTAAATTTTGTATGTCAGACGCTGAATTTTTTTTCTTGTTTTATTCTTTTATATTTCTTTATTTATTATTATTATTTATATTTATACTTCTTAATTTACTTCTTTTATTTTATTTTAACTTTGTTCATTTCTTTTATTTCCATTTTTCCCTATCAATTTCTCTTCTATCATTTTGGCAACAATTTCGATGTGATCCTTTCAGCTAGCGCCATCTGTCGCATTCTTTGCAAGCTCTATTCTTTACCTTTCAGTTCATTTTTGACCTTGTCCCCTTTCGGACACGTGTTTACTGTAGCTGATGACGAGCCGTTAATATTTTTTGCTCGAAACGCGTCCTATATATTGTTTTATTTTATGGTGATTTTTTACAAAGTTTTATTAATCTAATAGTTTCATATCGTCAGTTTTTGGTGCTGTTACGCTGTATTTAAATGAATTTTTTTATGATGGATAATAGGAGGGTGGGCATTGAGATGAATTTAAAATTACTACATAAAGGTTTTAATTTTGCAATTTTAGAAATATAAAAATATAATACCATAAAACATTTGTCAAAATGTTTTTTAAACAGTTCTTTAAAGGTATGCCTTTTTTTCTATTTCAAATGTATTTTTCCGATTTTAGATAGATTTCGAAAAAAAAAAAAAAAAATTATAACTTCGACAATTCACAAGACATTAAATCCGCTTAAATTTACTATAAATATTCTTAATATTAAGTCTACCGGAAAGTTCTGTCCAATAATGTTATTTCGCACCTACTTTTTAAAATTTATATTTCTTCATTGGTACCAGTTTTTAGAAATTGAAAAATTCCAATTATTCTCAGCTCAATGTGAAATGTGAAAACAATTGGAATTTTACTATTTCAAAAAAGTTGTACCTATGACGAAATTAGAATTTAAGAAAAGTAGGCCTGAAATAACGTTACCGAACAGAACTTTCCGGTAGATCTAATTTTATCTACAACTCTTATACTAACAAGTTTCTGATAGAATCAACTCTTACAGAAATAGTAATAATAGTAGAAAAAACAACACATCTGCGTTAATCCGCTACTAAGGCGATAAAAAATATCATTGGCGTGACGAAAATTTCTGAAAACCCCTAAAGTTGCTGTATATATAGTGGCATTTTTATGCCCGCGCGTGTCTCAATAAAAAGAAGGTCCGAATTTAAAATAAAATGTGTGGTTAATTTAATGAAAATGTCACCAAACTGTTTAAATTTATTATATAAATCTTCTTAATATTATTTAGAACTTTTGTAGTAACAAGTTTTTGTTAGGATTAACTCTTACAGAAAAAAAAAAAAAAATTGGGTGCGCAAATTTATCAAAACATTAAAATCACAATAACTTCTTACTTATGAAAAATATCAAATCTGTTTCAAGATGTTATTACTTCTCAGAAAAGGATAAAAAAATACCTAAGTTTATGTCTAATCTTGATTTAGTTTTTGTTGGTGCAATTAATACTTAACTTCGAAATCTACCTCTATACATGTTTGCGGACCTTGCAGGGATTTTTTTTCTTGCCATTTGCATAATTCCAAGTCATTCCGTGTGTTTTAAATTTGGCTGACAATTTTCTGCATGCCTAAATAATAAACATGATGCATACTACATCAAATCTTTGGATATGTTTTCGATTTCTGTTTTTTTTTTTAAATACGGATGTCTTCTTTAATTATAAAAGATATAAAATTAGTAATAAAATCTATTAATATGTGTATTCTAAAGGGAAATTCAGTTTTTTAAAATATTTTTAATAGTTGTTTTTTGTATTAACATTTTGCAGGCCACAAGCAGTGTTGCCAAATTTGGAAGATTCTTTTTATGCTGAAATTTTCACACTAAAAAATTTTTAATACCAGTTTTCCTTGGTTTTATTTGCAAAATATCTTATCATCATAATAAACAAGAATAACTGTCCGTACTTTCATGGCAGAATTTAGTATTTCTAAACCCCTTGAAAGGTGGTGGTTCATTTTTGCACCACCTAATCTTACTTCCTAAATGCCACATTGGCACCAGAATTTGGAACGAAAATTTTCATTTTATCAAGAGCGTGAAGAAATTCTTTTACTAATTTTCAAATAAATCTGTTTTTAAATTACGGTGTCATTCAATGATTTTGCAATTTACTCATAGGAATACTTTGCCAATGAAAGGATTAACCCCTTAACTGTCGCATTAAATTACATTTAAAAATTCAAATTCCTTATTGGCACCACTCTTTTGAAAAAGGAATATTCACTTTATTTAATTGCAAGTAAAATGATACCATAATAAAGCCAATTAAACTATTTTATAAAACTGATGGTAGGAGTCAAACAATCTGAATAAAAGACAGAGCCTGTGAATATCACGGGAGCCAGAATTAAGGGGTTAATGATAGTTTTATAATTGGCACATAACATCAGTACCATTTCAAACTATCCAATGTTAAAGAAGTGGTCTGCTGTTTTTTTTTAATTCAAATTTAAAACTTGAATTGAAACAAATACATTGCAGATCGTATAATTTATAAATGTAACATGATTTTAAACCAAAATGTATCAACAACCGGTCATATCGTATCGTCGTTACCATTTCAAACTATCCAGCATGTAAACAGTGTTGCCAGTGGGCTACTATTTTTAAACTAGCCGCTCTTGGCGACCAGCTTGGTCTGCCTTAAATGTAATGCTAAGCATTGTATCGTGTTACTTTTATTAATAGTTTTATTTATTTATTCAAGCTTTCGCCAAATCGGAAGACTCTGATAGAGAAACCAAGAACCCGGTATATTTATGTTAGTCGGACACATTGGATAAATCACCAAACATTGTCCCTGTCGCATTTTTTTCGTATTTTATTAATTTCATTTAAAATATAATCATTTCACTCATTTTATTTAAAATACACAACTTTAAAAGGGAAATATTTAAAATTCACGATATTTACTTATTTCTAGAAAAAAAAAAAATAGAAAAAGAAAGAAAGAAAGAAAGAAAAAGAAAAATAATAGATGATACCGTAATTCATGACATTTAAAATAGCAATTAAAGCCTTTGTGCAGGAATAATAAAAAGCAGTAAACCTACGTTTAAAATGCACAAATAATGCGTGAAAAGCAGCAAACATCTGTTTCGAATCTACAGCGAGATTCTTCTTCAGTGCAAGATAGGGAAAAAAGAACAGCGTGCTAGAAAAAGCAAGGCTGAGCAAAATGATAGACAGAGACCCGCTGCCTTATATAACCTATGCGGGTAGCGAAAGCGCCAGAAACAACCAATGAGAGAGAAGCAGTGGAAATGACTGGGTGGAGAAGTAGCGACATCTACCAAAGAAGGAGAGAAAAAGAAACCAAAAAAGAGGAAATTAAATGAATGCTTTCCAAATACTTGGAAAATCTGGAGTACAAGATAAGTCATTGACTAAAGAGTGAGAATTTTTAATGATGTGGTAAGCTTCCCAAAAATCAAGATCAAGGTTAGAAGAACATTTTTGGATAATGGTGGCTGAGAAAAAATCGAATCTATGTTGAGAAGACCAAGAATGTTGAGCAGTAGAAGAACGTTTGAGCTCCTGATTTTTAACATAACCTTCATGCTCTTTTAAACGAAATCTAAGAGCACGTTTAGTCTGGCCAATATAAGAAAGGCCACACTGGCAAGAGATTTGGTAAATACCCCAGTTATCTAGGCGATGAACGGAGTGTTTGAGATTTGAAAAGGTGATTTTATTAACAGGAGAAAAAATAACATTAAAATCAAACCTTCTTAAGATTTTAGCAACTTGCTGACTGATTTTAGGACAAAATGGTAACACAACTGAAGTATTAGAGTTGGAATTAGAACGCTTTTCAGAATGGACGGGTTTCGTCAATTTCTTATAAATAGAATCAATAATATTAGAGGAATAACCACGATCAACAGCAATAGCTTTGAGGTAATTAAGTTCAGCACTAAGTAACTGAGGACTGGAACAAATATTGGTAGCCCGAAAAACAATAGTATTGAAAGCAGCGAATTTCTAGTTAGGGGGATGAGAAGAATGCCTGTGAGGTGGGAGACTGACAGCAAAATGTATACGAAAGACGGTAGTCTGAAAGCCATTTTCACAACGAATAACAAGGACATCGAGGAAAGAAAGACAGTTATTGGTCTCAATTTCAGAGGTAAATGGAATACAGGGATCAATGGAATTCATAATAGAGAAAATATGATTAATATCCGAATTTATTTCAACCAGGACATAAACATCATCAACATAACGAACATAGAACGAAAATTTTAAAATTTCAAAAAGTTTGATAAGTAAGTTTTAAGTGGATCAGATTTTTCAAAATGTCACCCACGTTAGAAATTAAAACTGCTATATCTGAGCCATTTTTTAAGATAAAGACAAACCAAAAATGCTCCTGAATCCTTATATCAAGGTCAAATACTTAAGAAAGAAACCTTTTTCAATTTCTAATTTTTTTGCACCTGACTTTAAATATATATATTTTTTAATTTAATGGCCGCCATTTTGAAACAAGATGGCTGATGAAGCTGGCCAGCGAACTTGGTCGAGATATTGATGTATACTATCCACATGCCTTCTTCCATCGAAATAGGCGAATACGTGTGGTATCGCGTGACAAATACAAGATCGTTTCAAAGTGTTAGCCATGATAGAAATTTAAAGTGGTATAATTCAACCACTTTTTAAGATATAAACAAAAGAACAAATTTTCAGAAACAAAAACTGCTCCAGAATCTTTGTATCAAGGCCAAACACATAAAAAAAATCTTTTTCATTTTCCAATTTTTTAATACCTCATTTTAAATTTTAAATTACATTTTTTTAAAAAAATGGCAACACTTTTGAAACAAGATGGCGAATGAAGCTGGCCAACAAACTCGGTCGAAACATTGGTATGTACTATGTACAGACCAAGTTACATTCAAATCGGTTCATAAATACGCCTGTTATCGCGTGACAAAAATCAGGGCGTTTCAAATTGTCAGTCACGCTAGAAATTCAAAATGCTATAACTCAGCCATTTTTTAAGATATAGACAAAACAAAAACTGCTACGGAGTCTTTGTATAAAGGTCAAATACATAAGAAAAAAATATTTTTCCATTTTCAATTTTTTGGTACCACATTTTAAATTTCAAATTTTTTTAAAATTTTTAAATGGCCGCCATTTTGAAACAAAATGGCGGATGAAGCTGGCCAACAAACTCGGTCGAGACATTGGTATGTACTATGTACACACCGAATTACATCTAAATCGGTTCATAAATACGAGAGTTATAGTGTGACATAGGTCAGATATATATATATATATATATTGATATATACCGGGTGTCCCAAAAAGGACTGACTGATTTTAAAATTCAATAACTTCCAAACGGTGACAGATATTAAAAAAATTCTTGCAGGAGGGTTATGTATAAAGTCAAAAGTTTTTTTACAGTGATTTTCGATTTTAGTTCGAATTACAAACAATAGATTGCGCTGCGATCAATAGAGGCTAAATTCAGGCTCGATTTTTGGTACTTTGTGGCCCGAATAATGCATTTCCATCTCCTTTTTCTGCATGGAACAACAGAAAGGACCAAAAATCGAGCCTGTATTTAGCGACTATTGCTTACAGCGACATCTATTGTTTGTAATTCGAACTAAAATCGAAAATGACTGTAAAAAAACTTTTGACTTTATGCATAACCCTCCTGCAAGAATTTTTTTAATATCTGTCACCGTTTGGAAGTTATTGAATTTTAAAATCAGTCAGTCCTTTTTGGGACACCCGGTATATATATATATATATATATATATATCAATTTTGAACGGAGGGTGGTTTCGGGGTCTGGGGGTCATGATCGATGAAAATATACCAAAATTTTTTGAAATAGCTTTCCTCCGAACGGCTGCAATAGGTAGCTTTTTGTAAAGAAAGCTACCTAAAAGTACTTTTCCATGCTCAACAACTCAAAATTTTCTGGCACATTTTCAGATTTATTTTTAATAGAAAAAACATGAAACGAGCTGACGGGATTTTTGAACAGATTTATAAGCGACCTGTGTTTTTATTTTTCGTTCAATTAATTAAAACTTGATTTATAAACAAATATTTTCTCAGTAGGACAATATTTTTCGTTTCCAACACAATCGCTTCGGTAAATTTGGTTCAAAATGCCCACTTTGACATCATTTTTTGAAATATATATAAGAATTGGTCCTATCAAAAAGTTGTCTATATAAATGTTGTAGACAATGTTAAGATGATATATGATAAATTCATGGGGATTTTATATCTTGTGAATCGACGGAGTTATGGATTTTTTTCTTCTTCAACCCTGCTTTTTGTTTTCGTTTTTAATTTTTTTTTTTTTGATCCGAATTGGTCCTATCAAAAACTTGTGAACATAAAAGTTGTAGATAATATTAAAGAGATTTATAATAAAATTTATTCGATTTGATATCTTGAGAATTGACGAAGTTATGAATTTTTTTCTCCCAAAACCCCCATTTTTTGCGCCCTTTGAGCCCATCTTTAATTTTATCAAAAATCTATGATACATAAATTTTTGGCCCTATTTTAAGAGGTAATATAAAATTTAAACTGATTTGATATGAACAAAATTAAGAAGTTATGGGTTTTTTTTCGGTTTTCACAAAACCCCTACCTATTTCCATCCACTTGGTCCGATTTTGCCCATTAACGAACTTGATCGAGCTTTTATGCCTCTTGATTTTATGTATCAGTTTGGAAGAGATTTGTACAGAAATGTGGAAGTTATCGTGTCCAGAAGAAAGTGATATATATATATAGATAGATAGATAGATGGATAGATAGATAGATATAAGTATGTATATAAATTTTTACTGAGGGTGGTTTTGGGTTCTAGGGATCATGATCGGTGTAGATCTGCAAAAGTTTTTCAGAAATTCCAACATAGGGGAGAATGTAATAGGTAGTATTTCATACGAAATCTACCTAAAAATGCTAACTGGCGAGTTAAAAAATGCTAATGTCGAGATTTTTACCTGGCTAACGTAAAATTACCAAGAAATGGTTGCGATCATGGCACCTTTTATGTTAGTTTTTTTAGAAAATATAATTTTGAGTGAAAATGTCTGCGCATGTGAAAAGCGTAATTAATTATGACAGTCACATGACTTGAACTATTATAACATAGATCAAATGATGACGATGGGACAATATTCGGCGATTAATCACCTGTGCGAAGTACCAAAATGGCCGTCTGACATATAAAAAGCGAAGTGGTCATCCCGGAACTGTTGATGACAGTCACATGACTTAGGCTATTATTATATTGATTCAGATTTCTTGATTGGTACCACTTTTTTGAAATAGTAAAATTCCACTTATTTTAACCTTATTTAATGACATATTAATTAAGGTGAAAACAAGAGGAATTTTACCGTTTCTGAAAAGCGACGCCAATCAAGTAATCTTAATTAAAAAAAAGTAATCCACTGTTTTCATGTTGGATAGTTTGACATGGTACCGATGATAAATGCGTCAAGTAAAAATAATGTGTTAAAAATATTTTCACAAATTAATAAAAAAATATTCTTAAATAATAAAAAGAAAAGATATTGAGTATTTAATTAAAAAAAATAATCTAATTACTAGCATTTGAAAATTTTATTTTGAGTAAACGTAATATTTCTGAAATTTACAGAAATGAATGTATTCAAAATAGATAATTTTAAAGTTATATTTAAATTTCGCTTTTGAAGTTTATATGATATATGGAAAGGAGCCTTATATGTGCACATTTTATATTCTTAGCTCTAATTATTTAGTATGAAATATGCTTATGGGTGTACCGATAAATTATCATGCTAAAGAGCGCTTTATATCATACATAAAATATTGTTCGTAGATGGCAAGCATTAGTATGGCAAGCATTTACAATCAATGATTTCCAAGTAAATATCCAAGTAGTTTAGTTGTTTACCATACTAATCCTGCTACAATCTATGCAAATAATTTTGAATAATATAAAAAAAAAATTATAAAAACCAGAATAACTCTAATAACAGAAAATAAAATAAAAAATAACAGAAGTCTTAAAGATATAATAATTTTATTTTGATTATTTCTTTTGTCGTTTTTATTAGGTATTCATGATTATAGAAACAAAGTGTTTAGTGTAAGAATAAATCTTACAAATAATAGCAATAATCATGTAGATAGAACAAATATTATACTAAGAAAAAGAAAAAGAAAAAAAATGTGTTTACAGAAATTTATCGTTAATTTATTTTTACGTAACCTCGCTTCATATTTTAACAAGGAAATAAAGAAAAACGCACAGCACCTTAAGTAGTTGTATAGTTTTCTTTTATTTATTTACATACATTTAATTTTTATTGGGGTTTTTGTTGTTATTTTTTTTTTCAATTTTGAGCCTTAGGTTAAACGTTTTTGACGATTAAATACCATTTTTTTTCATTGCGGTAAAATTCCTAAAGAGAATTTAAGAAACTTTAATATCACTTCTGAATAAAAATAAAAATTAATTTATAAAAAATCATCTTTAATTTTGAAATGTGCATTTTATAATAGCCCATTACATTTTATAAAATTTCAATTAATGTTTTGAATACAGCAAAACGTTTAATGATTTAAGTCATTATTTTTATTTTTTTTTTAATTTTATAGAATTGAAATATATATACAGGGTTATCTCGGATGCACTGTGCAAACTTTAAGGACTAGTACAAGACACTGTAACAATCATTTATTCCATACCGATGTTGTGATTGTCCTACAGATTCAAAGATGACAAGTATTTCACTCACACGTGCAGCAGTAGCGGATATTTCAGCGAAAAAAAATCCTCCTGGTGTCGTATAAACTCGTTCACACAACAGGCCCGTAACTAGATGAGGGCGAGGTGGGCTGAGCTTCCCCCTAGCATCCTCTCGAGCCCCCCCCCCCTAACCATTTTACTATTTTTTTTTCAAATTATAGTAACTAATCCTTTGAAATTTGTTAGTTACATTTTAAAAGCAATATTTCGTCAGAGTGAACGGAAATGTGTTATTCAAGCTGCCGGTAATTAAGGAAGTACTAAAAACATGCTCATTTGATTGTTTGCATCTTGACCACATGTGTTTAGTTGACAGCTGATTTAGTCAGTGAAATATTGCTTATAAACGACCATGCTTGTATAAAGAAATTACGAAGATATAAAACTATCAATTCATACAAATGGAATAAGAAAAAACATTAAATGGACGCCATTAATTGTTTCGTGCCACGGATATCGGTAGACCCTTTGTGGCTAGGGAATATGAGGAAACCGGAGGAGTGTTATTCCTGTTTGGTTGTTGAACTCATCCATTTTGTTTTCTTTTGTTCATGACTTTGAAAACATTTTTTTTTTTTCAATTTGTCTTATGACAATTACGCATTAAGTGAAAAAGTATGAATAAGGTAAAATTTATTATAAGGCTTTTGAAAAAAAATCTTCATTTAAACAGTTAGATATTGTATTTAAATCTGTTTTCAAGTTTACTTCCGCGAATTTCTGGCACATTTGAGTTATTGATAAAGGTATAAAATTTACAGATATGGTTATTCCCGTTTAAAGAATTGAACTACGTTTTATGAAGCTGTTTTCAAATCTAAACAAGCCACTTTCTGATGTATTCGCGAAAAATATTTATTGATGCTTCCCTGTAAATGTAAACAATCTATCGGAAAAATAATGGCATATGTGACGCTTTAGGCTGGTTTTCATGACATGACAATGACATAATGGTAGACATCCAGTGGCAATTGGTTGTAACTCAAGATGTATGAAATGTATAGGATATAGAAAGCGCTATTCGATTCTTAGGCGCACTAATGCGAGAAATTGGAAATTTTTAGACAAGTAGGGAAGAAAGTCAGTTCTTGAATGTGTTACGAACGCGTTGTCAAGTGAGAGAAAAATATTTTTTGAGACCCTTACAACTGGAGGGAACGCGTATAATATTCGCCCGCATTTAATGAAAACTGTTCACTACTTTCGAAAAATTACGAAGTTCGCCGCAAATTATGTTAGTTGCCCCTATTTCGATTTGATGTTGGACCATGGAATTTCAGAAATTACATGAAAGCATTCTCAAATATATATATATATTTCTTTTCTTTCATTCTCTCCTCTCTCTCTCTCTCTCTTTTTTTTTTTTTTTATTTATTTATTTTTTTTATTGTATTTGTTATCCTCTAACTAAAAATTTAAGTCATTTTCTCTGATAAAAGTATTTAAGAATATGAGCATTAGATTCATAATAGTTTTTTAAAACTATCATTAAATTCAAGTATTTTTTGAAAATAGGTAATTAATATATATTTACCCGTCTATCCTTATATTTATATCAGTTACATTAATAACTTTATCAATATCAGCAAAAAAAGTTTTCTGTTTGCATAATTATGAAAAATGGTTTGTATATTTTACTCAGAAATACGGAAAATAGTATTTCGATTTTACTAAATGAAGTTATTAAAATAATAAAACTTCGTAAAAAATCACCATAAAATAAAACAATATATAGGACGCGTTTCGAGCTAAAAATATTAACAGCTCGTCAGGGGCTACAGTACACACGTGTCCGAAAGGGTACAAGGTCAAAAATGAACTGAAAGGTAGGGAATACAGCTTACAAAGAATACGACAGATGGCGCTAGCTAAAAGGATCACATGCAGGAGACGAAAGTGTTGCCAAAATGATAGAAGAGAAATTGATAGGGGAAAATGGAAATAAAAGCAATGAACAAAATTAAAATAAAATAAAAGAAGTAAATTGAAAACTATAAATATAAATAATAATAATAAATAAAGAAATATAAAATAATAAAACAAGAAAAAACTAAAAGATCTTTTTTTTAAAGATCTTTTTTTTTTATCTTGTTTTTTTTTCTTTTATATCTCTTTCTTTATTATTATTATTTATATTTATATTTTTTAATTTACTTCTTTTATTTTATTTTAATTTTGTTAAATTTTACTAGCTTAATATTTATTTACCCGTCTTTAACTAGCTGACCCGTCCAGTTTTGCCTGGGCCCGTCAAACAATAGCACAAAACTCAAAAATTTTAAAAATAGCTGCACGAATTCCGATTAAACTTCAGTGAAAAGAAAACAAAATATGAAATATTGGGTTATAAGTTTGAAACTGGATTCTTTTCTTTAATGTGGAAAAATAAATTACATCGAATAACGAAAAAACACCAAAAGTGATTAAAAAAAAAAAATCGCTGAAATTTCAATAATCATAGAGGACAAAATTTTCTTTATTGGTTAAAGGTGCAAATAGGATTTCTTTTACGAATGTCAAGAAATCGCCGTAAAACATGAAAAAACTCCAAAAATCATTAAAAATTCTAAAATTACTGTACGGATTCCAGATAAACTTTACTGAAAAGAGGACATAATTTACTATATTGGACTAAAATATTAAAAACCGGATTCCTTTTACTAATGTGGAAAAATAACCGCAAATAATAATAAAAAAAACTCTACATATTGCACAAAATATCGACAAAAATTAAAAAATTGCAGGACAACAAAATTTACTCTGATGAGCTAAAACACTGTAACCGGAAATCTTTTTCCGAATGTCAAAAAATTTACAAGAAATAATAATAAAAAAAAACGCTAAAAATTCTTACTAATAATTGCGGAAGGTAAAATGTAATGTATTAGGCTAAATGTTTGAAACTGTTTTCCTTTTAGGAATGACAAACTATCTCTTCAGAAGGCAAAAGATTTGCTAAAACTTGCATCAAAAATTGAAAAACCTTCAAAAATCGTGAAGCAGAAAATTTACTATATTAGGGCTAAAAATTTCAAACTGATTTTTCGTAAAACTAATTATTTTACCCTTAAATCTCAATATTTCTAAATCAAAATGTCGTTTTAAAACGAAATGTATGCTAATTAAGGGGATATTTTTTATATTCTTTGCATTTTGTTTTCGAAGCCGATGCAGAGTTTTAAGATTTTTAAATATTGCACAGAAATGTAAAAATCCCAAAACGTCGTCGTCCGAAAATGAATTTTTTGAAAGGGTTTATATTCATATTTTTAAAAACAAATTGCACTGTCGAAGTGACGAAGGCACCAGCTTTAAAGAAGTATTTTTTATGTTCTGGTATTTCGAATGTTCAAATTTCTGCAAGATGGAGGGGGGAGGCGAAAAAAAAAGTTTCAAAGTATTTTTTAAAGAGTTAATAATAATATATTTTTAATGTTACACCGTTAGAAAGATAAAATTCGATAGAACGGCATATATATATTATCTCTTCCATATCTCCATTCGTATACGGAAAAAATTATGATTAATGCGTGCTTTCCAGCTTTTAAAACAGTGGAACGGAACACTGAAAAAAATGAGTACTCAAAATTGAGTAAAAAGTACTCAATTTTAAATACGTCACATACTCAGAATAGCTCCGATCCAAATGTATTCAAAATTGAGAAACCCATGTACTCATTTTTGATACCGTGGTTGTGTTCAAATATGAAGCGTTTTGTACTGCCACCCTGAACCTATAAATTAAAGTATAAATATACTGACATTTATTTCCCGTCCGAAATTATTAAAAACCAACGTTTAATTGATTATCTAAGAAGACAAATAGCAAAATTATGAGCAAGATACCCAAATCGAATATTTTTATTACAAGAGCATTGTTTGCAAGCACTTTTAAATTATTTTAAAATAATTTGAATAATTTAATATCTACATTAATAAACATTTTTTATCCCGCCACAAAAGAAATAAACCATTACAGGTTAGAAAATTATCGGTTTGTTTCGGTTTGATAACATGTGATGTATCAAAATTGACAATGCATAAGGTTCATTTTCGATCCAAACATACCCAATTCGACATGAGTATATCGATTTACTCATTTTTGAGTACTTCATTTTTTACAGTGAATTTCCGCCACCGCTCTATTATCGTTCCATTTTGTGATTTCTTTATGGTTTTTAAATACTATACAGGATAAATTAGCAAAAAAAAAAAAAAAAAAAAAAGAAAAAAAAAAAGATATGAGTCTCAGGTGCATCAGGACCTGCTTTGGGCTATCCTCACCTACATTTTTAGGGTCTGCGTGTGGTTGATATTACTGGCGATGCCAGGGACACAAACATCTTCTTTTATTAATATATACTTCTGAATGGATTTAAGTGAGGTCTATAAAGTACAACCCAAATCAGAGCTCTAAGCTTGATTTTTCTTCCTTCTACTTTTGTTAAGTAATCAGTTTAAAACTTATTTAAACACCTTTTAATAGTTTCTACTTATTACATCAATTGCGAATGTAATCGGAAATATATTTGCATACTACATTTTGCAAAACATGCTGAATAAAGTAAAAAATGTAATAGGCTTTAAGAATTCAAAAATTCATGCAACCAGTTTGAAATGCATGATTTTTTTTATTAAAAATTTAATGAAATATTTTTTTCTGTGAGGTGTCGTATACAATGCAATCTATGTTTTGTATTATATACAGTAAAAACCTCTCACAGTATGAGAAAAAATTCTATTTTAGATAGGTTATCGTCTCAACAGGTGCACCATTCCTAATTTGTTTTGTATTCTTTTCCCTAGATCACAATATTTTTTCCCGTTTAAGAGTTTTGCAATAAAATATTCCGTTACAGACAGGTTATGTTATAATCAATTCTCTTATAGACAGTTCTATTTTCGCAGATTTTAATGTATTTTCTTTGCACAAGAGATATAGATTGTTAAAAGATGTTAGCCCCACATAAATATTTCAGAGCACACACTGGCGTTATTCGCTGGTAATGGCCCTGTCACACAATCCAGCGCGCATTAAAAGGAATAACCAGGTCACAATAGTGCTGCAATGGCCTGGCACCCCATCATGCTGAAACCAGAGTCACTTACGAAGGGCGACCGGAACATCTTGAAGTACTTCTGGCAAACCTTCTTCCACAAAAACACAATAACATTTACCTGCTTTGGTGTGCCCGGAACAGTTCCTTTGCCTCCCAGATCTCCTGATTTATGAAGCATTAATTACTTTTTATGGGGACAACTGAAGGTTCTTGTTTATGCGACTCACTCCAACTGACTCAGATGAGAATCTTGTTGCTCGTAGCTGCTATACGTGCGCGTGAAATACCCGGCACCTTTAGAAGTGTGCACCAGTCGCTTCACCGACGCTGTCAAGCATGTATCACTGTTGGTAGACGCAATTTCGAACGGTTATTGTAAACATTGCACTTGTCAACGATGCTTTCAATAAACACATTGTCTTTACTTTCATGACTTATTTTCTGTGTTTGTGCACTACCGCGTAAGTTGCGCCCATACCCTCCTATACAATAAACGATTCTTACAGTGCCATGCGCCAACCCTTTAAGTTTGTATCATGAATTAGGGACCCTCTGCTTATAAATATTAAAAAATAACAATCAAATTCTTTCTTGCAATATATTTTCCCATTCTTTTTGTACATTAAATAATTATTTTAGCATATTGTATGCGGAAAACTTCGTTTTTTTTTTTTTTTTTTTTTTTTTTTTTTTTTTTGCGGTCTGTCACTCGAGCGTGGATCACGTAAAAGTACTTCTTTAGTAGCCTTGTGCTAAGAAACTTTCATTTGTATTTCACAATTCTAGATTTACTTTTTCAAAAAAGTTCGTATTTTTTTTCAAACATTAATCATAGAGCATATAGTTGAGTGTAAAACAAAAAAAAAAGGAAAAAGAAAAGTATCCAGTTAAACTGATGGCATTAGCTCACAGGCTATTCATACTAATTGTATATTATACTCTTATTTATGTCTGTTATTCATAAAATAGTATTTACTCATTTTGAGCAAAACTGTAAAAAATAATTAGGGAAGCGCCTAATCAGAATAAACCACCATGCCAAATTTGAAACAAATCGGATAATTTTGCATGAAACATCTAAATTAAACTGGGAATTAGCCCCCGTCCCCCACCCTTTATTCATAACCAAATGAACCTCCAAATATAATCAGGGAAGTACCTTATCAGAACAAACCGGTATACAAAATTAGAAAGAAATCGGATAATTCTGCATGATAAACCCATCCATCTAAATTAAAGGGGATTAGCCCCCCGTTCCCTTCTTTATACTTAACCAATAACCCCCAAAATTAAGCAGGGAAGCGCCTTATCAAAATGAACTTATTTACAAAATTTTAAGCAAATCGGATATTTCTATCAAGAGTTATCGCGTTACGTACATACATACGTACATACAGATCCTGCGGGCGGAATTTTGGAATTAAAATTAAGTGGTTTCATAAACATACCACCGCCCTTGAGAGGGTTAAGGGAAATGATGCCCATTTTTCTGTTACGTTTAACATAATATCATTAACTGAATTGGTAGGATAACTAATTTTGCAGCATTCTGCAAGTGCTTTCAATGTATTTAGAGAACATACATATTACTTTGTGTTTAGATAATTCAGACTAAAACTGCTCAAGAGATATTTGTAAGAAAACTTCAAGCGATTTTTAATATGGTGTTTCTGTTATATAAAAATCACATAATATGTTCTCGAATGTTAGAATACATGACACAGAGCTGACGATTTTTACACTTTTATATTACACATCCGATTTAAAATTTTCACCCTATTTAATGGCAGAAATTCTGCTATCGTGGCCTGATAATAGTATGAGCAAACGTCCACCTATAAGTTTGAATAACAAATTTCGTTACATTGAACGGCCTTATTTGGTGCAAAATTTCTATCGTAAATAAATCACTTATAACACTTTCCAATAAAGTTCAAAAGTGTTTAAGAACTCAATTTGTCTTCCCACAATCTAACTCGAGTAAATAGACTCTGTTTTACATGCAATTGATATACGTTAATGATGTTTACCATGGCATGTTCGGTATTGAATATGTAGTTTGTAGCTATAAAATTTCATTTACAGGGGCACTCAAAAATATACCATTACTTTAGGGCCAATGGGAAAAAATCGTTTGCAGTGTATTTGAATGACATTACATTAATTCAAATGTGTTGAAATCGATATAAATCACTGAATTTCCCTACAAGGTGATTACTATAGAATAAGGCATTCATAGTATTTATCGTTCATTTACAAGGACACACAAAATAAATCTGTTAAAATACTGTCTTTCAGCAATAATTGTTGGACATGCGTTCTCAATTGCAGTATGCGCTTTTAAATTTAACTAATTTTTTTAATGTTACTCGTATTGTATAAATTTCGTACCCTGTATGCATGGTTGCACAAAATAATTTATATACCATTCTCCGTATTAACGGAAATTGCAGAAGGGGAATTTTGAATTGTGGTGTGTATTTCCTAACTGAACTAGTAAATGTTTTGCATGCATGTAGTTTACAGATACAAGAATATGTGTCATATACGCATATATATGATATATAAATATACATATCAAATACTCCCTCTATCCCAAATTAGTTGCTACATTTGATTACTTTTGTACGCTGTTTATTATTCATTTTCTTCTTTAGGTTATTTTCTAAATTATTATTCATAATTACAATTATCGTCCCATTACTTTACATTCAAGTTAAAATTTCTTCTACTTCTTAGTATAGCGCGTTATATTCATTTTAGTGTAATTTTACTGTTGTTGATATACTAAACTGCATCGGAAGTTACTTATGACTCCAGCTACTTGAAATGTAGTAACTAATTTGGCATAAAATTTTTGATCTAAATGTAGCAACTAATTTAGGACAGAGGGAGTATAACTTTTAAATTGGAATAGATTTTATGCAAGCTAATTAGAATGGTTCAAGCATTTCCTAATGCATGACGCTGCAGTATTTTAACACTTTAATGTCTGAGCTATTTCTATCGCATATCTCCCTCTGGACTGAGCTTATTTGGTACTTTTCACGATATTTTAAAAAAATACATGGAAGATATATTTTTTAAATTATGAACTTCAAACTGTTCTTATTCATAATCAAGGAACTATTTAAGAGTACTAAAAATTAATATATAATGAGCAATTATTGAAAAAGTTGAGTTTTATATATTTTAATAAAGTTCCGCGTAAGAAAACATATTTTTTTAATCTAAAATTTTACACAGAATTGAATAAACACTTACCCAATATAAATATTATTTAGTATAATTTGCTTTTGTGTGGTGCATTTCAAAGCACAATGAGAAACACCACAAGGTACACAATAAGACTGAATTAAGCTCTGATTGCTACCAAGCAAATTTTTTTTAATAAAAGGCTCGTAGATGATATATGAAAAGACAGCGAACGTATATAGAAGGTATTTTTATATCTCAGAGGGTTAAAAGTTGACAACGAGAGTCTCTTGATTAGTTCGCTGCATCGAAAACGGTACCCTGAGTGACACTCAGGCTTAGATATCAAAATGTTAACGAGTATCATTGCATTACCAATCCATTGTCAAGAATATCACATTAGACATAGAATGCAATTTGACATATCGAGTTATTACACATTCTATCTGAAGATATTAAAACACCATTTTTCCCATTTCGTTACAACTGCATATAAAAATCAAAATTCACGTATGGTAGTTTTGCTGTTTCTTCAGCCGGATTATCTACGTTATGAACATAAATCGAGGAGGGAGTGCGCGACGTGGGATCTTTGTAACCCGTATTTACGAATCGTCACCCGACTTTGAAGGAAACCACGGAAAATTAGGAACTGTAATGCCGACGAGCGCGCTATGGTTTCGATATAGAACCTGCCTGTCATTGGTGAGGCAGATCCAGTACTTTTCCAATTATCAGCTTTGAGAGCAATACCTTCCAGTCGCTGGTGAGGCCAAAAATGAACTATTTGCAATCCATTAATGATGAAGCCTGATTAATAAATTTTGTAGAAATTTTATTAACAACGAACTAAAATACACATACTATAAAAAGACCATTAGAACGACTTACATGTTAACTACGACAATATTTCAAATCTCAGAATATTTTATTGTTTAACATTTAATAATGAAATTGAATATTTTAAATAATTTCGTTCGGTAAATCCACATTTCAATCTGATTAATTGTAGAGTCAGTAGATATAATGGTATATACGAGGCATGTTTTTTAAGTAAGTACCGTTTTGGAATTAAAAAAAGACGTGCAAAGATATCGCAATAATTTTATTTTTACATGAAAGCCTGTACCTCCATCTACTTTTCTACATAATTTCCGTGATTATTGAGGCACTTGTCATAACGTGGCACCAGTTTTTGAATACCCTCCTTATAAAATTCTGCCGCCTGACTTTTTAACCACTGTATCACAAATGTTTTGACTTCGTTATCGTCTTGAAGACGCTGACAGCCCAGGTGTTTCTTCAAGTGCAGGAACAAATGGTAGTCGCTGGGCGCCAGATCAGGGCTGTATGGAGGATGATCTAGAGTTTCCCATTTAAAAGATTTGATGAGATCTTTGGTCCGATTAGCCACATGTGGACGGGCATTGTCATGCAGCAAAACGATACCCTTACTCAACTTGCCACGTCTTTTGTTCTGGATTGCACGACGCAGATTGTTCAATGTCTCACAATAAGACGCTGCATTGATTGTCTCATTACGAGGCAGAAACTCCACTAGCAATACTCCTTTTTTGTCCCAAAAAACTGTGCACATGATTTTCTGGGCAGAAATTGTTTGCTTAAACTTCACTTTTTTTGGGTGATGATGAATGTCGCCATTCCATGGATTGTTGTTTCGATTCTGGTGTGACGTAGGCCACCCATGTTTGGTCACCAGTAACAATTTGGTCTAAAAAATCTTCACCTTCATTGTGGTACCGCTCAAGGAAAGTCAATGCACTTCCTAAACGTTGGGTTTTGAGCAAATCCGTCAACTTTTTGGAACCCAACGTGAACACAATTTCCGGTAATTCAAGTTCTCAGTCACAATGCGATACAAAACACTACGAGAATATTGAGGAAAGCAGTCGCACAGTAATTAAACTGTAAAGCGCCTGTTTTCTCTCACCTTTTCGTCCACTTTCTGTACCAAATCTTCATTAACGACCGAAGGACGCCCACTCCGTTCTTCATCATGCACATTTGTGCAGCCATCTTTAAATGCTCTCACCCATTTCCTTACCATTCCATCACCCATAATGTTTGTCCGTAAACTTCACAGATCTCACGATGAATATCGATCGGTTTTACGCCTTTAGCACTAAGAAATCGTATAACAGCCCGTACTTCACAATCAGCGGGACTCACGATTGTCGTAGGTATCTTAAACACTCAGTAAACAACGTATACAATGAAGAATCAGACTGTAATGGCGTCAGTGCGTAGACAAGAGATGTAGGTAACCAGCGCGCATGCGCGGAACGCCGACCGTAACGCTGCGGCGGCAGAATCGCAAAACGGTACTTACTTAAAAAACATGCCATCTGTAATACTATGAACAAACATGTCCATGCGTAACGATGGCGTCATATTGAGGTTGGTCACCGCCCCCTGGACACTAGGCCTGAGCGCTGACTCAAAAATGGAGGCTGCCGAAGGCGGCTTTTTTCAGCGTGTGTACAGTCCCTTAAATATTCGTACCAAAAATTTTTTAAAGATTTTTCCGCTTTATTTTTCAGAGATTAAACAAGTCTGAGAAACTTTTATAAAATACTTGTGTCTACATATAAGGGACCGTACCTACGTTAAAAAAAATCCGGCTTCGGCGGCCGCCATTTTTGTGTCAGCGCTCAGGCCCAGTATTCAGGGGGCGCACCCAATAGTATTTGACCCAAAAACCTGGCCAAAATTGCAAAAATTAAAATTTCGTCAACAATTGTAAAAATCATATTTTTTAATAGTTAAGTAATTGTTGCGCCGATCTATGTCGATTTTAGTAACCTGAATTATATCCGGTGGCTCCTGGCCTCAGTTGAATAGGAAGTTTCTTTGTGAGAAAACGTGTTTTTTTTTTGTTGCTTTTTGGCATGGTTGTTATGTTTAAATATAATTTTTTTGTGGCTCAATGAATTGTTGAATTGAAACTAAACAGGGCTTACGCGTTTAACAAAGGTCAGAGCTTAGTGTCAAACTATGTGTTAATTTAAATAGTTTAGTTTTTATTGTAATAAAAAAACATTAAATGTGCAAAAGGGTTATTTTTAAAGCATTTTTGGCTCTAATTAAAACATATCGAAAGCTTTTTAAATATGTGCCGCGCTTTGCCCAACCATGTTTGAATTATAATCTTATTAGTTATAGTCTTGAGTGCCAATTTCTGCAAAAAAAATCTTCCGCATATTGTTGTCAATTTTTTACATAATTTTTTTTCTTCAGGGGGACTACTTAAATCCCGTTTTTTGCGGCTACTGAATTGAAGAGCTAAAAGCTATATTTTTACTACCGTGTTGCAGGTTTTTAGCTTACAGGATATTACCTGAGAGCTTTTGCCCCTACATAGTCTGTATGTATCTGTTTACGTACGTATGTAGGTACGTACATACGTACACTCGATATCTCTTGATAGAAATATCAGATCTGCTTCAAATTATAAATACTTATTTACTGAAAAAAGTTTTCCTAATTAGTTTCAGGGGCTCATAGATGGACAATATGGGAAGAAAGGAGGGAATTAAAGATGTTTGGAGTAAACGTAGAAATGATTAAAAGTTTGCAAGTAATATGGGAAATCATAACAAGTGGACATCGCATTGACGAAGAAAAGTTCCAAACATGTGCTGATAAAACAGCAAGACTGTATGTGAACCTTTACAGTTGGCACCCTATGATTCCAACAATTCACAAGGTTTTAATTCATGATGTAATTAAGAAAACAATCGTACCCACTGGCAAACGCAGTTATCAGAAGAAGCTGCCGATGGCAGAAATAAACACTTTAAACAGTACCATACAAAGTACTCAAGAAAGTGCAACAGAGAAGTTTGCAACAAATATGCCCCAAATTGGCTTCTTTTAAACAGTGATCCTTTTGTAATCTGCTTTAGATAAAGACCAGGGGAAAATAGCAAGCCATACAGTAGAGAGACCCTACAACTTCTTCTTCCAGCTAGGTCTGATGATAGTCCTGATAAAGGCCAAGAACAGAATGACGAAAAAGATGAAAAACTGCGTTCTGAAGAATCAGATTGAAAAAGTAATCTATTAAATACACTGTAAAACCAGCATTTTTATACTGTAGAGACTCCGCTTTACATAATGTATTATTAAATGTAACTTTATCAAATGTGAATATAAATGAATAATTATTATTACAGTAAATTAAATGTAAATACTAAATTTTTATATAGTAAAATTAAATACATTTAATTAAATATTACTAGTAATTAAAACAATCAATAAACAATTACTTTTCTCTTATAAATATTAAACATTTAAGGCTGCTAGTCACTCAACTTCCAAACTCCCTTCGGTAATGTTAAGTCTATGGGCATGTGATGTATTCGTAGTTTTAAAATATCTACTTTGTAAATTGATATTTTAACTTCTTTTTTCTAAATACTCTTCTTAAATGATGTCTCTTTTATTATGTGAAGTGTTAAAATCTTACTTACAATTCGTCAGAAGTGTGAAAATGTTACTTACACTTCGTCAGCTTTTAAGATATAAAATATTAAATTTGTATGTATGCTATATAGTATGCTAAAAGTTAGTTTATTGAGACGCATAGCACAGTTAAAAATTTCCATTCAGCCATTTCCGTGAATAAACGGAAATGTACTGGAGAACTTTTGTGCAGCCCTTTATATGATATATAGAATGCATCCACAACAAGTAATATTAAAAAAAAATAGTTTAATTTAAAAACGCATATCACAGCTACAAACGCACTTCCAGCAATTATTGGTCATAGACTTCAATAGTTAAATTTATTCTTCAGCCAAATTCTTTTGTGTGTCCCTGTAAAAGTACGATACATTCTATGCACACCATATTCTACAATAAGTGCCTTAGTACTCCTCAGTGATGTATATAAATTTCAGTACGTTTAAAATAGTGTGATATAATTAAAATATAGAGCAAATGATTTTTTCCCATAGACCATAATGAAAGGGAATTCTTTTGAGTGTCTCTGTAAATGAAACCGTAACTGATAAAGGCTTCATTTACAATACCAATCATGCCATATTGATACCCAATAACATATAAGAATTTTAAGGCAATCGGACTATATTTACATAGAAAAATATTTTTGGCCAGGATTTCGGGTCAGATACTCCACTGTGGGGCGGTGGGTTGGCATCACATGTCGATTACATTTTGGTTTGCAATTTTGGCTACTGTAATTTTTTAAACTTCAAAACATCCCACATTTTCAATTTTTACACAGCCGTATATTAAAAAAGGGGACTTTTACATGTATCGCAATTTACCTATTTACTGCGTCTTTAAAAATAATTTCCCAGATTTGTTTTTATTATTATTTACCTCCATCGTGTGCAGTCTCCATTACGGAGAAATAACCCATTTGCACTCAAAACAATATAAATAATTTAGTATTTATGTCCGGCTAATTTTCTGTAACAAGATTAAAACCTGATCAATCAATCAATAAATAAATAATATAATCCAATATAATATAAAATAAAATAAAACACAAATTTAACATATATGTAATCGAACGAATTCCGATAAGATTCGAACACCGAAAAAGAATTAAAAAAATATATATATATAATTTGTTTGAAAACTCTATCTCCGTGTATTGATTATTTATGAATTTTAGCATACATTTGAGGCATTAATTGCATTTTAAGGTTGCTGGAACGATGTACACTCGCCAAAAAGATATCTGCCAAAAATGCATTGCAACACAGGGAATGATTAGTTGACTATTATCTAGGCTAAGGAGATTAATTATTAACAAAATTAAGTATCGTATAGCGTTCATTAGCACCAGTGACTCTGGGGATGTGAAATAAAGAAAAGTATCTTTCTAGCAATTTAAATATCTTATGTTAACTAATAATACTTTTATAAAAGTGATGTGAAATCTTTTTCGCAGACCACATTCCTTCTAATTCTAGACAATCATAAAAAAATTACTCAAATTAATAAAATAAATCATTTACTTGAATCTAAATACAGGCCCCAATTGTTTTTATTAAAAAAATAATTAAATATGATTGCCGCATAATCACCTCACCTGACAAAGGAAAAAACACACTTCAGGCTTGAAACAAATAAAATATTACAAATATTAAATCTAAGGGGACAAGTGACCTTAAACACCTTAAAAAACATTTTTTTATTATTTTTTGTAAATTTCACTTTAAATATTATTCAAGGGTACATTATATGCATTATGGCATGCATTTATCACAATTAAAAAAAAATATTTTTGAGGAAAAAAAAATGGAAATTTACGCGTCGTTTTAGAAATTTTCGAAATGCCCCCTACGCGTTCCATATCAATGCAAATCCCCAATATATTTTTTATAAAAGTTTGGTTTATATATATAAATAATACTGTGCATCGAATTTTATATATTTGAACATAAAGGTAAAAAAAAAAAAAAAAAAAAAAAAAAAAAAAAAAATTCAAAATTTTTTGAAAATTTCTCGAAAAAATTTCAAATGTTTTAATTTTTTTTTTTTTTACCTTTATATTCAAATGTATAAAGTTCAATGCACAGTTTTATTTACATATATAAACCAAACTTTCATAAAAAATATTGGGGGTTTTCATTGATATGGAACGCGCAGGGGGCATTTTGAAGATTTCTAAGATACAAAATCCATTTTTTTCTCAAAAATAAATTTTTTTTATTTTATTTTTTGTGATAAATGCATGCCATAATGCATATAATGTACCCTTGAATAACATTTAAAGTGATATTTACAAAACATAACAAAATGGTTTTTAAGGTCTTTTGTCCCCTTAAATTTGTATTTATTTACAAAAATATTTACAACTAAAATTCAAGTTTGTGGCTACATTTTGAGGGCTATGAGCCTCAATATTGTTAACTGTTGCACATACAGACATTTTTTATTGGATCCATTTAAAATTAATTAATTAATCGATTGATGTCACCATATGCCGCTTTACTCACAAGTAATTATTAATGCAAGAAAATACAATGGAATGAAAGCCATAATTTCATATACCTTGCATACCCCTTCTGCAGAATTGAGACACCGTATCAGACAGGTTATGACATCCACTCCGTGATTTATCAGCATATTTTAATATAGTAATAATATAGTAAAAATAATAAAGTTAAACAATAACTTGTCTTTTATAAAAATATTGATGCCACACGTATTCGTGTGGTGTGGCATCTCGGGAACTATTGCTGGCTCACATATTTGTGTGACATCGTTATCAATGTGTTAAAAGATGGATATGAAGGTACACTTTATTATTTTTTACTCTGTCATACTGATTGGTCAAGGTATCGTACAAATCGACGTTTTTCTAAGTGAGTGAAAAAGAAAACGCTGCTTTATCATTCAGTTGGGAAAAAATCGATTCGTATGATATCTTGATCAAGCAGTATGATCGAGTTAAAAATAATAAACTGAAAAGTTTACATTCACACTATTTACTTTTTAAAAAAGAGATATTTTGCAAGTTGTTATCAATTTCTTTCGTTTAGCCGAAATAAATAAAGTATCTTTCAATTAATCCTTTAAAAATGCATTAAATAGATAGATATGTATTTCATCGACATTTATTCACTTTATTAAAACTAAATTCAGTGCTATGTAAAATTAACTTTTCAAAAATCTTTAAAAAGGACACATATACAAAGAAACCGCAGTTCAGTTAATCAATTAAGAGAGAAAAAAAAAAGCATCCTTTACATTTCAAAAGAAATTTCTTTTAAATGCATGCACTTGATGGATTCGCTATACAGTTTTATGTATTTCTTTCCCGTTGTAAAACAAGAGAAAAAGAAAGTAACTAAAAATGAGGCGAAGGAAAGCGTGGAATTTTTTTTTTAATTTACTTTGAAAAGAAATAAATACTAAAAACCATGAAAATTAGAAAAAGATAATTCAAAGGTTTTCAGTGAATGAAACAGTTTATGAAAGGTTTATGAGATTCTTATTTTCGTTTTTAAATTGTTTCGTTAAAATTACTCGTTTTCAACTAGCGATTATAAATTAAAAAATAATTTGATATCATAATTAGACAATTACTGAAATTGGCTGAAGAATTAATTACTAAAATATTTATTTATTTAATTAATTAGAAGTTTTCTATATTTAAATACAGTAATTGTATAAAATATTAGCGGGTTTTTTTCCCCTCTAGAAATAATTATTTTATAAACAGAGACAATTTACGAAATGTTATCAAATATTAGCATATTGTTATTTTCTAAATGTTGAGATTTTTGTATTTTCAGTGATGGAACAGTGTAGCAGCACAGAATCAATTGACACCACAAAATTTTATTAGTGTATTCTTCATCTAAATTCAGGACAGAATTGCTGAGATTTTTAAAGGCGAAGAATACTATAAAAATTTAGTGGTAACAATCGCTCAACTGCTGCGCCACTGTTCCATCACTGTATTTTTGATTATCTCATTAGATGGTTAAATTACAAAAAGTCTCAAATTCAAAATTATAAACATATCAAATGTATATTTGAGTCTAAGATTTCACATTGTGTACTTATTTTTGCGATTGTTCTCAAATTAAAGGGTTTCAACTACTCATGAATTTCAAATAATCGATTGTTTAGTTTAGTTTATTGGCTTTATCAACAAAAGAGAGAAAACATTATGGTGATGAAATATATGATTCTATGTAAATAATAATTATCCTACTCTTATTATTAGTTACATTAAACTGGTTTTATCAGAATCGATGACTAGTGTTCCTCTAAATCTACTGAATCTATCCAGTTTTATTTTTTTTTCAGTTTCTTTCTTATATAATTATGCAAGGTTTGAAGGAAAGATATATTTAAATTCGCTTTCCTTTTTATCATAAAAATAAACAATTGTTTTTGGATGAAAATTTAATTTTATCTTCAGACATCCGGCATTTTAAAATAAAAATTAATACAGTAATTAGAATAAATGTTATTTAGTTAAAAACTGTTAAATCGTTTAATTTTAGAAAAGCCAAATTATTGCAATAATGGTAATCGCAAAGCAAAAAGGAAAGAAAAAATTAAGACCCATCAGGAAAGCGATAATGATTGTGTAATCTCTTTAAAAAACTCCAAGTATTTAAATATCAGTTCTGAAAAATTGATGTACTCGTTTCTGAAGGATTAAATTTTTTCCAGGTTTTCAGATCATATTTGAAAAAATAAATTACTCAAGAGTATTTAAACATCTAGTTTTGCATAATAGGCAAAATATATGTGTTAAAATATCATCTGGTATTGACTTCAATTTGATAAATAAAAAAAATTCAATGAATGTACAAAACCTATATAATACTAAAATTTTTTTCTAAAAATTTAAATTTCAAAATAAGCTAAAAAGGAGATTTGTATAATTAATATAACTTACATGTCCCTTATGCCAACAATTAATTTATATTTTGAAGAAAGGCTTCATTACAAATTTAATGATTCTTTTGTTGAGATATTCTTAATGAACAATTATTAAATAACATGTATACCTATAACATGTATAACATGTATACATGTCTTTTTATTACCGATTGTATGTGTATTTTTTTGTCTGCCAGAGTTAAGTTATTTTCTACAAAGTTATGTAAAACTTAACATATTTAAAGTTATTTAAATAATAGAATAAATTGTATTTCTTCTTAGACTTTTGCAGCCATTCGTTATTAGTTTGCAAAATGTTTCTCATCAAAATTTATGTCAAAATATAAATGCAAAATTTGAACTTAATATTAAAAAAGAATAATGTACCAAATGAATAATGATTTAACTTCCGGAGTTACATCGATCATTTTGAAAGTAATTTTCTGATACAGTTTCCCTTGCAGTGCCGTTTTTATATAGAATAAAATAACAATTATTTTCTTTATCTTTCTCAGAGGAAAAAACCCCATGTGAACTTGCATCTGTTAGCTTAAATGTAAGTAATTACTTTTTGAATCGACGGTGTTTAAAATTGAAATTCTTATTTTCTTTATACGTTAGTTGATTGCTTGAATGCATTAGCGTGATTGTTGCATATTTAAATATGCCTAAGGCTTCTTTAAAAAAAGCTTAGTTATTGCTTTTTATTCTCCTATTTTCGGATTTTTAAAGGAACAAAATAGTTGTCTGAAGAAATGAAAGCATTATAAATCGAAAATTAGAAAACATAAATGGTTTTTGAACAGGGAAAATATAACTATTATTTTGAATTGTGTTATAGAATAAAAATGCATTTAAAAAGTACTGCTTAGTGAAAAAAAAATAATAACAAAAACACAATTTTTCTAAAGCATGCTTTCTGTAACCTTTTAAAACAGCTCCAAGTATTTAAATTTCAGTTCTGAAAAACTGACATACTTGATTCCGAGTGATTAAATATTTTCGAGGTTTTCAGATCATATTAAAAAATATATATATCCCAAGCATATTAAAACATCTAGTTTTATATAATAGGCAAAATATATCTTCCTGAGACTCTGCATCCATTGAAATGGATATTTTGGTTTAAACTACTAATCACATAAAATATTCTTTGGAAGCCAATCCTGATATTCCAATATAATATATACTCCAAAGACTACTTTTAACCCCTTCGGGACGGGAGCCTTTTGCGAAATTTTTCATCTTTTGTCACCGCTTTTTAAAAACAGAAATTTGTATCTTCTGGAATCGAGAAAATGCGCTGATTAAACAAGGCAAATTTTACAGTAAAATTTTACTGGTGAGGAAAAACAAGGATTCTGAGCGCTTCATGCGGCACGTATACGTGTCGCTCGTCCTCAAGGGGTTAAGTTTTTAGAATCTGGCAACGCCTTCTTGTTTGTTTCTAATATGGCGGAGTCAACGTGGTATTCGATCAGGTGCTAGTAAGTTCCAATTTTTCTTTACTTATTGTGCCCTTTTTTAAGCACATTTTAGAAAATATAAGTTAGTTTTAATGCTTTTGTAGTACTCTAGCTATTTATTGCTTTAAAGTTCAATTAAAAAACATCCATTAAAATAGATATTTGGTTTTACTTGAGTAAAGTTATAGTTAGTTTTCGCATTAGTTATGGTTTTAATCATGTGCTGGATTACCAAGCATTTGACCGTTATTTAATTTCTCTGTAGTATTTCGATTACATTTAACATTAAAAAAAAATAAATAAAAATATGGCAAATATTACGAATTTTTTATTTTATTTTAGCCAAAAGATTATGAACGATAGAAGCTTTAGAACTAATAGAAAAGGGTGATGACTCTGATCTTGATGTTAGTGATCCTATTGATGAATATTTTAATGTTAATAAAATTTAAGACGATTCTTCTGAAGCTGAAAATGAGGCTAGTAAAGACACAGTCAATAATTTTGCCGATGGTTCAGTTAGCAAAACTAATGAAGTGAAATACGAAATATCAAAAGCCCACTTTGATTTGGAACGAGTCTTTTAAGTAAATTCAAGCTATAAATTATGCGCATATAAATATTTTTATTGTGTAAATTAAGCTAATTATTTTAGCTGACTTTTTCTTTTGTTGGAAATTCATAAATATAAACAAAAAATTTACAATTTAAAGAATATTTTACCTTCACAAGCATCATGAAAACTAATTTTAATTGTGTTTCCTTTTAGGTTTGCATTATGTATTCTAGATCTTCCCGTATTTTCCCAACAGCTAGAACAAGAAGCACAAATGCACATAACATTTAACCCTCTCGCTGCGTAAGTGATTCTTCGCAATGAGTATCTTTTACAGAATTTTATAACCGGTACAGAATTTTATAATTTTATCACCGGTTTTAAACAGAAATCTTTGACTATCCTAATCGGGGAAAATGTCCTGATTAAATCAGAAAAAAGTTTTCGCTAAAAAATAACTAGTGGTACTAACCAAATAGTATTAATTTGACGGAAAAATGCATGCCCGAGCATATCTCGGGCTGTGCAGCGAGAATGTTAAAGCACATTATTATTTTAAAAATTACAATGATAATAATATGTATTAAAAAAAACCTATAAGATAAACAAGTTGTAATATGTGTTTGCGCATTACCAGTGAAAGAAATTGTTTCAAAGATAATGTAAATATATGTAAATAATACATGTAAAATATATGTAAAATAATTCAGTGTCGTTCATTAATTTAATAATGTATATATATGTGTGTGTTTCAATTTATTGTTAATTTAGGACTTTTCAATATAACTTTAAATGCAAAACGTTGAATTAAAAGTTGAAAAGAAGTATTTACATTTCATCATAATTAAGACCTCAACATCCATTAAAATGGATATGGTTTTTAACAACGACAAAGAAAAATCTTTAAAAATATTTTTTTTACACTTTTGATGAAAATAAAATAGTAAAGACAAAGATAAAGCGTTTCAAATTGTCTTGGGTTTCAAGAGGATATGTGTCAAAATATCAACTAGTATTATCTTCATTTTGATTTAATAATAAAAAATAATTAAATGAATATGCATAAACTACACAATACTTAGATTTTTATAAAAATGTAAATTTAAATTTAAAAATAAGATTAAAAAAATGAGGTTTGTATAATTAATAGAATTTATATGTCCTTTATACAAAAAATTATTTATTGAGCTGTGCAAGCTATTTTAATTACGAATTGAATATTTCCAGTTGAGCGAAAAAAAATGTATTTACTTAGCGATATTTACAAGCGATTTTATTTACTTATTTTTTACCTTTCTTTACATAATATCTAATATTTTCAAAACCATTTGTTTAAGATGCTTAGGATATATAAGCATGTGAAATTTCTAGAAGATTCTGAATATATAAACTTTATGAACTTCTATATGAAACATCTTATTCTTACTTTTTTTTTTTTTTTTTTTTTTTTTTGTAAAAAATACTTTTCGTCTATTTTTACGATGCTGTTATTTTTTTTTAATATTTAGGATGATTACAGATGTCATGACTATTAAGCAATGATATGATATTTTTAAAGAAATTTTAACGTTGGTGATACTCTAAAACGTGGGCCAATTCGTCAAATAATAACTTTTAATTGACTACTTATGTCTATGAGAGTTTAAGACATTTGTTTCGACGATTAAAAAGAAACCCTTTAATACAGTTGCTTCTAACGATTTTTACGTACCACTAAAATCTAATAGAGAATTTTAGCCTTTTTAATGTCCGAAGTCGCCGATAAAGTAAGCGAAAAATGTCTATTAAATTTTGATGAAAAATGAAACACCACAAATGTTGGCAGCTACGCTTTATGAACAGTGTCATGTAATGTGAAAAATGTTACATTAGTATCTTGTACGGTAATTTCGAGCTAACATTTTTGAAACAATGATGTTTATCATTGAAATTCTTATTTTGTTTCTCTGTTAGTCGATTGCTTGAATGCATTAGCCTGATTGTTGGATATTTAAATATGCCCATCTTTCTTTTTTTTCTTTAACCCCTTGAGGGGCGGTGGGATATATTGTATCCCACCTAAGTTTAATTAAGATTTGCACCAGAAACTTTTAACAAAGTTGCACTTTTATAAATTTGAGGGAAAATTATTTAAAAATTGCGTTTCCTTATTTGGAGATAAAATTTTTCAAACTTTCCGGTGGTAATTCAGCATTTCACTAACGCAATTGCTTGCCCCTCAAGGGGTTAACCCCTTGGGGACGAGCGACACGTATACGTGCCGCATGAAGCGCTCAGAATCCTTGCTTTTCCTCACCGGAAAAATGTTACTGTAAAATTTGCCCCAGCGCATTTTCCCGATTCAAGAAGACACAAATTTCTGTTTTTAAAAAACGGTGACGAAAGATTAAAAATTTCGTAAAAGGCTCCCGTCCCGAAGGGGTTAACTTAGTTATTGCTTTTTATTCTCCTATTTTCGGATTTTAAAAGAAAAAAGTAGTTTGCTGAAAAAATGAAAGTATTACAAAGCGAAAATTAGAAAACGTAAATGGTTTTTAAGCAGGGAAAAAAAGAAGTTTTATTTTGATTTTCAATCGACATCTGAATTTGTTTACAGTTATGAAAAAGGAGTTTCAGTTTCCATAGTCAATGTTCTGTAAAATTGTGAATAGATTTATGAATGTCGCTTTATTAAAAATAAACCATATTTACATACTTGGTAGTGTAAATGAAAATGAAAATTGGGAAAAACAATTACCCGAGTGTGAAAACCTAAATAACAAAGAAATTTACAAAACGGGCTTGTTTTTCGTAAAAAAAATAACGTATATAATACTTATAGACTTACCTGTATATAGAGCTATTTATTTGCTGTATTTATAATTTCTTGTGGAATGTAAAAAATATACTTGAGAAATCCTTTGATATTTAGATCGAGTATATCAGCTAACTTATGAACTTTATGTAGTATTTAGTGCTCCAACAGTATTTATTTTTTTAGTCACAGCATAGGCATATAATTTTTGTCATGAAACATACAGAAATATCTACGATACTAGCAGTGGTGTAGTCGTGAAAAAGAAAACCAAGGAAAACAAAAACAGAATATATACGCTATAAGCAAAAAAATAACACCATAGAATATTCACTATAGCTACAGAGGGTATACGGACTTATACAGAAGGTATATTGCTGCGGCGTATACCTCCGTGTACCCTCGACTACGTCCCAGGATACTAGTGAATTGCATGACTCAACTTTAGCTCTGCAAGGTATTTTATTTATTTAATTTTTACCTCATATTATATAATATATAATATCTTCAAATCCGCTGTTTAATTTCGTTTAGGATAAAAAAGTTCTATATTAAACACAACTGCTGTCATGAGGACATGGAATGCCTTATTCTTTCAATATATTTTTGTAAAAAATACTTTTTGCCTATTTTTGCGATACAGTTAATTATTTTATTAATTATTATATACGGTAACAAATATTTATTTTTAATATTTAGGGTGAGCACAACATCTTTTCCAATTTTTTAAAACAGCGAGTTAGGTCTAGTGTAAATATCGTGAAAGTAACTTTATAATAACTAAACTTACGATTACGAGCTGATGTCAGATTGAAGTTAAGAATTCTGTATTTGTGACTTAACACTAGAACGGCGGCGAGGGGTCATTTTGACCCTTTCTGAATGAATACATGTCGATTCGAACCAGAAATTTCTTTGTAATATAAGATTAATATATGCTGCACTAATATAACTTAAATAAATAAGTTAAATAATTTTAAGTAAAAATTCTGATGTGAAATATTTTTTTTAAACTTGAGTAAAAATTCCCGTCGTTCTAGTGTTAATAAGTCAATTGCGACCCTGACTGTTCTACACGAAAATATTCGGCTGCAGTGTAATGTTCCGCCTCTTAAAGTCTGTAAATCTGGTACTGAAATACCATGTACTGGCAATAGATCGCGCTTGCTTGGCAATAAATGTTTGGATGCCAGTGAAAAAGGAATTAATCTTTTTTTTTTTTTTTTTTTTTTTTTTTTTTTTTTTTTTTTTTTACTGTTTAACCCTCTTTTTACGCAACCCGCGATTTGTGAACCCGTCTAATTAATCCTCCTTGATTAAATCCACCAGTTTTTTTTTTTTTTTCTAAATTTTGCTTTATTTAATCGGAGTATTTTCCGATTAAATTAGACAAAAATTTTTGTCTAGAAAATCCGGTGGCAAAAGAGATTATTTAATTATTTTGAAGCTATGTTAATAAAACAATTACGCAGCGAGAGGTTTAACCCTTTAATCCCAAATTATTAATTTAAAAAGCTACCTCCTCGAAACTTTTTTTACCTTGCATTACTATGATACATTAGAACATATATGTATTAAAAATAAAAGATATTTTTCTGTTAATTGCTGTTAAATACTTAATGTAGTACTTCAAAGTAACTTCAAGTCACAACGCTTGGACAATAATCGAGACTCAGAAAAAAAATTAAATCCAAGTTTTTATTTTTATTTTAATATGATTTATCATACATATATCAAGTGTATATATGCCTTTGAGGTATATATGACTAGATTATGATGCTGTTGGTGCATCATCAGTGAGCATTTCACCATCAGAAGAATATTCTACAGATGTATCACTATTGTCCTAAAGAAAGCATGTCTAAAAGAAATTTCCAAACTTTTAGTTGTAGGAAACTCAAAAGGATTCATAAAAATAATAAAATATATTTTTAGGTTTTCTTTTTAAAATTTCTAATTTTTTCCATTTTGTTTTATAAAAATACAATATTTTTTCTAAAGATAAAAATAATACACTCATTCAGGGTAACTTTGATCCCCATTTTCTCTATTTTCATATGCCACACTCTTATTTTAAGAATATTGTTGCAACCGGGAGCATAAAAGAGAAGAAATGATACTGAATTATTGTATGACTATCAAAAATTAAGGAATGATAATGATAAAAGCAATAAAAAATGAATTTTTAACGTGGTTCAAAGTTACCCAACCATTTAGAGTAACTTTGCACCATATGATAAATATTATCTAAAATAATTCGTTATAAAAAAGTATTATAATTAGGACAACTTTGAACCCCCAAAAATGTTTTCAGATATGTAAAAACTCCGAATTTACATTTCCCAACATCACAAGATTTGTATAATTTATGATATTACAACAAATATTAGGCATAAGAAAAGTAGAAGAAGAGAACAATGAATATTTAGAAATAAAAAAAACCCCTGCATATTGTTCATATAAAACATAAAAATGCAGTGAAAAACAATTTTCAATGTTTTAACTCAATAATATATCCATAGTTACAGTAATACATACTAGTACTAGTATTATTCAAACAAAAATAAAATATGTCGTATGTATTAAATGTCAAATCTGAGTAGCTCCGCCCCGAATAACGCCTTTAAATGAATTTTATGTATTTTACACATATTTGTGAAAATATTTACATGCTATATTTAATGCACACTTTCGACTTTTATATAAAATATACGTGGAAATACGGGAAATTTTTAACAGTAGCACCTATAATCAGTAAATTATAAACATCAGTGTAACATTGAGCCGGCTCAAGGTTGCCCTGAAAATGTGGTAAAATGTTAGCGCCTTCTTATTTTACGACCTACCACTGGCCGAGAGGTTCTGCTCTCGAAGCTGGTAGACGGGAGGTGTTGGGTTCGAACCTAATCGCGCCCGTCGTCCTAATCGTTCTGAGTTTTCGTGGTTCTCTTCGAACCTTGTTTTCCAAGCGTTAATACGAGTTAGGTACCCTTAGAAAGACTCCCACGAAGGGCAACCCCCCCCCCCTTAGGGCCTATATCCCTCGTGTTTATAATTGCCGTCATAAACACAACCAACCAACCTTCTTATTTTACATTTTATTAACTATTAATAAATAAATAATAATTAATAAATAAAAATAATTAATTAATAAATAAAATAATAAATAAAAACATTTACAACATAAATGTTGTAAATATCTAAAGATAATAATATGTCTGATAAATGAGTATATTGTTACTTACTATGAAAATTTAATTGGTTTACAACAACTTCAAAACAGCATACAAAATTAACTTGAAAACAGTACTTCACAAAAATAGTTAGATGATGCAATTAATTGCACATAATGTTCCTAATTTATTTCCTAAAATAAAGAGTAGAAATCCCAGTTTAGAACTTTGCCAACAGAGCAGAGTTCTATAGTTTATTTAGTCTTTTGGAGTCCAAAATATTGAAAATTAGGAGGTGGTGCAAAGTTACACCCCATGGTGCAAAGTTACCCTGAATGACTGTATATATTTTCTTTATTATTCATCAAAGCCATACATAAATCATGCTATATCCTTCCCTACACAGTATCAAAATCCACCTGTCTACATGGTTCGTACGGATACAGTTATTTCTCCAGGAGATCTACCAGTATATTCTTATAGAAAAAGAAATCTAGGTTAAACCAAAGCCGCCTCAAGACTACAAGCCAAACGCAAGGTTTCATGACGTCACGACGCGGGGCTTAGATCAGCCGTGGAGAGCACATGCGTTATTTAAAACATTAATTCTTTCCTCCATATTTCAACTTATTATCACAGCATATGGGAAAAAAATAAAAACTTATAGTTTAAAGACGCTAATTAAGTGCTTTTTAATCAATTTCGATCACTCGAAACAATAATAACGATAACACAAAAACAATATTTATGAAATAATATCACTGTGTCAATGAAAATGTGCATCAGAATTAAAGATACATTAAAGAAAATTCGTTCGTTAATGAAAAAAAATCCCAAGTATTAAATTTATTTTAGTAGACAGTTTTTATTATTTATTCTACTTTGAAATTTAGAAACAATATCAATTATCTATTTGGTATATATTCAAAAACAAGACATTATACATTATTACACATATATATATATATATAAATAAATTTGCAGTTTAAACACATAAATTGAATTGTTTTGCTTTCAATTATTTCAAAATAAATAAATAACAATAAGTGTGCCAATCAAAACCCAGATTTAAAAATTAAATTAAAGTGGAAGAAAAGTGAATGTTAAATGAAAACAAATTCAAGTTGTGTTCTATTTTTATTTTTAATTGGGCTTGAAATTATACAGTAAATATCCTATTAAATATTAAGTGATTTGAAACCTGCATATAATAAATAGTAAAATTAAAGTATACATGAAATTAAGTATTCTTATAAATAAATTTTCGTACTGTAAACTTTACTTATCAGAAATGGGTAATTTTCACATAAAATCCATTAAATTAAAAAACATAAAACTGTCATAATACTAAAACAACACAAGTTCATGAAACAGAAAATTATTATTTAGTTTTGTATTCGTTTGATATATTATGCAAGGTACAAGCAATAGATTTTTTTTTAAATGTATTGACATATGAAGAGAAAAATAAAAGAAAGAAAGAAAAGACTTTCATCAATTGGAATTAAAATATTCCTAATTATTTATGTTCCTTTTCCTCGAATGTTTAGGTAATAGCTGATAAAAAAAAAACATCGAAAAACACAAAAACCTTCCACGAAAATATTTAATTTACAAAATAATGTTGTGTGGGTTATTAAATGTTTGTTCACATATTTTAAGCTTAAAATAATCAATTTTTATGAGATGAAAAGTATTTCCTGACTAGATCTAAAAGTAAATTTATAATTATAGAATAATAATTTATTTATTGTTATTTTTAATTAAACATTAAAATGTATATGGAAACACATAGGATCTTTGCGAAGAAGGTGTGTGTGTGGGGGGGGGGGGGGGGACTACTGTTTTGCACAAGGGTACTAACAACCCTTCCTCTAGTCTTGTAAATAAATTGTTTACAGTTGTGGCAAAAATAGAGAGATTCAAAAACATTATCCCCATAGCTCTATTTACACAGTACATAAGCATTTATAATGTAACAAAAAATTATAAAAAGAATTTTTATTAAAATAGCAAACGTTTAAGATTAAAAAACAACAATAAATTGATACAAGTATATCGATCGGGGTTTGCTTTAAAAGAAGTAAACAAGATAAAAATGCTATGTATTCACAGCGACTTTTATGAAAATTTCTAGAATATTTAAATTTTTAAGTATGAATAGATATATATATATAAATACATAAACTTGTTGTCAAATTAAAGTCCAACTAATTCTGCATACAAAATAACCCGAGTTACTATTCACACGACAAGTGTCTTTTAATAAATGGGCGTTAATTAAAGGTCACTCTAATGAATTAGAGAAAACAGAACAAATTATAAAGAGAGAATGGTGTGACAAGATACAAATTAAATTATATAAGTCTTGACACGATTTAGGGATGTTTGCCATTTTAAATTATTGCTCTATGTGGAAAGAAACAGAACTACAATAATATCGTTTCGTTTTGAGATACGGTATTATTGATAGAATCGTACTAGGATTTGCTAGTTACTTTATTTCAAAGAAATTAAAAATAAAAGATTTTGAACACAAGAAATAAAACTTGTGCTGATAGCATATAAATATGATTTGAAAATAAAACTTACCTTGAATAAAATATGTTATTAGGATAAGTAAAACGCACGTGCACGTAAAAAAGTAAGATACAAAATTCAAATGTTCGGGGCTGGCGCGTTGGCAGTTAGCCAGCCCCAGGCTGTGACGTCACATGTGGGGGGATGAAGGGCGTGTCTGGGTTGTAATCTTGAGGCGGCTTTGGTTAAACGCGCAAAATTTCGCCTTCTTTTAAGAAGTGATTATCTATAAGATAATACTGGTGCCGAAATATTTTCTTGTCTGTAAAATTCAAATAGGCGTGCGAACCATGGTCTACCACACACGCCTCACTAGTAAATGTATACGTTTTTATGCACCATATGCATTCAAGCGATAAAAACCTAGACGATAAAAAAGACGGTACTCAAAAGTACAGCTTTGAAAAAGGGTTCCGTAAAGTAAACAAACAGAAAATTAATTTTGTTATAGCATAATATGTTGTCAAGCGATCTATTTAAAACAAGAAAAAGAAGATATGACAACCTTACCTTTAAAATTGTAGATGTTTCCAAGCAAAAATTTGGGATACGATGTCAGTGAATAAAAGGGAAGCAAAATTGATACTCACACGCCCAAAATTAGCTTCGCCAACAATTTTCAGCTTATTTCAACTACTATTGCTATCTAGCGATTGTCAAGGAAAGTGTTTACCCGCCTGCCAAGAAGGGTTATGTGTTTCCCGCGCATCTGGGTATGTGGATTTCTTTATACCCTCGAAACATACAAACAGCTGGATGGATGTTAATGAATGTAGTCTCTATAGATTCGTCGCAACCGTCCGATGATTATAGGCTAGGTTTTGGTTTTATAAATTCAAAATTGTGGCCGTAAAATACAAAATGGCGGTAGAGACGAAAAAAATTACGCACCCTATTGAGTGGCATATCATTGGATAGGTCTTTCAATATGAAGACGATGTTTCATTGTCTATTTTACAGTCAGAAGCTCCGTTTAAATATTACACAACCTGGAAGTTGTGTAGGTAGAATCTCTAGCTTTTTTGCAACTCTAACCTTCATAGACATCTATGGGCCTCATCAAAACAGTGTTTATAGATAGGAACTAACAATTAAACACAACTTAAAAGTCATCAATACAAGTAAATAAAAAAATAGGTAAGTAATATAAAAAAAATAGTTTCACATTGATGAGAAATAATTAATTAGTTCGCTTTTTACGCAGTCGGGTTTTTTCATTTTCTAAATTAAATTTTTACTTGTTACTATTGTTTCCTACAAGTACCATGCGAATGTATTCAATGAGCGTGTTTTAATTGGATAGAAAACTGTAACACTTTAACCCCTTAACGGTCACTTAATATTTGGAAAAACCGTCAAAAAATTACCTATTTTTTTGTTACAGATTTTGAATAATTATAAGGTTTCTATATAAAATATGCAATTAGTTTTTTTAAGGCTAAAAAAAAATGTTATGGAACAAATTCACATTTGTGGTCACATCATGCCAGAACTCTGTGTTTTAAAGTTTGTTTTACACCATACAAATTAATGCGAATAAGACATTTATTTTTCACACCTTAGATACTTGTTTATCATCATCAAACAAATTTTTCAAATAATATTTGAAATAATATAATATACATTAAATTTTGATTATTAATAATTTTTTTGAGTGTGATATATTTCGAAACATGCAATACAAAGTCCAACATCACAATTAGCGCCAGAAACCAAACCCACTGATAATATTATAAGACTTTAGACAGAAATGCTAGTTATTTTTTTCTGGTTTCAGTAGTTTATTCCAGGAATAAATCCCCAGCCCGGAAATATGATGGGCAAGAGAAATAACGAATGACACCTCAGCCCGTGATACTGAAGGAAGCGAGAATTAAGGGGTTAAAGTACCGTCGCTTCGGGGCACTATTTTGTATTTTCTGGTTTGAATTCGATATTTCTGAATAAAAATTGAGGCCAAACTGGCAACCTTGTTTTACGGACATTTACTTGGAAAAGGTTATTTTATGAATAAAACTATATCTTCACACGAATAGATAATTTATAAAATACGGGAAATGCGTTTAAAATACATAACAGAATTAAACACATGCGATTTAATCAATTATATATATTTAAATGCAATGTTAGATCTTTAGCAGAATGTCAAAGTAATATTATTTCAGTTTAATATAACAGTCTATAGGTAAAGTACTTGTTAATGTTAAACGTTGAACAGAAGCAGGAAAATTGTGTAAATGTCTTTTAATCACGTGCTTATGAATTAACTTTTTTTAAAAAAAAGTTCGCTGTTATTTATTTTGAAATATTTTATATATATGAAAAAAAAATAAAAAATTAGCACTATGCCAGGTTATTTTCACGAATGAAAAAAGTTTTTAGGAAGTTACCGGGAAAAATATATAAATTTTTAAATCAAATTATGTCTTCACATGAATATACAATTTGTAGAATATGGTAATTGTGTTTAAAAGAAAATAGAATTAAACATACGTCATTTATTGATGTATATCTAGCTAAATACAATATTAGTTCTTTAGATGAATATAAATATAATAAAATTATTTCACTTTAATATTACAGTCTAGACGCAAAGTATAAATTTTTAATTAAATAAAATGTATCGCTAAATACATTTCACTGAAGTCATACTATTCTTATTCTTCAAAGAATTCAATTTAAGAGTAACCTTCATATGAACGGGCAATATTTTCTGCGCATTGCAAAAAAAACCGCAAACAAAAAAATCCTAAAATTACGCTGCCTATGCCTAAAAATATATTATGTATTATTCTTAGTAAACAATGACTGAAAGGTCAATGACTCTCATGGTTCGTACGGATACTGCTATTTCTCCAGGAGAACTACCAGTATATTTTTAGAGAAAAGGAAATCTACCTTAAACGCGCAAAATTTCGCCTTCTTTTAATAAGAGATTTTCTGCAAGATAATACAAGTGCCGAAAAAATTTTTGGTCTGTAAAATTCAAGGAGGCGTACGAACTATGTCTCTTATTGATGTCGGAGCGAAAACACGCATATAAAATTTTCTCGGAGCTTGATTTTGAATCCTATCTTTAGATTTTGATATCGAAGAGACAATTTGGTATCTAGGACAACAATTTCTTGCACCCTTTTATAAGCAAACTTAACAACAAATGCTCTTAATCCGTTGTTTCACCTATGCAATTTTTCTTCCATGAAACGTTTGTAAGTTTTTGACAGAAAATATATATCGTATAGGTGACTTTTATCAAATTTTACAATAAATCTATTTATCAGGACATTTGTGTTAAAGCGTAAACTTGGAAAAATTACCTAACCTTGTAATGGTCAAAGAAAAGGGGAAGAGGGAGGGGTCTTTTATTGATTTCATCATAGACCGGTAGGCGACAGCACAGACAATAACATCATCAAGCTCAGTGCCGACATTCCAGAATTAGTTAAAACTCGATTCGCATGTTAAAATGCAATCGGTCTGCCAAGTCATATCTTGGTGGAAAAGCCTGAAAACCCGATTTTAGCGGTTGATTCGTAGGTTTACCATTGTGCTTTCCTGCACCCAAAGGTATGAAAACATGGAGGACTGGGAGCAGAAAAACACAATGGCAAACCTACGAGTCAACCGCTAAAATCGGGTTTTCAGATGTTTTCCATCAAGATATGACTTGGAGACTGATTGCGTTTTAATGTGCGAATCGAGTTTTAACTATTTCTAGAATTTTAGCCGCGAACTTGATAAGGTGATTGTCTGTGTTACCGCCTCCCAGTCTATCAAGGATAAAAAATATCCGAATCGTATTTTTAATTAAACTGATAATTCGAATCGTATTTTTCTGAAAGAATAATAATTATCATAACTGCGACGACATTTGCAATATTGGTGAATTTAAGTATTTTCTATATTTCTCTGCCACATGTTTCATTTTCGCTTTTCTCGACTTTGTTTTCTTTTTATAATTTTCTCAAAACTTGTCTTTTTATCGACGTTTCGATCTAATTTTATTTATGAAGTATTTATTTAATGTAGAAGGTTTGATTATGAATCGTTGAAGTATTAAATGGAATACGTTTTAGAAATGTGCATGCTAATTTAATCAGATTGTTAGAAATACAGCTTTAAATTTAACACAAATGCCATTATCACAGTTCTACTAATTATATCCGGCGGGAATATATTTAACTGCATTAAATTTATTATGTAGCATTTAATTAATTATGCATTCAGTTTATGGAATGCAATACAATTCTTTTAGATGAATGCTTATTACATCTTAAATCAATAGCTATTAGCCAAGATATAAACAGATTACTACGGTCTGCATTGAGCAAAATGCAAGTAAATAAATTTTAATTAAAACAGAATTATGTACGTTTAACCCAAAATTTATAACTATCTTGTTTGGAGTAATATAAAAGGAAAACAATGACGTAGAATATGTCATCAAAACTCATTTGCAGATTGTTTGGCATAATATTTGGTAAAATCCATTTGCAATTATTTAGCACACACTTTATTTTTTGTAAACGATTTTTGATTTTGATTCAAAGAAAATAATTATTTTGTTCTAGATTTAATTATATTAATTCGAAACTATTTTTGAATTTGTTTTAAATATTAAGCTCATAAATGAAAAAGATGCATATTTTGCATACGCAGTTCTGTAACTAGCCATTTTTGTGCCCTGTGCAATAATTTACATTTAGGGTCCTTAATTAATTAAGTATGGGAAAAATAGTACAACAAATTTATTATAATAGATTTTTAATAAGGATAATTATAATAAACACTATATATAATCATATAAATCATAATAATCATATAAATCGTAATAATTATATATAATCATAATAATCCCTTTTCGGACTTTCATTTCAGAAAATTCATTATTTACCTCATCATAAATAATATTTTAAATGATATTGTATCCTACTGAAATTATAGATATATTGGATGATCCTTCTTGTCCAATATTTGATCTGAAATATTTTTTTTTATTAATCACTTGGAAACATTGCGAGGGGAAAACAAAATTCGGCAAAAGTGACCTACAGAAATGAATTTTTTCAAATGTTTAATATTCGTATTTTTTTTAATGGTTTGCCGTTTTAGAATGCAAATTGAGTGCGCATATACTTAGTATTTTGTTTTTGTGTGTGTATTTTGATTTTCGAAGTTGATGCGTAATTTTCAAGTATGCCAAAAACCGGAAGTGGACGGAATTGGCCCTGTAATTTAGATGTTACAAAAATATTAATTATCGTTCAAATTTTTTGAAATTTGATATCTATTTGTAAAATAAATGCTTTTTTCTTCTCTCCCCTTTTTTTCGTGTAGGGTTCTTTAACATAACAAAAAAGATAGTTCTCGTCTTCTGAACTGTCCGAAATTTTAATAGGTTATACGAGTAACTGTATCCGAGCTACCTATAAAGTTCAATGAAAAACTATGCATATTTAGTAGCAAAAACATGAGCCAAAGTAGACATAAACCGCGCCGAAACATTCAGCTGTTTAGCTTTTTCGTCGAAATTTACTAATATTTTATTTTTAAAATATTTTCTACTTATCCAAACGTTCGAAATTTTTGTAATAGGTTAGAACCCACTACCGTTTGGATCTTTTCTTGCAATGATTTGGTACCATCCCTTGAAACCAAGTGGCCTAAAGGAAGAGAGTTCAGGGACCCGAAGACACATTTAGATGTATTTAGTTATATCACGTGACCGTTGAATCTCAAAAATTTTTGCTTCAAATGTACTTCGTACTGCTATTCATTGTCAGAGAAAACTAAAATGTCGCGCAAGTATGCAAAGCAAAATGCCAAATTCATTAAAACTTCATTGATAAATCGCTGAAAAGTTTAGGCGGCGTTGCAGAGACAAAAATTTAAAAAGGAAAATTCGAACAGGCCAAAAGGGTTGTTATTACTGTTTTCGGAATATCCTCTTCATTTACTGAATTCGCATAGTAACCCCGAAAAATTTCGAACTTTGAAAAGAAAGTTTTGCCATTCAGAGAAGTCTTATATGTTGGAGATTGGATAGCGACTCGAGATTCCTTTTGCGTATAAGCTCCTATAACCGTCAACATGACGTATACCATCTGTGGATTTTGTCACAACATGAAAGGGCTAAGACCAGGGGCTCTTGTATAAGCGACAAATATCCTTCTCAATTATAAATTCAAATTATTTTCTAGCGGCATCGAGTGTTTTTGGATGTAATCTTATACGGAGATTATGGACCGGCCGCCCCTCTGTTTCAATATGATGCACAGTTGAACTGTTTGGCCTTGTCATATTTAGGAAATGGAGTCTTAATGTCTGGATAAATTCTGAACAAGGTGCGATAACGGGAATTTTCGATGATAACTATTTAACACAATTGCAATCAATATTCAGCTTGTTGAGATTTGTCGAAACTACCTGATGTGCTTAACTTTATTATCCCATTGATGAGTTTTTCATTCCTAAGATCAACAAGTAGGTTAAGACGTATCAAACAAATCTGCTCCGATGGTGGGTGCAGAGACCTCAGCCACTATTAAATGCTACTTGAAAGCACGGCGTAAACCCAAATCTAAATGTATCAATTTAGTACTGACGGATTTTATTTTTAAATGATTTTCTGCGTATAATTCTAAGGAGTCGGGGATGTGTAGGTAACCCTGTTGATTTCTTCTGATTAATAAGCATGAAACATCGCTACCTGTATCCTTCAAATATTTCACATTTGCCCACCGTCATACACACAACTGCGGTTACTAGTTTTAGCTACCGAAACGCCGCTACCACTCCCGGCGTTGTTTTGGTAGTAGCGCTTACTTCTTTCCCGAATAAGAGAATGAGAAAGGCTGCCTACATTGTATAGCAAAGCGACCAAACCGATTATCGTAGTAGCACAAATTTCCATTGTTGGTATAAACCGGATCCAGGCTTACATTCCTAGATTGGCTTCGGGATGTGAAGCTTCGTCCCTTTGATTAAGATCTACTCCTTGCACGGGAAAGTTTCTCGACATACAATGTCAACTTCTGAATTTGTTTTTGCATGTCTAAAATAGATGGCTGGGCTGTTGCTGCAACTGCTTCTGTATTTACAACAGAATATAACTGTGCATTATCGGTTGTAATTTCATGTACCCTGTTGTATAAATCCGTAAACTTGGGTAAAGTGTCGTTCGAGGCTAGTAAGATGGTTTGAATATTCGTTGGTAATCTCTGTAACCATTAGTTCTGCAAAAGATCTTCCTTAAGTTTCGTGGAGTTGGAACTCAGCGTATATATATATACCTCAGGGCTGCCACAGGCGACTATTTTTTAATTCTGACTTGCACCACTTTCTCAAAACATAAATCCTTACCATACTATTTGACAACATTTGCAGAAGAAATAAACTTCAAAATTCATATTAGAAAAATACTGGTGCGGGCAGAATATTAAAAAATGCTCGCCTCTGGCAGCCCTGATATATATATAAAAATGCTGAAATTATTCGCGATTATAAAATAAACATTTGTTTTAAATACAGTAACGCTACTGATAATAAGAGTTAACCATGTTAAAAATTCAAAGAAAGGACTTTCTCTCGAATGTACAGAAAATAGAACTGATCTGTATTCTATATACTTCTCTCAGACACTTGGTTCAAAGTTTTGAAGTAATATCCATGTGCGGAGAGAATTTCACGGAAGAATAAATATCGCCAATCTCCAAAAAATATCTGGCAGACGTTCCCTCAAGTTCCTGAAGTTCGATCAAATATTTTTCAAGCGTTAGTAAAAATTGCGTGAACGAGTTTTAAGATTTCCGGGTCACCACTAAAGTATTAATTGACGCACAACCATACTCATTTCTACAAATACTCAATTTAGTGTTAAAATATTACAAGATCTTCATCTCTTGGTAGATATTACAAAGGAGTCATATGTGGACCTACGGTTCACACTAGGAGACAAAGTTATTACTTTTATGCTAGCGCCTCGTTCGAAGTGTCTCGCCAGGGTTGAGTGGAGTAGTGAAGTTCTTCTCAAGTAACAGCGGTCACAGTTAACATATTAATAGAGATTGCCATTTAATGCAGATGGTGGTTAAGTCGCCACAACGCACATACATAAAATCACAAGTGTAGGGACAGCGTTGCTTGTTCCCAAAATGAAGCAAAAAGATGAGGGGCTGTATCCAATACAGTAGTGCGTGCAATACTGTATATGCTATATTGGCACTAATCAATGGATATATGGATATGACCCCTGATCTTTTTGCTTCATTTTGGGAACAACGGATTTTGAACTTATTCTATAAACGATTATTATCAGACTTTTCAAAGTATGTTTTTGAGACTTCTACAAAAGATGCTCTATACATTTAGCTAACACTTTATGCTCATTATATTTTGATTGCATTCATGCATGCGCAGTGAAACATTTTTTAGTAAACCTGCTCATTTTTCATCCAATTTTTATTATTTTTTTTTAAATTCTGATTACAGAGTATCGTGAAGAATGTTGTTTGTCATATTTTCTAAAAATTGCTTCTTTTTATATTAAGAATTCTGCAAATTATAAGCAAAAAAGTTGGCGAAATTTGGGACTGTTTTTATAAAAAACTTAATTTCTCTACAAGTATAAAGCTCATAAAAATGAACACAGTATATTATAATATGCCACTTATTAATAATCTCGAGTTTTTAATGTGTTGACGGTCCCTTATGGGATTTCGGGAAAAAATCTTCTCGGAAATATATGACCTATACTATACTGTTTACAGACCTACAGTTTCAGTTTAATTCCTCATGTATTTTTCTAGATATTTAACAAAATGTCTAAAATCATGAGTGAACGGTCACCTTTGGCCATTTGGGTGGAACTTAAGTATAGGGTAAAAAAAAAAACTTTTTTGTTTTAATATGTAATAGTGAAAACTTTTTTCCTTTTTGGATGTCTAAAATTTTGGCTGAAAAGGTTTCTTTAAATTAAGTTGTTTTCCGGTTCCTCAAGGAGGTCAAAGTTTTGAAATTTCAGTATAAAGTAATTTAAAGTAAACAACGTAGCTGTTAGCTCATATCTACTTTTATTTAGCAAATACTATCCAGAAGTCACCATGAGGAGGCGTTTAAATATCGACTTCCACCCTCCTTACCTCCCTTTGTTATGGATTAATTCAATTGGATGTTCAACCTAATGTCTCTTTAGGCACTAACTTTGTCATTACATTGTCGGAATTCAACTTTCCCAAGATTAAGTCATCTTTTGCTTAATATTTAAAGACGGTTGACGCAGCTCGAGGGACAATTTTGACACACGTTTCCACTGTTTGAGTATGAAAAGGAAAATCTAAAATTCAGCTGTATCCCCTGTTTTTACTTTTTTTAAGTTCCTTATCCGATCAGTCCCTCAAGATAGGATCAATGTTTTTATAGACTATAATTTCAATATGTTCGCATTTTTTCAAGTCGCTTTCCTACTGATCCAGAAAATCCTTTTGTACCTGTAGTTTTTCAAGCAAGATGTTGAAATAAGTATCTAAGAAAAAAGTTCATTTGCATGTAATAATCAAATTATCCATTATAAAATTTTTAGGGTATTGCTTACGATGTTTTAACAACTCCAGATTTGCATCCTGCATTAACCCCCTCACTGACAAGCCCGTGTTAATACGTTCACTAAGCTCCAGGTTTCACTGCAATACAAGCAATATTTAAAGTAATATAATTCTATTGATTTAACGTATTTTTAATACATTGAACAATGATTAATAATTCCAAGGATTGCATTCATATTCGTTATTAAGTTTTTTTACAAAATATTCAAAGAATCATTTTTTTAGCATTTAAAACAAAATTCAGAGAAAACAACATTACAATTTTGCCCTTTTCCGAGACAGTCGGAGGGTTAAAGGTGTTTCTGTTTCACCCAATAACTTTCTAACTTGAAATGTCTGTATTATTATTTTGAAAATACACCAAAATTGCAGTGGCTATATTAATATAAGAAGAAGATGTCAATGAAATATGGCCAATATATTTTTATCCTGGTTTTTGAACTAAGACCAGGTGTTCGTCTTTAATGATTCTTAGTTATACTTTTTTCCCTCTGCTTCAGTTATCATAGTGTTATCCTTTCTGCCATCAAAATACTAACCTTCTAAAATTAACTCATTTCGTCTTTTCCTGTTCTTTAAAATTCTTCCTTTTCTTTTCTCTTTGTCATCTTCAAGTCCTTCTTTCAGTTACCTTTTCTTTACTATCATCAGAAATACCCATATCTTCTAAGGTGCCATTTGCAATAATATTTGCAGTTCTGTCTACTACTCCGGTTCTTTCACCTTGTTGATTATCAAATTCAGGTTTAGAAAAACAACCGATTGAACTATTTCCTTCCGAACTATTTACACTTGACGATCATTCAATCAAAACATCATTTTTTGTTTTAAAATAACTTTTTTCCTTGATATTTCCTTTTCCAGTGTTGCTACACATATTTTGTAGTTTTTATATCTATTGATCCTATTGCCATCACCCCATCTCTCTTTGGTCTTTGAGAAAGTGACGTTCTTGTTCTAACACAAGATAATATTTAGTGTTTTTACATAAAGAAATGTTTTTTGCATGATTACCTAACATTTTGCAATTTTATATTGGATGTGGGATTATTCTTTCTAAACTTAAAATTTTTCTTCAAATTTTGACATTTTTCGCGCTTGTCTCTAATTATTTTTTTATGATTTGTGTATCAGAAACCTTTGGAATTTAAGGTCAAGGCAATACACTTTTAATTGTATCATCAACAGCTTTAGATATTTTAGAAATAGTGTGTACCAGATTCCTGCTGTCAGATTTTAAGTTAAATTGAACCCAAAAATAATGTTTCATAACATCTTCTTATGTTCGTCAAATATGACAGTCTAATGTTAATTGTTTTGGTTCACGAAATACAGGACACTTCAACAATTATCTAGATTTAGGTACGTTAACAGACTTTGTCACTTTTGACACCGAATGTTTATTGAAAAATAATTAAAGAAATTGTTAACACACGTTAAATCGTACTAACTTGTTATGTGTCGCAGCCAAATAAATCGGAGAGAATGAAGGCCGACCGACGCCCATGACGCTGGCTTCTACAAAAGTCAAATAAAGTAGGGCTAACTTTTCTAAGGCACTCAAACTAAATTATTCTCTTTATTGCAGGACATTAACACGTAATTAATTTAATTTTGCAAAATATAAATTTAACAGTAAGCTTAAAAAAACTTTTCATGCAATTATTGGCTTTTTTTCGTTTTTTAAGGAAAATCAGGTGCTTTGAGGAACAGGAAAATATCATTTTAAAATTAAAAGAAAAATATTTTCTTTTTATGGAGTTAAAAAGGAAAAAAATAATCACTATTAGAATATAAAATTCGAAATTTCGTTTTTCAGTTCCACCCTATGGCCATATAGTGTATTTCATAACTAAACTGGTAAACGGAATTAAAACGCCAAAATAAAATAAAATAAAATAAAATAAAACACGAATTTAACAGATATCAAATCGAACTAAGCAAAATAATCTATTATGTATAGAAAAGCAAATGGAAATTTCGTTCCAGCTGCTTATAACATGAGTTCTTCTGAATGGATTTCAATGCGTCTATCAGTTTCTCAGGAAAGGTTTTAGTGTATAACTATCGCCCGATTATGAAAGATTTGTATTTTAAAAAGGATTTTTATTAATGGACTTCCTTGGAACTTGCATCGTTTCTTGGATAATTTTACACGGATGGTTTTAGAATATTGCATTTACGCCATATATAAAATTATGGAAGAAAGTTCACTAATCAGATGAGGCTGATTATAAAAGATCAGCCTTTTTAAAAAGTTCTACAGGACAGATTTTGATGGAATTTGCGCTGTTACTATGAACGCATTTTTCTATAATGGTTTTAGTATATCCCATTTTGCTCTACTGTTTTATGTTGCTTAGTCATAGAATTATAGGGAAAAGTTTTATAACAATGTGAACCCGATTATGAAAAATTTGTATTTTAAAAAGGATTTTTATTAATGGACTTCCTTGGAACTTGCATCGTTTCTTGGATAATTTTACACGGATGGTTTTAGAATATTGTATTTACGTCAGGCATTTATATATAAAATTATGGAAGAAAGTTCACTAATAAGATGAGACCGATTATAAAAGATCAGCCTTTTTTAAAAGTTCTACTTGGCAGATTTTGATAGAATTTGCGCTGTTACTATGCACGCATTTTTCTATAATGGTTTTAGTATATCCCATTTTGCTCTGCATGTTTTGTTATAGAGTTAGCTGAAAAGTTACTAATCAGTTGAACCCCATTCTGAATGATTAGCCTTTTAAAATATTAGATAATTTTTCAGAGATAGTTTTAGCATATTGCATATCAGTCTATCATTCTTAAATCAAGTTCTACTGTAAATCATCAACTAAAATATTTGGCCCTTAACAACCAAAGTTTTGTCTTAAACATTTGAAAGTATAATAGCGCAGTGGCGTTAGTAACGTTTTCATCTACGCGGAAGGACGTTTCAGATAAAGACCCATATTGCATTAAAATGACGGATCAAATTCACCGATATATTTCATTTAATTCAAGATTCGTTTGGAAAAACCGACCAGCACAGCGAGCGAAATGTGCTACTCAGATTATAAGGGAATTATAGTGAAAATATTCACGATTAACTACTCGCTATAATACGAAAGTACCAAAAACGCTTTTTCATGTAGTTTTTGAAAAATCTAAAAAATACACTAAATATATTAGTGTTTCATATTAAAAACGATTTTTATTTATGTTCTGTTAATGCTCAGTATATCAGGTACCTTTAAACACGGATATCCTAAGGTTCATTGCCTATAATTTTTAAACGGAAACTGACACTAATTATAAAATCCAAATCCACAGCGATTAACATGAAAATGACGTCAATCTATGAAGCTTTGTTTAAAATGAGAAAGCTAACTCTAAAAAAATAGTTGTTATGTTTTAATTTCAATTTAATATAAATCGTATAAAAGTAGATTTTACATATGGTATTTGATGTAAATCGTAGAATGTTATCACTGCATTTAAATATTAAAACTTTTACCTAAATGGTATAATTAAAGAAACAGCTTTATAACGAAATAGGAAATAAATCATAGCAACCGATGTTTAGAGCCAGTTGATGCCATATTTATCGAAATTGACGTCATAATTTATTGAAAGTGGTGCCGTATTTAGTGATCTGTGTCTCTGATCCTTTTTATTTGAATAGAAAAGCCTACATTTTAGCGAAATTGAACTTTCGAATATATTAAATGGAGTTTTTAAATTTTCTCAAAGCCTTGAAGTTTTTATTTAAAATATGAGAAATGCGCATTTTCTGCTTAGAGAGACATCAATTTAAAAAATGTAACAATATATCGAGAGAGACTGAATTTGTATTGGTTTATGAAAAGAAACTGCACGTGTTTGCCTTTTTTTAAATTATTTGTGCCGTTCTTTAGGTGTGGCAACACAATAAAATAAATCAGATTATTTCGCTGTATATTTGCATTTTTGAAATCGACATCATTCTACACAGAAAATGCACATTTTTCATATATATATATATATGTAAAAACTTCAGAATAAAACTTCATTAGAAAGCAGAGTCAGTTAATCAGAAATTGACGTCATATCTAGCAAACGATTTTTTTTAATTATTATCTTTTCCCTATTTTATTTTCTTGATATTGAAACGCCTGTATTAAAATAGATTTTTCAGCTTCAAAAACATTCAAATGAAGATATACTACGTCATTTGAACACACATTTAGTTCAAGTTTTTATTTTATATGGGGGAAATGTGCATTTCCTGATTAGAATGACAACAATTTAGAAAATGCAAAAATATAGCGAGATTAAGTCTGAATTTTTATTAGTTTATAAAAAGAAAGTACGCGTGTTATCAATTTTTTTTTTAATTATTGCACCGTTTTTAAGTTGTGGCAGCAGGAAAGAAGTGATTGAATTATAAAATTAAATAAAAGAGATATTTCTATAATGTTAAATTATAGAAGGTGGTAAAAAAAAAGGGATAAATGGTTTTTTAAAGTAGACAGCGATATTTTCCACATTCTAAACGTATGTACATGAAGTTTCGTGCAAATCGGTCAAAAACTGAAGATTTGTATAAAGGATATACACACAGACAACGGGTTTTATATATACTGATATTCATTAAAAGTCAATAATATTTAATAAATATTTTTATGAAGTTTTATTATTACAAATTACGTATTATTGAATTCTTAAATGAAATTTGTAAATTCAAGATTTGATTATTAGCCATATTGTATAATCTACAATCAGTTTGGCCAAATCTGATGAATTTCTTATTCAGAAATTCCAAATTATCATCAGAAAATTTTAATCGTTATTTTCAATTACATTAATGGTACTTTTTGGTTAGCCGTGTGCCAGTGTTATATATACATACATATATATGCATATACAGGGTGCAATATGTTATCTATCGCCGACCGTTAATTATCAACCGTTGGTCGTAGACATATAGTTCCGATTACAAAAACGTTTCAAACGAGGTAAATATTCTTGTTGCGGCATTATTTAAAGTCAAAAATCAATTTGATAAAAATTACGAAAACTAACTTTTTATACAATCCCTTCAGTCCCAGTACTTATATTTAGTAACAGTTTACACATACCATAACAGATATAACACAAAAAGTTTGACATTTGTACTACAAAAATTGACACAGTTATAAAATTTCAAAGTTTGAGATTTTTGCACATGATTTTGTCTTTCATTGAGGGATCAGTTAAAAGATTTATTAAAGTAATTCAAAATCAAAATCAAGGTACAATGTCCTTTTTACGGCGAAACCACTTTTAGCCGATATCGTCGGTACTTTTGAATGTTATTGGACCCATAAAAGTTAGCTCAAATTTTTAGATGAAATAACCCGATTTGGTGATTCCTCCATTTGGTAATACCGGCAAAAAGTGGTTTCGCCGTTAAAAGGACATTGTATCCTGATTTTGATCTCGAATTACTTTAATTCATCTTTTACCTGATCCCTTAATGAAAGGCAAAATCATGTGTAAAAATCTCAAACTTTGAAATTTAATAACTGGGTCAATTTTTGTAGAACGAATGTCAAACTTTTTGTGTTATATCTGTTATGAATTGAGTAAACTTTTACTAAATATAACTATAGTGACTGGGGGGCCGTATAAAATGTTAGATTTCGTAATTTTTATAAAATTGATTTTTTACTTGAAATAATGCCAAAACATGAATATTTAGCTCATTTGAAACGCTTTTGTAATTGTAACTATATGTCTTCGACCAACGGTTGAGAAATTAAAGGTCGGCGATAGATAACATATTGCACCCTGTATACATATATGTGTGGAGAATTTCGCAAGCAACACCTGCATCAGACTGAGTGTCCCCGTATTTTCCGCTTCGAGATTAAAAAGGAAACGAGCCTTAACGAAGCTGTGTGAAGTGGAAATGCAGAAGAAGTAAAGAGAACGAAATGAGTTTTACGACGCAAGGTTTTGTTAAAAAAGAACAGAACATATTTCGGTGAAATAAGATTGAATATTTACACGACGTAAGAAAATCTCAGAAATATTCAACGACGTCCTGAATTATAGACTTTAAGCTAATTAAAGAACGAGAAGAGTGTTTATATCTGTATTTTTTGTTTGTGTGTTCGTCTCAATAAATGTCAGTGTTCGTCCTAAAAGTGAGTTGTGAGTTATGTATGGAGTCTCACCCCATATATGTATACATATATATTGTATATATACACATATATACATATATATCCACATATATGTATATGTATACATATGTATGTACACATGTATATAGACATATACATGTATGCATAACACTGGCGCCCGACTAACCGAAAAGTACCAAATTAATTTTAGATATTTCGTGTATGGAATAAATGACTCAACATCTATACATCAAGATCCACTCAACTGATCACCATGGATTGGAGGAAAACGACAGCATTATGACTCTGATGGGTATTCCAAAGTTCTCTGCATTGGATCAAAATAAACGGAAAATTACTTTTCATAATTTTCTAGAATGTGTTTGGAATTTTTGAAAAATAAAATTTCGCCAGATTTTTAAACACGCGCTAGTAGAACAATGAGATTTTACGACTATTCATTGTCTTATTTAAATTATCCCACTTAACTTTCGAAAATCTCCCGGTATATACATTGTTTTCAATGTCGCTTTTACTGTTTGCTGCTTTTGCTAGTTACCACTATGAGAGGTTATTCTGTAACGATACATTCCGATGTCTTATATTCAATATTCAGACTAGAATTCAGTCATAATAGAATGTCCACATTATCTTTCCTATATAAAGCAATTGAATGTTTAATACAGCTTATAGGAGCAAAAGGATGCATGCATATTAATTTATAACAAACATCTTGAAAACGTGTAAACCCTTTAACCCTCTAATGCCTACAACACTAATGAAATAATGATGGTACAGCATTTATGCTACCACCAGTGGTTCCGATTTAACGAATTATTTTATTCACATATTTCGTACCCAAACCAGAAATTTAAAATAGAAATATTTTACTTTATTTAATAACAGAGATTTCGTTATTAAATAAACCGAAATTTACTTTTCAGATTTTCTGGTATGAATTCTGATTCTCTGAATTACTCAATTTCTAGAAAGCATTCTACAACGGGCATTAGAGGGTTAAGCTCTGATGGGTGAATTTCTTCCCACTTAATTTTAATACCCAAGTATCACAATGGGACCGGAATTTATGATCAAATTTATTTGAAAAAAATATGTGCATTTATTCCTGTACACCAGAAACCGAAAATTTTGTTTCAAAATACTGGTAGCAATCTGACATTTGGGGATTAAAATTATGTGGGAAGAAATTCATCCACCGAAGCTTAGAGGATAGTGGCTACGAATTACTTGAATAGGCAGAATTAGAAATAATTTTAATATTATTATTAATAAGAATAGTAGCAACGACTAAAATAATGTTAATGGCACATATATATTTTACAATTGTTTTATTACAAAAATCATATTTGCCATACACTGTCGTAAGTTAATAAATTGAGTTATGAATATTTTTTATATCTTGTTTATAATTCCTCACCAGTTTCTCTATTCATTTACGTCTAGGAATGCTCCATAAATACGTTTGTATCGTTACTGCCGCTACACAATGAGAACTCGTGCAGAATAGCTTAATTACTGCATCTTATATTAAACATTCAAACAGGACTTAAGTATTTTAATATAGGAATCAAAAACACCAAAGAGATTAAGATAAATATGTTGACATCTAATTTTGAGAGTATTCTTGTACTTCTTGTATTTCATCTTCTTTCCTCATGTACTTTCATACACACTGTTAAAAATTTTTCTCTGAAATTACAAACAATCTATTGGTTATCCATTATCTTAAATTATTTGTAAAATTACAGACATTGGAAAAACAGAGATACTGTTAAATAAAAGAGAAATCGATCTGTAAATTTATAGTAGGCACTGTAAGTTTACATCAATAAAAATACACAAGACTCTGTTTTTTTTTATAGATAATAATTAAAAATTATTTTTATAAATCAGTGAATTTTGGAACTTCAAAGAATTAGAATATTTCTAGTGAATTTGAACTGCTGTATTGTTTAATTTTTACAATATTTATTTCCAGCAGGCGGATTTCAGCACGAGTCCTCTGTGTTGGAGACGAAGACCTTACTGACTATGCAGACTTGCCAAACCTCCGGCTTTTTGCACACCACTATTATCTTAGAGAAAATGTTGTTATTTTAAATCGCCCAAATGTCCCAATTTAATAAAAGAACATTTTCTGTATTAAAATACTGGTATCCAAAAAGCCGGAGACTTGGCAGCTCTGACTATGCTGTAAAAAAATAAATTGAAACTGGTGTGAGTCAATAAGAACCAAAAGATCTTCTTAAAACACCATCAAAAACTTTTAAATGCGCAAGGCCTTTCGAAAGATATCTTATATTGGTCAAACTAAAAGAAATCTTGAAATCCGTTTAAAAGAACACTCTCATTATGTAATTAATGAAGAAATTTCTAAATCTTCTATTGTCAAGCACTCTTGGGATTCCGGCCATAGTTTTAATTTTCAAAATGCTAAAATTATCTTTAATGCCAATAGTATTTCTGAATTGGACTTTCTTGAAAATTTAGCTATTTACCTTAATCGTGAAGTTATTGTTAATGATAAATCTGATTCCACAAAGCTCTCTGCAGCTTGGAAAAACTTTTTCCAGTACTGCCATATAATTTATTTTTTGTATTAATTAATATTAAGCGTATATAAGATACACAAAATGTAAATACATTGCTTACAAGTGTCAAGTATGATAAAATCCTTTAAAAAATATCAAAGCCATTTAAAATTCATAACGTTTTCGACCGACACTTACTCGGTCATGACCGGATGATGACCGAGTAAGTGTCGGTCGAAAACGTTATGAATTTTAAATGACTTTAATGTTTTTTAAAGGATTTTATCATACTTGACACCTGTAAGCAATGTATTTACATTTTGTGTATCTTATACGTGTTTATTAAAAATCAAGGTGAATTGTGCACTAAAATTTCAAATTTCTATTAATTAACATTAGTCTGTTTTTTTTATTCATTAATTTATTTTTTAATTTCTTGTGTTCCCATATTTTAATGTATGTGTGTGTTTTCCTCTTATTGTAATTTATTTTAGATTTTATTTTCATGTACTTTCCTTCCCAATTTTCCTTCTTATTCCCCTTCTGTGTTCTTGTGTTTTGATTATAGTCTTCTGTGATTGGCTGTTGTCTTCTGCTCCTATTGGCTTTTTATTTCTAATTTCCTATTGGCTGTTTCTTCAGCTTGTTTCCCTTCCATTATCTCTCATTTCGGTCTTGCTGCTGCTTTCATAGTAGAAGAATGTCTTCTTTGCGCCTGACGAAGAAAGACTCAGATGTTTTGAAAGGCCTTCCGCAGTTAAATTTTTGATGGTGTTTTAAGAATAGCTTTTAATTCCTATGCTATAAAAGATCTTACTACTTTATACAAAGAATATCTTTTAGTATTCTGCGGGAAAATACTTTTAATGTATTTTAAATATTACCAAGTTTCATGCACATGGTGAAGGATACAACTGCAAAGTGATTGTCAATAAAAATTCCCACTAACTCCGCAGAGACGAATTTCCATTTTCTAAAATAACCCAATTTTCAATAAAATAATTTTTACAAATGTAAATAAGAGCGAGTAGTAAGTCAAAATTTACGTCCACTGCTAACCATATCACAATATTAAAATATTTATTTGCTTTAAAGACATTATAAAAACACATTAAAAGTAAATTAAAAATCTATATTTACATGTTTCAACTGTTTTACCGAATCGTAATCAGAATGTATAACAGAAATTTCAAATGCATATGAAAAATGGAAAAAAATCATCGAATATAAACAAGTAATCATGTAACGCGCCCTACATTTTCGCGATTGCGCGTATTCCCTCTATGTCGCGACGCCGTAAGTTGCCGAACCATTCAACCCATAAATTCGGGATACAAAAAGATAATGTATCGTTACAAATTCCTGAACCTCTTAAATAAATTTCAATGGGCTCTCTTGTAAATCATTATAAATAAAAATTAGACCTGTAGATTATTTTACTCTAGTCAAAAAGTATGTTAATGTTCTCTATTTGATTTAGCCGGGATACAGCCGTATTACCTCTATTATATTTTATGTCCGCTTCATGTTCTTTACATTTAATATCGAATTTTCATTGGGTTATACCTATATAATGATTTTTGATTCCTCCCTCCCTAATAAATGGAATCATATAAACACCTGAGATGTCATCTCTATTAATAGGATCAATTTTAGTATTTAAATGTATCTTTAATTTCGGAGGCGGCTTCGCGATCAAACATAAACCAAAATTTCTTAAATGATTTTTTATATATTCAAAGAAACCCGGGAAATAATTTGCTACAACCCTTTTCATATTAACTTCATTAACAGTTTTATTTTTATTTTTAGAAGTATCAAAGGAGCTCTGAATCAATTTGTTAATTAATTTTACCTGATATCCATTATTAATAGCAATATGTTTAATGTTCTCTAATTCATCCCTCAGATTTATATCTTAAGAAATCCTGAAATTTTAATTATTTTAATAATTTTTAAACAAAATTTTCTTTTTTAACGTTTCAAATAAAATTGAAAAATAATTAAAAAAATGTTTATTTTAAATTGCAGCTTATAACAAAGATAAAAATATCTTTAAATAAAGAGATGAAAATCCTTACAGGGATTTGATATAAGAAAGGGCAATGTCTGTAAAATAATGGCCGAGAATCTCAATCGAATGTATTTAACAGAGAACTAGTGTAAAATTACAGAGTCCCCCCCCCTTTTTTTTAAGGACAGACAACTATAGATGCAAACATCTGTTAATTATTCCGGAGTCTGATCCAAGACAAACATGTTTTTAAACGGAAATTATGTACAATGAAATGTATGCTCTTTCAATAAGATACATTTTAGATTTCATTTTGAAATTTTTGTTAAAATAAAATTTCCGTTTGAAAATATGTTCGTTTGGTTTTAGACTCCGGAATATTTAAGAGATGTTGGCATCTATGATATAACTTAACCCTTAAATGCGCTATTTTTTATTTTGTTTCGAAAAGATTATACAGTGGAACCCGGTCAAGACGGCTCACGGTTAATACGCGATCCCGCTTAATACGCGGATTTTTCCGGTCCCTTGAATATCGCCCATAAGGCTAATGCAACAATATCACGTTTAATACGCGATCCCGCTTAATACACGAGAGATTTTTGCTCCTTTGAGGCAAAAAATCTCGCTTAAGACGCGAATTCGTTGATCAAGATGCGAATTCCTTGTCTCTTCTTCAATGCTGCCAATTTAACAGATTTTGTTATATTCAAATAAAAAATACTGCTTACGAATAGTAATATTTACTTTATTTAATAACAGATTAATTAAGGCGAGCATTACAAAACGGAAATAGTGGCAGAAATTTTGATAAAAAAAAAATAACGCGACTTTAGAAACACTACTATTCTTGTTTGGTACCGCGTCCTTACATTCTTTGTCTCTCGCTTCGTGCATGTTTTTACTGTAGTAGAGAGAGATAGACGATTTCAGGATACTCAGATATGTCATGAAATTATTATGATTAAAGCTTAGTATACCTATTGTTATTGAGGTTTTAAATGTAAGTTATATCCATACTATGTTTCATGAGGCATATTATAGGCAAAAAATCAAACTCGCAAAGATTAAATAAATACGACTGTGGTTGTTTTATTCTTTTATGTTTTCTTTACCCTTTGCTATGCTAACAATGTTTTTTACACAGATACTATTAATAAGGATAGTTTTTTCTTATAATGAAAAGAAGGACGGAATATAATAGTACTCGTTATCATAAGAACTAAATATGATTTTAACAAGTGCTTCAAAGATTTAATATTTTTTTAGCCACTTAAAAAATTCGTCTAGGAGGATATTATTATTTTTATTTTTGGTTGCAGCATATTAATCCATAATAAAGCGTTTAAATTTACTTTTTATTTTCAGCTATTATTGCGTTTGATTCTATAACAAGAAACAGTGAGTTAAAGTTCAATTCAATTCAATTTTAATCTAAATATACCTAAAAGATACAATTTTCCACCGTAAACATATAAATGAAAGTTCTAAAGTTCATTTAGACGATTAGATGTTGTAAATAAGCCCAGTTCTTGCAAGATTATACAAATCAGGTTTAATAAACGATCCCGCTTAATACGCGACTTTTGCCCACGCCCTTGAAACGCGTCTTAACCGGGTTCGACTGTATATGATTCTCTAAACGGTTTATTACATAGCAAAAGTAATGAGAAAAATCAGAGACACATTTTTCATATAATACGTTAATTTTTTCTTCTGTTGCACATCTGCAACACAGGTAAAAACTACCGTCGTGTGGCCGTTTTACGCTAAAATAATGCAAATTAGTAAATATTTCAATAAGTATATCTCCAAATACATTATTTTATTTAAATATTTGTTTTATAAAACTTAACCTTTCACACTTTAATCTCCATGATACACTATATGGTCAAAGGTGACCGGTCATTTGCGATTTTAGACGTTTTACTAAATATCTGGAAAAATACATGAGGAATTAACCTGAAACTGCAGGTGTGTAAACAGTATAGTATAGGTCATATATTTCCGCGAAGATTTTTTTCCTGAAACCCGATAGAGGACCGTCAACAAATTTAAAAAAAAAAAAGAATATCTTTTGGATAACCCTATAAAAACTAATGTAGCAAAAGCGTTCAAACACGAAATTATTAATAAGTGGCTTATTGTAATATATTGTGTTCATTTTTATGAGGATAACATGTATATTCGTAGAGAAATTAAGGTTTTTATAAAAACAGCCCCAAATTTCGCTAAGTTTTTTGCTTATAATTTGCAGAGTTCTTAATATAAAAAAAAAGTTCTTTTCAGAAAATATGACAATCTACATTATACTGAATACTTTGCAATCAGAATTAAAAAATAATAAAAATTGGATGAAAAATGAGCAGGTTCACTAAAAAATATTTTACTGCGCATGCGCGAATGCAATCCAAATATAATGTGCATATTGTATTAGCTAAGTATATAGAGCAACTTTTGTGAAAGTCTCAAAATCATAGCTTGAAAATTCTGAAAATATTCGTCGATAGAATAAGCTTGAAAACTGTTGTTCACAAAAACAAGCTAAAAGATCAGGGGTTCTATCCAAATATAGTAGTACGTGCAATATTGTGTACTCTATCTTGGCACTAATAAACAGATATTTGATGTAACCCCTGATCTTTTTGCTTGTTTGGGGGAACAACGGATTTCTAGCTTATTCTATCGACGATTATTTTCAGAATTTTCAAGCTATGAATTTGAGACTTTCACAAAAGTTGCTCTATATACTTAGCTCTATAATACATTATGCACATTATATTTTCATTGCATTCGCGCATGCGTACTGAAAATTTTTTTAGTAAACCTGCTCGTTGTTCATCCAATGTTTATTATTTTTTAATTCAGATTGCAAAGTATTGTGTACAACATTGTTTCTCATATTTTCTGAAAAGAGCTTTTTTTATATTAAGAACTCTGCAAATTATAAGCAAAAAACGTGGCGAAATTTGGGGCTGTTTTTATAAAAACCTTAATTTCTCTACAAATATACATGCTATCCTCATAAAAATGAACACAGTATATTACAATAAGCCACTTATTAATAATCTCGTGTTTGAACGCTTTTGCTACATTAGTTTTTACAGTATTATCCAAAAGATATTCGTTCTTTTTCAATGTGTTGACGGTCCCCTATGGGGTTTCAGGAAAAAATCTTCACGGAAATATATGACCTGTACTATACTGTTTACACACCTGCAGTTTCAGGTTAATTCCTCGTGTATTTTTCTAGATATTTAGCAAAACGTCTAAAACCGCAAGTGACCGGTCACCTTTGGCCATATGGTGTATAATGCGTTCCAGAATTTACGTTGTTCAGATAATCTGACTTTACACCCGAAAATTTCAATAGCTAGTTTCTTTTTGTTTAAAAACGGAATATCTGTAATTAATTAAACCATATATTGCTATCTTAATTTTCTGGTGTGAATTAGGTATACACTAATAACAAAAGTCTATTAAATTGAAAACGCTGTTGTTTGCATATATCCAAAGCTGCGCACTAAAGGATTAAAGAAAGAATTCTTAGGCTGCAGGAGTAACAAACTACTATGGATATAAACATTTATAATAATTATTTTGCTATGAAAGTATTAAATTGGTATCGGAAACACTTATAATATAATTGAAGTTAACCCCTTGAGAGGCAAGCAAAAATGTATAAATATTGAATTCTCGCCGGAATAATCGAAAAAAATTATTTTTAAATAAGGAAAAGCATATTTTCAATGACTTTCCTCCAAAGTTAAAAATATAAAATTTAGTTCAAATTTTCTGGTAAGAATCTTGTTTAAATTTGGTGGGATATATTTTATACCACCGCCCCTCAAGGGGTTAACAACAATAATAATAGCAATAAAGTTTAATTGAAAATTATCTGACTCATCCATCCTGCTACCCGGAAGTCATTCGTTAATATTTTCTAAGAAAAAATATCTTGTAATGCAGACAAAATTAGTAAAACATTATTTAAATTTAATAACTTATTTTCAATATTTTTCAATTACTACAGACTATATATATTATCCAATTTAGGCTTTTTACCCCCGCTTATATAGGTCTAATACATTGTATGTGGAAGCAGAAACTAACAAACCTTCAAAAGACTTTAATATAAACGTGTTAATGGCAAATCCTGGTGGACAGTCTTTTACCAAATGCCTTCTTGTAGTTCTAGAAATAAAGATTAGAGGAAGGATTCTTAACCCTCTGTCTACCAGAAGGGTCCAATGGACCCGACATGTACATTCAAAATATTTATTCAAACCAGAAATTTCTTCAAAACAAACTAAATGTATAAATCAGACAATAATAAGTTAAATAAACAAATTAAATAGTTTTAAGTAAAAATTCTGGTGTAGAATGTTTTTATAAAACTTGAGTAAAATTTCCGGTAGTTCTAGGGTTAAGGTAGTCTCAAGAACAAAATAGCATAGGAATAATAATAAAAATTATTTTGATCAATTAGTATACTAGGTGATTATGAACTTACTTGAAACGATTGAATCAGAAATAATTAATATTATTACAACTAAAAACAATAGTATTTGCGATTAAATGAATATGCATTACTTTTGATATAAATTTTTAAAAAAAATGATTTTCTAATCATACTTGTCAGAAAAAAATATCTTAACACTAACGACATTCAGAAATGATTAATTAAATTTAATAATTTTGATTTTTTATAGACAATGTATAGCTGAATCTTGCAATATCGTTTATAGTTTCTGCGTATAATTATGCCTCATTGTATAAGATCGATGCAATGTTCACATTTGCCGATGCGTCACGGAATTACACAACAAAAACTTGTCACTTAAGTTCAGATTTCATAAATTCAATATTAATTAGCAAATTGCTTCCTGGGAGTGAGGTTTGCAAGTTCAGATTTGTCAAAAAGGCATATTCTGTAACAAAAAGAAAAGTATAGTTCAGAATTTCTTTGAATTTTTGTATGGTACACACATTCTACCATTTGAAAATCACAATGCTTCAAACCGGAATCCGAAACAATAATCTTCTTATTATTTAATGAATTATTTAAATGTAAATGGACTCTTTCTACTATTTGTAATTTTTTGCTAAGGTAAATTCCGCTTTTAGACAAGTTTTATTGAGTAAAAATCTTTCCTATTTGACAATTTGTAAACTCTATATGAATTTTTGTAAAGTTATTATTTTATTTTTTTTAAGGGTCTCTCTGCACTTTTTTCCTGTTATCGCAAAACATTCCATTTTTTAACAGTCTTATGGTACCGGTTGTACTCAATAGAGCACTCTGTCATACATTCATTATATACAGGATTGAAGACAAAAAAGTATGAAATTTAATGAAAAGTGGTTGCAATAACAAGAAAACTACATTTTAAAAGTTCTTATAAAATGCATCGACCATGGGAATCAAGATCTATAAACAAAACTCCTAAGAAAACAGCTCCCGGCTCATCGGAAGGTTGGAGAAGCAAAGAAGTATAAAAATTATGTGTAGCCACACAGGTTTCGCAAGGCATAGCAAGCCCGCATACAACAAATGTGTAACAAATTAATTTGAATTTTAATTAATACAACAGAATTTTCAAATAAACAGCAGAAAATTTATTAAAAACAAAAATCCAAATTTGAATAATTGAAATAAATAACTCAGCAACAGGAAACGAAAGCAGTTACAGGCATACTTAAAAATGCAACAATATCTAATTAAAATTTATATTGCATTAAAATAAAGGGAAGTAACACGCAAAAATGTTGTTAACTTGTTACTGAACGCACTTTCCGTTAAATTTCATACTTTTTTGGTTTAACAGTTGAAAAAACGGAAATTTTAATCAAGTTTTATAAATATATTTTATACCAGAATTTTTATTTAAAAGTATTTAACTTATTTGTTTAATTTTTCTCTTCTTTCTCTTTTAAACTAATTTTATAAAGAAAGATTTCTGCTTCGAACCAAAATATATGAATATGATAGGGGTCAAAATGACCCCTTACGGTCCTTCTAGTGTTAAATCCTGCGTTGTTTGCGTGCTCATAAGAGCTGCATAGCGCCTGGTGCACGAAACTACTTTTCTGTTACACAATTTTTAAGTTTATATATATATATATATATATATATATATAAATGTATATACAGTAGAACCGCGATTTCCGACCCTCGTTTTCCGGAACTCTCCGTAAACCGACGGTTTCCTAACCATTTTTTCAGTGATTTTTTTTTTTTTTTTACTTTTATATATCTTGTGTATGCAAGCTCTCCTTTCCGAACTAAGAGTACAGATAAATACAGTGTGACTTCAAAAATCTGCATTCAGAAATCCGGCAACTTCAAAAATCCGGCATCAGAACTATCTTTTCACTTTCTTCTTCTTTTATACTTTCAAGTTTTGAAAGAAGAAAAATAGAAATTGTTTATGAATGAAAAACTTCAAGATCGAAATTAAAAATGCAAAAAAAAAAAAAATGATTATTTAACATTTTTCCATCGTTAAACACTTTGGCGAATGAATGGCACAATATATGGTCGGAATGAAAGTTCGGCTACGACGACATAGATGATGAGGAAGAATTTTCAGGCTTTCACATTTTCCGTGTAAAGGCCGCTATTTATAAACTGATTGAACAGGCAAAATCTGACTATGCAAAAAGTGTTGAAAACAGTATATAGATGATTGGCTATGCATTGACGAAAATGCACCAACAACATACAATTTAACGGACAGCGAGATCGCTGACTCAGTGCTAAATAGAAGCGCTGATAACACTATTAGCAACACAGAAGACGTGAATGAACAACCGACAGAATAAAAGATGTCACTAGAAAAATGCATAGATTTGACTGGATAATATCTGCTTTAGAGAATCAAGACTGTATTTCCGGAATAGACATTCTTTATTTGAAAAAACTACAGGGAAAACTTGTCAAAGAACTGCCAAGAAAATTGAAACAAACAAAATTGACATCGATGTTTCCGAAATTACACGAGAATAAATATTTTCACTCTTTATTAGACTTTTTTCTTCAACATATAAAATATCATTTAAAGTCAGTTTATTTAAATATTAATTTTCTCTTTTTCTTACATGATTACCACTCAATAATGAATTCAATCATGGCTAAAAGCACTATTAAGAATAAATTACTACTTTTGATATTTGTAGTTACTACTTTTAATATTCCTTCAAAAATCCGGAATTTTCAAAAATCCGGTATAGTCTCGGTCCCAATGATGCCGGATTTTTTAAGTTATACTGTATTTAGTTTCTCCTTTCTTAGAATTCATTTAAAGTTAGCTTGAGCTCTCACAAGCTCCTATCGCGGTATAAGTGTACATCCCCCCCCCCCCCCACCCCTATGTGCACGTCCCTGTTTTAGACAAAAACACGCCCCATTTCGAAATGACCGTACTGCCGAGTGCCACAACATGTGAATGTTATTAAACTCTCTGCTAGCAAGCAAGCATAGGGAACAAAACCCCTTTTGTCATCTTCTCACGAACCGCAATTTTCACAGCAGCAGAATTTCAAGTTTTTTGTTTTGAAATTAATTTATTTTCATGTGTAATTTAAATTTAGGAATAAAATTAGCAGTTTAAATGCTCATAATAGCAGTTCAATGACGATATTACGTATTAAACCATATGAAAATTGATAAAGTCTCGATTATCCGGAAATTTCGAATATCCAGTGTAGGTTCGATCCCAATTACGTCGGATAATCGAGGTTCTACTGTATATATACAAATTTTTGAAATAGGAACATAAATATGTGATTCTCTGTAAAATAATTTTACGTAGACGAAAGTTTTGGCACAACATACTAGATTTTCTCACAATTATAATAAAATCTTTTAAGAGAATGTGTATATTTTGAAAATCTAAAATCTCTGAAACATCTTTTTTTTTTCGAATCATCATTTTTATGTTAGACATGTTATCTGGAAAAATATAATAGAAAAACGAAGTAGCGGGGATTTCTTTATAATATCAATTGAAGTAAAATGGATTTACAGAAAATCTCTAACTCGAATAAAGACAAGAGCAATCCTACTAGATTCTTTTGTCAAGAATTGCTGATATCCGAGATTCTTGACTTTTGAGAATTGCAACTAAGGGCAAAATTACTCGGATATTGATTTTGAATGGCTTAATTTCTGCTGTTTCAGTGATTTATAATTGAGCCCACTTTTTTTAAATGCATTTTAATAAAAAGAAAAGATTTATTTTATTTTCCTCAAATTCCTCATAAGTAGTGTTTCTATTCGTTTAAAGTACTTCGTATTATCTGTATTAAAGAATAGATTATAAGTACATTTCTAGTAAATAAAGTTTCTTGTAAAAAAAATGTGCTTGTTTTAAAAATGGTGATTATACGTGTTCCAAATACACTGAAATTTTGTCTGCGAAAAATGGATTTCATATATCGGTCATTTACTGAAAAGTGGCGGTTTTTTAAAAAAAAATTGCCGTCCAATAAAATTGCCTCAAAAATCTCAAAATTTAGTCTACTAGTAACTTGTTGCTATATTTATAAAAAAAATAATATGAACCAAGCTGTATCTCATAGTTCTTTCGATATTTTAATTTCAAAGCACTTCCATTGATAAAATGTTCAAATAAATTATTGGCACAGGAATATAAGAACAAATTTATTTGTAAATACGAAAAATGCTATATTTTATATACGTGATAAATAGATAAAAGTTTATTAAAAGTCTGGTGCCATTGTGGCGCTTAGGAATTAAAATTAAGTGGTTTCATAAACATAACCACCGCCCTTGATAGGGTTAAAAAAAAGAAAGAAATTATAATTAGAAGTCATACTGTCAATAAATAATATTTTTTTTTCTCTATGTCAATTGAAAAGATAACGATAAAGCATTAAATTTTAGCAGAGTTAATGTTTATTTGAATTAGTACAAATTTTTTTATATATATTTTTTTAACTTCTCCTTGTAAAATAATAATAATAAAAAATGTATTATCTTTACTTACGATAATTAAAAGTCTTAATTTTTTTAATGTGTATTTTATTGCATTAGATTGTCTTATTTTACTGTTTAGTACATATATAAATGGATTCAGATCATTCCCTCACAATTTAAATCATTCCCTCATATTAAAATTATGAAAGAATGACGAAATACTTCTGAAAACCATGTTATATAAAAGTGATTAGTCTTAGGTATATTTTCAGTTACTAAATATCTTTTGAAACACATTTCTAATAATATAACAACATAAAAAGACATTTCATTAGTTTTTATTAAATTTATAATATATGAGGGACGCGTAATAAAAATACTTACATTGATCTAGTACTTTAAAGCCATATACTAACTATTCAAGAACGTTTTTGAGCAAATAACAAATGGATACTTCACTTTACTCTTGTGCAAACTGTCCTAGGCATATATAAAGCATGGGCTGCTTTCTACTAAGTAAATAATGGCAAATGTATAGTTATGTGAGGGAATGACGACAAATGCTAGGGACATCATTAAAAAGTGCCCTAGTTCGTTCATTATATAAAATATATATACAATTAAATGGCTAAATATGTATTTAAGTGTGTTCAATGGACTAGGGAAACAATAATTATAAATATACGTGCTGCAATGGCAGAGAAAGCATTTTCTTTCCTACATATGTGAATAGGGACATAGTGAAGGAATGATATTTGCATTAAAAAATACATTAAATTCATCAAATATCAATTTCAATAAGCAAATAATTACAGTTCATATGTATAACTGATTAATATTGATAGTTTAAATCACTTTTCTTTTTGTAATTTTAAAAATATGTCTTCAAGACCCCTGGGACATAAAATTGCCACTTTTCAGAGAATGACTCATATATTAAATACTACGAAAACTTGATAAAAATGAAATACCTATCAGAAAAATTATTAATAAATGCTTGTGGACATGGGCGGTACTTTCCTACATCAATGTTTGAATTTATTTGGCAATACAAAAAACATGGTCAAATATCTTCATTATCCTTGAAAACTCATGCATCGTTCTGTGTATTGTATGTCTGTTGAAAATAAAAAAGAAAAGTGCCCAGCTAAACTGATGGCATTGAGCTCACAGACTATTCACACTAATTGTATATTATACTCTTATTTTAAAGAATAATGCCACTCAAAAAAATAAGTGAAGGGGAATTAGCCCTCGTTTCCCCCTTTATACTTAACCAGTGAACCTCCAAATCTAATCAGGGAAGCTCCTTATCATAATAAACCGGTATACCAAATTTGGAGCAAATCGAATAATCTTGCAAAAAAAAAAACATTTATCTAAATTAAGGGGGTGGACTAACCCCCCTTTATCCTTAACCAATTAATCGCCAAAACGAATCAGGGAAGCTCCTTAACATAATAAACCGGTATACCAACTTCGGAGCAAATCGAATCATTCTGCATGAAAAACCCATTTATCTAAATTAAGAGGGGCGGGCTAACCTCCCTTTTCCCCCTTTATCCTTAACCAATGAACCCCAAAACTAATCAGGGAAGTTCCTTAACATAATAAACCGGTATACCAAATTCGGAGCAAATCGAATCATTCTGCATGAAAAACACATTTATCTGAATTAAGGGGGGTGGACTAACCCCGTTTTTCTTACTTTATCCTTAACCAATGAACCCCCAAAACTAATCAAGGAAGTTCCTTAACATAATAAACCGGTATACCAAATTCGGAGCAAATCGAATCATTCTGCATGAAAAACACATTTATCTGAATTAAGGGGGGTGGACTAACCCCGTTTTTTCCCCTTTATCCTTAACCAATGAACTCCCAAAACTAATCAGGAAGTTCCTTAACATAATAAACCGGTATACCAAATTCCGAGCAAATCGAATCATTCTGCATGAAAAACCCATTTACCTGAATTAAGGGGGTGGACTAACCCCGTTTTTTCCCCTTTATCCTTAACCAATGAACTCCCAAAACTAATCAGGGAAGTAAGTTCCTTAACATAATAAACCGGTATACCAAATTCGGAGCAAATCGAATGATTCTGCATGAAAAACCCATTTATCTGAATTAAGGGGGTGGACTAACCCCCCTTTATCCTTAACCAATGAATCCCCAAAACTAATAAGGAAAGTTTCTTAACATAATAAACCGGTATACCAAATTCGGAGCAAATTGAATGATTCTGCATGAAAAACCCATTTATCTGAATTAAGGGGGGTGGACTAACCCCGTTTTTCCCCCTTTACCCTTAACCAATGAACCCCCAAAACTAATCAGGGCAGTTCCTTAACATAATAAACCGGTATATCAAATTCGGAGCAAATCGAATCATTCTGCATGAAAAACCCATTTATCTGAATTAAGGGGGTGGGGGTGGACTAACCCCGTTTCCCCCCCCTTTATCCTTAACCAATGAACTCCAAAAACTAATCAGGGAAGCGCCTTATCACAGTGAACCTAGGAAAAATTTTTGAAGCAAATCGGATGTTTCTATCAAGAGTTATCGCGTTACGTACATACGTACATACATACATACATACATACAGAACGGGCGGGCACATTAGCTCTCAGGCTTTGATAGCCTGTGAGCTAAAAATGAATATTGACATCAAAATTAATATACAGGATAATTAAACCACTTATATATATATATATATATATGTGTGTGTGTGTGTATATATATATAATTTGTTTGAATTTTGTCATGTTCAAAAATCAGCGTTTCATGAATGAAACATGAAGCATTTTGCAGCATTTAAAGTATTTATTCTAGGATAATTTTAAATTGCAATAAACATCGTTAAGTATGAAATGACAGCATTTCATAAATGTGGTAAATAATTCCGGAATAGAGATTACCATTTCATTTTTTATCTTTCAATCTCGAATAACCTCATCAACATCACGTCATCGATGGCTTGTTTCTTTTACCGGAAGTGAAAGCGGTGACCAAGAGGTTCTCTTATTGTAGAAATTTAATCGCTTTTTGTTGTCTACTTCCGACTGTTTGATTCGCTAATTTAAATCTTTAAAAATCAATTTTTTTAATTATAATTTTTTTCGAACAGATTTTTAAATAGTGTGATCGTTTATAAATTTAAAATAATTTTGACATATTCAAAAATCAGCGTTTCATGAATGAAACATGAAGCATTTTGCAGCATTCAAAGTATTTATTCTAGGATAATTTTCCATTGCAATAGACATCATTAAGTATGAAATGACAGCATTTCATAAATGTGGTAAATAATTCCGGAATAGAGATTACCATTTAATTTTTTATCTTTCAATCTCGAATAACCTCATCAATATCACGTCATCGATGGCCTGTTTCTTCTACCGGAAGTGAAAGCGGTGACCAAGAGGTTCTCTTATTTTAGAAATTTAATCGTTTTTTGTTGTCTACTTCCGACTGTTTGATTCGCTAATTTAAATCTTTAAAAATCAATTTTTTAATTATATTTTTTTGGAACAGATTTTTAAATAGTGTGATCGTTTATAAATTTAAAATAATTTTGACATATTCAAAAATCAGCGTTTCATGAATGAAACATGAACCATTTTGCAGCATTTAAAGTATTTATTCCAGGATAATTTTCCATTGCAATAGACATCGTTAAGTATGAAATGACATCATTTAATAAATGTGGTAAATAATTCCGGAATAGAGATTACCATTTCATTTTTTATCTTTTAATCTCGAATAACCTCATCATTATCACGTCATTGATGGCCTGTTTCTTCTACCGGAAGTGAAAGCGGTGACCAAGAGGTTCTCTTATTGTAGAAATTTAATCGCTTTTTGTTGTCTACTTCCGACTGTTTGATTCGCTAATTTGAATCTTTAAAAATCAATTTTTTTAATTATAATTTTTTTCGAACAGATTTTTAAATGGTGTGATCGTTTATAAATTTAAAATAATTTTGACATATTCAAAAATCAGCGTTTCATGAATGAAACATGAAGCATTTTGCAGCATTTAAAGTATTTATTCTAGGATAATTTTCCATTGCAATAGACATATTAAGTATGAAATGACAGCATTTCATAAATGTGGTAAATAATTCCGGAATAGAGATTACCATTTCATTTTTTATCTTTCAATCTCGAATAACCTCATCAATATCACGTCATCGATGGCCTGTTTCTTCTACCGGAAGTGAAAGCGGTGACCAAGGGGTTCTCTTATTTTAGAAATTTAATCGTTTTTTGTTGTCTACTTCCGACTGTTTGATTCGCTAATTTAAATCTTTAAAAATCAATTTTTTAATTATATATTTGTTTTGGAACAGATTTTTAAATAGTGTGATCGTTTATAAATTTAAAATAATTTTGACATATTCAAAAATCAGCGTTTCATGAATGAAACATTAACCATTTTGCAGCATTTAAAGTATTTATTCTAGGAAAATTTTCCATTGCAATAGACATCGTTAAGTATGAAATGACATCATTTAATAAATGTGGTAAATAATTCCGGAATAGAGATTACCATTTCATTTTTTATCTTTTAATCTCGAATAACCTCATCATTATCACGTCATTGATGGCCTGTTTCTTCTACCGGAAGTGAAAGCGGTGACCAAGAGGTTCTCTTATTTTAGAAATTTAATCGCTTTTTGTTGTCTAATTCCGACTGTTTGATTGGCTAATTTAAATCTTTAAAAATCAATTTTTTAATTATATTTTTTTTGGAACAGATTTTTAAATAGTGTGATCGTTTATAAATTTAAAATAATTTTGACATATTCAAAAATCAGCGTTTCATGAATGAAACATGAAGCATTTTGCAGCATTTAAAGTATTTATTCTAGGATAATTTTCCATTGCAATAGACATCGTTATGTATGAAATGACAGCATTTCATAAATGTGGTAAATAATTCCGGAATAGAGATTACCATTTCATTTTTTATCTTTCAATCTCGAATAACCTCATAAACATCACGTCATCTATGGCCTGTTTCTTTTACCGGAAGTGAAAGCGGTGATTGAGAGGTTCTCTTATTGTAGAAATTTAATCGCTTTTTGTTGTCTACTTCCGACTGTTTGATTAGCTAATTTAAATCTTTAAAAACCAAAATTTTTAATTATAATTTTTTTCGAACAGATTTTTAAAAAGTGTGATCGTTTATAAATTTAAAAAGTCAAAGCATTTTTTGAATAAAACTTTATTTTATAAATAAAGAATATATTTGATAGTTAAGATAAAAACGACGTGGGAAAAAAAATAAGATTCACAGCATAATTTAGCCAGACTGTTACAGTACAGTTTCTCCCAAATTATTGTAACTGTACCAGTTCTGGTACTCGAATTTTCCGCTAATGATATGGAAGCATTCTATTTCGCGTAGAGAAGAATTAATTAAACGTTTTCAGTGTCCACATAACAGCTTTGTCAGTGAGTGCACAATCCTCTGAATACCAGGCCTATCTATTGTCACAAAAATGACGGCTGTCGTTCAGCGTTTGAATGCGCAATTAAACTGTTGCCGGTGCTCTTGCGCTCTATGGCGTACGCAGCGTTCTTCATGCTATTTTGCTCATAACCGATAATGACGTACGCGGCGTACTTCTTTACATCTGTCTGATTTTTTAATTAGACATTCCGAATTCCCACTGGAAAGTCTAAAGTCTTGTTTTTGTTTTAAAATATATTTGAACAGGTGAGTAGCATTGATGGGTTTCCTAGCTGATAACAACTTAACACCCAGACTAGGAATTGAAGTATCTTATGTTTTGTGAGCCATTGGGAGAAATTTAATCGTAGTTTAGAACTACTTGAGAATTAAATTAAGAATTTAAAAGAAACAAGTTTAAAATTAAGTTAAGACTTAATAAATAAATGGAAAATATTTTAAAAGAATAATTAAAATGTAAAAATAGCAAATAAAGCATTTGTGCAACAATATTAAAAAGCAGAAAAACCAACGTTTAAAATGCACAAAAAATATATGAAAAGCAGCAAACAGCTGTTTCGAATCTACTAGCGAGGTTCTTCTTCAGTGCAAAAGGAACAGCGTGCTAAAAAAAAGCAAGGCTGAGCAAAATCATAGACAGAGACGCGCTGGCTTTTATACCCTATGCGGGTGGCGAAGGCGCCGAAACAACCAATGAGAGAGAAGCAGTGGAAACGACTGGGTGGACAAGTAGCGACATCTACCGGAGAAGTAGAGAAAAGAAACCAAAAAATGGGAATTAAATTAACGCTTTCCAAATACTTGGAAAATCTGGAGTACTAGATAAGTCATTGACTAAAGAGTGAGAATTTTTAATGAAATGGTAAGCTTCCCAAAAATCAAGATCAAGGTTAGAAGAACATTTTTGGATAATGATGGCTGAGGAAAAATCGAACCTATGTTGAGAAGACCAAGAATGTTGAGCAATAGAAGAACGTTTGAGCTCCTGATTTTTAACATAACCTTCATGCTCTTTTAAACGAAATCTAAGAGCACGTTTAGTCTGACCAATATAAGAAAGACCACACTGACAAGAGATCTGGTAAATGCCCCAATTATCTAGGCGATCAACGGGGTGTTTGAGATTTGAAAAAGGGATTTTATTAACAGGAGAAAAAATAACTTTAAAATCAAACCTTCTTAGGATTTTAGCAACTTGCTGACTGATTTTAGGAAAAAATGGTAATACAACTGAAGTATTAGAGTTGGAATTAGAATGCTTTTCAGAATGGTCGGATTTCGTCAATTTCTTATAAATAGAATCGATAATATTAGAGGAATAACCACGATCGACAGCAATAGCTTTGAGGTAATTAAGTTCAGCACTAAGTAACTGAGGAGTGGAACAAATATTAGTAGCCCGAAAAACAAAAGTATTGAAAGCAGCGAAATTCTGGTTAGGGGGATGAGAAGAATACCTGTGAGGTGGGAGACTGACAGCAAAAGGTTTACGAAAGACGGTAGTCTGAAAGCCATTTTCACAACGAATAACAAGGACATCCAGGAAAGAAAGACAGTTACTGGTCTCAATTTCAGAGGTAAATTGAATGCAGGGATCAATGGAATTCATAATAGAGAGAATATGATTAATATCCGAATTCATTTCAATCAGGACATAAACATCATCAACATAACGAACATAGAACGGAAATTTTAAGATTTCAAAAAGCTTGACCTCAAAATAGTGCATATAAATGTCGCATAAAATTGGACTAAGAGGATTACCCATAGCCAAACCGTCAATCATACGGAAGAAATTACCATTGAAAACAAAAGTATTTTGCGACAAGCAAGCGCGAGTGAGAAGTATAAGTTCCTCGATTTCAAAATAAGAGAAATGGAATTCACAAAGCCTTTTCTTGAGGCAATCTAAATCCCCTCAACCGGAACGTTTGTAAATAATGATTTAACATCAAAAGAAACCATCATGTGACCCTGCGGCTTAAAATTATGAAGTTTTTTAACAAAATCAAAAGAATTCTTAACAGTGAAACAGTTACTGCTCAAAAGTGGGAAAAAAACTGAAACTAAATATTTGGCAAGCTTATAAGAAGCTGTACCGATACTAGAGACAATAGGTCTAAAAGGAATGTCAGGTTTATGGACCTTAGGTAAAGCATAAAACCTGGCACAATGCGCAATAGACGGAATAAGGGACTTCTTAAAGTTAGCAGGAATAATGGAAGAAGACTTAATGGCAGACTTAATAGAGTTAATTTCACTAGTGGAAAGGTCTTTGCGGATATCCACATTCGGACCATCATTAATTAATTTATGGGATTTTTTCAAATACGTAGATTTGTCGAGAAGAACAATCTGACCACCTTTGTCGGCCTTAGTAATAATTAAGTTTGGATCAGAACGCAAATTTTTCAGACATTGTTTAACAGGATGTTTAAGATTGGGTTTATAAACATTAGAAATGAAATCAACAGTATTGGCAATGAGATGCCTAATAGACTCTTTTTGAGAAGAAGATAGAACGCTATGCTTAAAGGCTCTTTCAATAGGAGCAATAAGATTAGGTAAAGAAGGAATAGCAGAGACAGAAAAATTGTTATTCAATTTGAGAGCATCGAGCTGATTGTTACTTAATGGAACACTAGAAAGATTGACAACAGCATTTTGGTTAACAAGAGGCAAATTACTGCAGTTATTAGCGGCAGAACTTCCACAAAGCTCATTAAATTTCTTCTTTAAAACCGAACAATGAACAGAAGAAGCTGCGAGAACTCGGCTCCATGACCTTCTGTCAATGGACTGAAAATCAGGAGTATGTTGATGATGTTTATGTCCTGATTGAAATGAATTCGGATATTAATCATATTCTCTCTATTATGAATTCCATTGATCCCTGCATTCGATTTACCTCTGAAATTGAGACCAATAACTGTCTTTCTTTCCTGGATGTCCTTGTTATTCGTTGTGAAAATGGCTTTCAGACTACCGTCTTTCGTAAACCTTTTGCTGTCAGTCTCCCACCTCACAGGTATTCTTCTCATCCCCCTAACCAGAAATTCGCTGCTTTCAATACTTTTGTTTTTCGGGCTACTAATATTTGTTCCACTCCTCAGTTACTTAGTGCTGAACTTAATTACCTCAAAGCTATTGCTGTCGATCGTGGTTATTCCTCTAATATTATCGATTCTATTTATAAGAAATTGACGAAATCCGACCATTCTGAAAAGCATTCTAATTCCAACTTTAATACTTCAGTTGTATTACCATTTTTTCCTAAAATCAGTCAGCAAGTTGCTAAAATCCTAAGAAGGTTTGATTTTAAAGTTATTTTTTCTCCTGTTAATAAAATCCCTTTTTCAAATCTCAAACACCCCGTTGATCGCCTAGATAATTGGGGCATTTACCAGATCTCTTGTCAGTGTGGTCTTTCTTATATTGGTCAGACTAAACGTGCTCTTAGATTTCGTTTAAAAGAGCATGAAGGTTATGTTAAAAATCAGGAGCTCAAACGTTCTTCTATTGCTCAACATTCTTGGTCTTCTCAACATAGGTTCGATTTTTCCTCAGCCATCATTATCCAAAAATGTTCTTCTAACATTGATCTTGATTTTTTGGAAGCTTACCATATCATTAAAAATTCTCACTCTTTAGTCAATGACTTATCTAGTACTCCAGATTTTCCAAGTATTTGGAAAGCGTTAATTTAAGTCCCATTTTTTGGTTTCTTTTCTCTACTTCTCCGGTAGATGTCGCTACTTGTCCACCCAGTCGTTTCCACTGCTTCTCTCTCATTGGTTGTTTCGGCGCCTTCGCCACCCGCATAATGTATAAAAGCCAGCGCGTCTCTGTCTATGATTTTGCTCAGCCTTGCTTTTTTTAGCACGCTGTTCCTTTTGCACTGAAGAAGAATCTCGCTAGTAGATTCGAAACAGCTGTTTGCTGCTTTTCATATATTTTTTGTGCATTTTAAACGTTGGTTTTTCTGCTTTTTAATTAAAATGGTCTAACTATAGTTATAAAACTACTATAAAAAGTTTAAAAAGAGAGAAAGATTTAGCAGTGTTCTACACTTGCTAAACCTACACTGTCCACAAATAAAGTAAATCAAAATTAGCACTCAAATTTTTGTGGTTTGAATTCGAAATTTTTATAAAAGCAATTCTACCAGATGCCAGAAAAAAAAACATTAAACGTGCGTAATGGGTGTCATTCACAGCATCTGATATTTCCTTAACCCCTTAACGCTCGAATTAAATTACGGTTGAATAATTCAAATTGCTTATTGGCACCAATTTTATAAAAAAGAAATATTCACTTTATTTAATGACAGCAAAAACGATACTAAAATATAGCAATTTCACTATTTTATAAAACTGGTGGAAATCAAACAATTTGTGTAAAAGACACAGCCCGAGAATATGACGGGAGCGAGAATTAAGGGGTTAATTTCTTTAACTGATGCTGAAGAGTATTATACACAGATTCGATTATGAATCCTTTTACTCTGTTTTTTATGGAAAAAAAAGGCCAAACGCATGGGGATGGTAATATTTGTATGGCCCTGAAAAGGGCCTTTTTGTTTAGAAAGAAAACAGAGTTCGGGCAATTTATGCCTTCTTCTCTATCTTCTTGGGGAGGAGGACAGCTTGGTGGGCAAAACGCCACGCTGGGCTATGGTGACGACAGAGAGCAATTTGTTCAATTTGGTAGCTAGTGGCATATAACCGCTAATAGCGCTCAATGGTTTAAATTAGGAATCTTATATTTTCTGAAAATATTTGTCACCTTTATTTAATCGCAAAAAATAAATAGAAGAATACTTTCAAGTATTGCTATTATTAAAACTGAAAGTACAGCTGAAACGAATTCACCTATGACGGCCGCCCTTTATTTGTACCTGTAAGTGAGAGGCCTTGAATACGAAGGGCTGTGGCCAATGATGTAACAAAATTTCCCCGGGGTGACCTTATTCTGTTGCGAATACAGTAATTAGGGGAACAATAACATCAATTTGTTCTTGTATAATTTTAATGGTGAAAATGATATAATGGAAATTCGTAATCAATGGAACAATGGCGACTTCCCTTTCTATAATGCACAATATATTCTTTTTGGTAGATTTCGTAGGAAATAGTACCTATTACATTATTTGCCCCTATATTCGGATTTCTGAAAAATGTTTACAGATCTACGCCGATCATGATCCCTTGAACCCATAACCACACCCAGTTCAAAACGTTACCGATCTCTCTCTCTCTCTCTCTCTCTCTCTCTCTCTCTCTCTATATATATATATATATATATATATATATATATATAATGTGTGTGTGTGTGTGTGTGTCACTCTTTTGTGGGCACGATAACTTCCATAAGATGCACAAATCTCGTCCAATCTGATACATACACTCAGGAGGCAGAAAATCTCGGTCGAGTTCGTGACTGGGCAAAATCAGACCAAGGGGTGGAAATGGGGAGGAGTTTGTGAAAAGCGAAAAAACCTAATAACTTCTTAATTATAATACATATCAAATCAGTTTAAAGTTACTATTACTTCTAGGAAAATAGCCAAAAAACTATATATGACATATTCTTGATAAAATTAAAAGTGTGTGCTCAACGGGCGAAAAAAAATAGTGTTTTAGAGGGGAAAAAACTCATAACTTAGTCAATTCTCAAGATATCAAATTCACTTAAACTTATTATAAATCTTGTTAATCTTGACAAATTTTTGATTGGACCAACTATTACAGCAGAAACAAATAATAATAAAACATATTACTTCTATTATTACTTCAAAGAAAAGTGCGAATTTTTTTTTTATGACAGATTTTTCATGTAATTAAAAATGCCCCCAAGGGCAAAAAAAAAAAGAAAAAGAAAAAATAGAGTTTTAAGAAGAAAAAAAAATCATACGTGAATTTACAAGATGTGAAATCCATTTAAATTTAACATAAAACTTCTTAATATTATCTGCAACTTTTATATCGGCAAGTTTTTAATAGCACCAACTGTTACAGAAGAAAAAGGGGTGGGGTGAAGAAAAAAAAAATCATAACTTCGCCAATTCAGAAGATATCAAATTTGCTTAAATTTATTATAAATCTTCTTAATATTGTCTACAACTTTTTTATTGATAAGTTCTTGATAGGACCAACTTTTACCTCAAAAAAAAAAAAAAAAGGTGGCGAAGAACAAAAAAATTATAACTTCGTCAATTCACAAGATATCAAATCCGCTTAAATTTATTATAAATCTTCTTAATAGTATCTACAACTTTTATATTGACAAGTTTTCGATAGGACCAACTCTTCAGACTAAACAAATAACAAAATAGGGGTTGAAGAAAAAATTATTGTATTAACATGATTCTGCTAAAACTAGCTCTTACAGAAAAAGGAAATTAAATCCTCCTCAAAAGAGGCCAAATAAAACTGGATTTATCTCTGATTTTGATTCAGTTTTTTTTTTTTTTTTTTTGATGAAATTAGTACTTAAATTAGAAATCTACTTCCGCCTAAAGGCAGAGACGGCAGGGTTTTTTTTACATCAGAGGTGCCTTTGACACCGCTTCTATATCTTATTTGAAACACTAATTTTAAATCCCTTTCTTAGTATATTTCTGTAACATTTGCATGAGTTGTTTATATGAAAGCCAATAAACTAAAAACATTTAAGTATCATTTAACAAATAAATTCATGCATTTAATGGTTGTAGCATTCAATTAATTTATTAACTTAGCTATTTATATTAACTTAAGAATATGGAAATACGAGTTTTTTTTTCTCTGGAGGACTTTATAAACATATTGATTATTTTATGTAGCATTAGTTTAGTGTTATATTTTCTATAATTGTTTGGAAATCCTGTATGTCATAATAATTTCTGATAAATGTTTTGAACAAAGAGTATTAAATTAGATACGAATAAATTATAGAGATAAAATGAAAATAATAAAAAAAAAATTAAGATCCTTATTATTGTTTGAGAAACAAAATTATAGGTATATAACAATGTATAGTAATATTTTAAGCAAATAACATTAGATTGTTTGCAATTTTGTTACTGAATCAGAATTAATAGTGAAATTATAAATGATAATAATTGTAGTAGTGATTAAATTAATATGAATTATATATTTTACAAGTTTTAAAAGTATTTCTTGTTTAAAGCATTTTGCAACTCATATTTGCTTTATGCATATTTCAGCGGACGAAAATTGGCGAAGAGGCGGAGCCTATTGACATTACTAAAATTTAGTAGTATTTTTCGACTTATCTAATGATAGTATTTCTGAGTTTTTGTTAAGGTGAAGAATACTATAAAAATTTAGTGGTCAGTAGGCTCCTCCTCTGCGCCAATTTTCCGACACTGATATTTAGATAGTATATAGATTCTTAGCTCCACGTACAAAGACACCTAGAGCTAAGATATAAAAATTATTAGTACCAACGAGTAGTAACATTTTAAATAGAAATTAAATTCTCATTTTTGATACTATTAATGATACTTTTTTATTTTATTTCAGAAGTGATTTTTTAGACATTCTTAAAGGCATTTTTACATTGCTGTTTTTTTGTTTTTTAATCACAGAAAAAATGTTTCAAATTCATATTGCTATACGGTGCCGAAGGCAGTGGGAACCCGTGTCGGGTGTTCCTACATAACATATTGCGGTCTTAAGTTTTGAGTAGTGGTTATAATTATTTTCCGGCTAGTAATTTCAGAAAATTTCTTAAATTCTTTCTTCAGTTCCCCACCCCTCTAATAATAGATCTACGAATAGGTTGAATAATGTAGTTTAGTTCGGATACAGATTTGTTTAAGACACAGTGCGCTCCCTGGCGGTCGAAAATGGAACTAATATATTTTGCAGAGACGCTTGCTGTACGTTGCCCCCGGCAGCCGCAACACGTGTCGGATGTTCTTATAGATCATATCGGACACTTAACAGAATGATGGTTATCATTATTTTTTAATAGTCATTTCAGCAAATTTCTATTCTTATTTGAGCCCCCACACCGTCCACTAATATATCTACGGATAAGTCGGAAATCGGAGTTTCATTCCTGTGTAATTTGTTTACAAAAGACTGCACATTCTAGTGGTGGAAAGTGGAGCTAAAAGATTTTGCTGAGCATGCGCAGCATGTCGGCTATACGCAGCCGCAGGCAGCGGTGATCCCTGTCGGATGTTCCTATGTAACATATTGCGCACTCTGGCGTTGTAAAGTGCAACTACAGTACTTTTCTGTGTGTGCACGGTTAGGATACATTTAGGATACGGTTATGATTAAATTACAGTTAGGTTAGTGTTTGATCACTGTTACGTTACAGTTAGATTACGATTAGATTATAGCTGGGTTAGGTTAAGGTTAAGCTACATTTAGGTTAGATTTAAGTTAAGGTTACGTTGCAGTTAGGTTTCAAATAGGTTGCAGTTACGTTACAATATCTTACGGTTAGGTTTTTTGCCACAGGATGAACATTAGGCATGTTTTTATCAAAAAAGTGTACTTAATTTTATGCAATAACTCGGCAATTTAAATACTGGTATATACTAACCAACCTTTTAGCTAATGATCGAGTATAGATTTGATTCAAGTATAGTCGGATTTAAGGGTGATATAATTAGTTTGAGGATCCAAATATTTCACTCGGGATTTCCATGTGAAAAGGAAAATAGTTACGTGCATAACAGCGATTTTTACAATTAAATATCAATATTTTAACACGAAATTATGCAGTAGTTGGAAAGATATCGCACCTCCCTCCCCCTCCCCCGTTCTCTGTTACAGTTATTTGGAGCCAGCCTTTTTACCGCTAAATATCAATTTGTTTTCGTTTTTTTTAACCGATTTTTCACACTGTCAGCGGTCACATATTTTAGACAAAATCGAGTTAAGGATATAAAATCATACAAATTTCAGATTCATTTCAAAATTTATCACGCGCCCGGGAAACGACGGGTGGATCAGCTAGTTAAAATTATTTTTAATGAAAGTGACAAAGTTTAGTGTAATTTTTCCAAACAAAATACTTTAAATAATTTAAATATTACTATTTTTTCTATAAATATGCACGCAATATATACCATATAAAAATTATTTTTATATGATAGCTATCATCTACTTTCCAGTAAAAGTAATACTTACTTTAACATAAAAAAATTCTTTAAAATACCTAAAACACTTTTTAAACATTCAATTACATTTCATAATATTTGTAGATAATTTTTATTTTACTTTTATTTATTTATTTTGCTGCATTAAACTTATTTCAATGCAAAGTTAAATTAACTGTTAAAGTAAAAATCAGCATATACACATTCCATATATTTAACCACAATGAAATTAAGCAAGTCAAAAAGAATTGAAATCGTCAAAGAACTTCGTTTCTCGTTTCGACTTTATTATTTCACTGTTGAATCTAAAAAAAAAAAAAAAAAAAAAAAAAAAAAAAAAAAAAGAGCTAACTTTTCTTTCAAGTTGTAAAATGATATAAAGAAGCAATAAATAAAAATGGAAATGGAAAAACTGGAAATGGTTTTAAATTATTTCGCAATGAAATGAATGATGAACGAATGAAAATAACAAAAGGTGAAGTTCATAGCTTTTCGCTAAATTAAATAAATCAGGTAGAGCCCCCGCCACGTTAAAGCAGTTAGGTAGACTTCTGTAGTTAAAAAAAAAAAATAAAAAAATAAAAAAATAAATAAAAATGTATAATGATTCTAATGAATTCTTTAATTTTAAAAAAACTGAAATTGCGAAACAGATCATTGCTCAAACCCTTACTTCTTAGAACTAATTATATAAATTTTATTGTGTTTAAAAAAATTCCAAGAAAAGTACATGTAAAATTTTTATTTATCAAATGTGTTTTTAAAATGTCATCTATATAAATATATAAATGTTAAATGTCTGTCTGAGTTTTTTAGAAAAAATCTATTTCTGTGATCATTCGACTATTTTGATGACGCATAGTCAAAGATAACATGTTAAAAACATTGTCTGTCTGTTTGCTTGTCCAGAATTGGCTCAGAAAGGGTTGAATAACGTACACTGAACGTTCCAGGTGCAGCTGAAGAATATTGCTGCTTACAATCAGCAGTTTCTCGCATTTGGATTTCAAAAATTGTTTTTGAGAAAACAAGTAAAAATGAGAAAATTAATCAGTCAATTACTATTTCAACTCATTCGGGGACTAGGATTTACGAACAAATTTATATTAAAATTTGTAAAAACGCGTACATTATATATTAGGGTGGTGCGAAAAAAGTCAAGTTGAAATTTCCGAGTCACTATAGTGCAGAAAAGTTGCGATTGGTAAATACAAGAAAAACAAAAAAAAAAATTCTTCAAATCGGACTTTATCTTCCGATCCCGCAAACCGCCTAAAAATTCCAAAAAAAAAATGAAAATTTCCGATTTTTTCAGATTTTTTTTTTTTTTTTTTACGTTTATATATTTTTATCGCTATAGGGAAAAATATTTGCAGTTTGTACTGTTTAATAATAATAATAATAATAATTGTGTTTAGAGAATATCTTCCGATCGCGCAAGCTCATTAAAAATAGGCAAAAATTCAATTTTGAGTGATTTTCATGCATTAAGAATATAATCAACTGAGGTTAGTTTGCAGTCTCAGGTTAAGATTTAAATGTTAATTGATACTATTGAGCATATTAAGTTATTTTTAAACAACCTAGAACTTACCACGAAGAGTTCGTTTCAGGTCCGAAAAGTTTAGTAGTGCACCCAACTGCCGTTAGCCACGTTGGAAAACAGCGCTGAAGTCGGCGTGCGCGCTCCCACCTAGTCTGACCTAACTCCATAAAATTTACAGAAAAGTCAACTGGATTCAGATGAACTGCTTGGCATATACTATTTTGATGGAAGAAAGGACGATACCCAAGTTAAAGAAAGGATTGCATCTAAACAGGTTCGTCGAACTATTAATGAGGAACACTTTCCTGTCATAAAAGAACGTGGCTCAGTTTATTTAGGCCATGGGCCTCCAAACTCCGGGCCTGCTAAGGACATTGTAGCTTTCATAGTATCATGTCTTACTGAACAAAGGGTTTCACTAGAATACTTAGATTTGGTAGGCTGTGATGGTACAAATACCAATACTGGATAGAAAGGTGGTGCTATCAGAAAGCTTGAAGTTCATCTCTGACGACCACTGCAGTGGTTTGTTTGTTTATTCCATTTTGTTGAATTACCTTTCCGCCATCTTTTTCAACATTTGAATGTTGAAACAACTGGCCCAAGATCATTTAGTACACCATTTGGACACAATATCATTGTTCTGTAAAGCTCTCGGTGATAAATTTTCAATTGACTGGTTGTGAAATTCCAGAAGTGGACAGGCAACTGTTGAGTAAGGACCAAAGATATCTTCTTGGCATAAGTCAAGCAATTAAAAGTAGCAACTTTCCAAATGACTTATTAAAGTGTGACTCCGGCCCAATTTGACATGCCAGATTGCTCACTTGTGCAAATAGAGCCCTTCGACTTTACGCGAGCGTGGAAAACCCATCGGATGCCTTAAAGCCATATTGACATTTATTTTAAAATCTTACTTTCCAGTTTGGTTTGAAATAAAATGCTGTAAGTACATTACAAACAGGCCTATTCATCCGTACAGAGCAATTGAAACATCTCGATACTTTCGTGACAACCTGAAGAAAGTGTAGTCCCTGAAACTGAACGAAACTCGTTCTTTGCTCACCCGGAAAACCTACTGATGGCAATGGTCTTTTATAAGAGGAGGCACATAAGAGATCTAGGGCTAAGAAGAGTATTAAAAGCCAGGCAAAATGTTTCAAAGGGTAAATGTATCTGAATCTTTATCACTCCTACAATCCAGAATTAATTGATTGTAATGTAGCAAATTAACATTTCCACTCCTTTTCCGGAGAATAACCCATGAAGAAATACATTTCTTCGTTCAATTAGGTCATATCTCAGTCTGGGATGATAAAAAGTTTCCCAACTACACGTAAGATGTCCAGCGGTGCGTTAAATCGGTAATGGAAGCATCATTTAAGGTATGTGGGCCCCAATCAAGAGAGCATCAGGACCACACTGACATCAATGTCCATAATACCAGACATTACCACAAAGTTGCGTCTAAAAGTCAGACATAAACAGATGACATAACAAACTGTATATATTATACTGTCACGACACTAGTTTTTTAATACAGTGTTTTGACTCTATTATAACAAACTATATATTTAAGTGATGTAAATAGCAAATATCCTCATTGGTCGGATGGAGGATAGGGTCCGGTTTGAACTCGAAGTGCAGCTACCTTCCCGTGGTGAGTTCTGGTTTGTTTAAACATTATAAAATATCTAAACAAGCAAAGAGTTGTACATTGTACAATTTATATGCAAATGTTAATATTGGAACGCAAACTGATCTCAGGTGATTATTTTCTTTATTCATCATAATCACTGAAAATTGAATTTTTGCCGATTTGTATTGAGCTTGCGTGATCGGAAGCTATTCTTTAAAAGCAACTGTTTATTTTTATTATTATTAAATATTACAATCTGCAAATATTTTTCACTATAGCGATAAAAAATATATATACGTAAAAAAAGAAAAAAATTCTGAAAAAATCGGAAATTTTCAATTTTTTTTAATTTTTAGGCGGTTTGCGGGATCGGAAGATAAAGTCCGATTTAAATAATTTTGTTTTTGTTTTTCTTGTATTTACCAGTCGCAACTTTTCCGCACTATAGCAACTCTGAAATATCATCTTGACTTTTTTCGCACCACCCTATTATATATACAAAACTTTAATATAAAATTTTCACGGCACTCTGGCATTTTGAAGATTAAATGCTATCTACTTACTCAAAATCAAAGTATAGGAAAGTGTAAGTAACCATTCCATGGCAAACCGTGCCATCTATATATTTAAAACACTAGGCTGTTTTGTTTAGTCCTCTTCCCTAAGATTTCTACCGAACCGATTTTGCTAATTGTTTTTGTAAATGAAAGCTGTTCATTTGCAAATGTGCCCGCACTAGGTATTTTTTTAAATATTCCCATTTTTATATTTTAATTTTAAAAGGTTTTTTATGTAAAATTTCTTCAAGATGGGGGCATTCGATTAGTTCCATTGTTTCAGATATAAGAGGAATAATGAAAAATATTCAGACACGGGCATTTTCGATGCATTTTTTTTTCATTTGCAAGTTATTTTCGGTTTTTAAAAAATGCACATGTACTTTACTTTTATAAGCAAATAAAAATACATATTTATTGCGACATAATTTTGTCTATTGGGTTTATTTTACAGTTATGCATTATGACTTTATTAGTTTTTTTTTCACTACTATTAAATAGAAAATATTTTTTTATTTGAATATACTGTGGTTAAGCAAAAAAGTACGTATTACATATAAAGTACGTTTGAAAAGATTGCGCCGATTACCTTATGCTTAGCTTGAAATGTATTTTTACTTAAAAAAAAAAAAAAGTGGGAAAATTGATATGTATGCACTGAAAGTGAGCGAAACCGCGACGAAACACTCAGATTTATACTGATGTCATCAAAATATTCACACATTTTATTTTGAAAAAATATTTCTACCCTTCCAAACATTTCAAAAGTTTTTGTAGGTGATGTAAACCTGTTCTATTTAGATGCTCTAAAAATGTTGTGCTAAAATATGGACATTTAGTTACTTTTAACGTAGAAAAAATATCGGCTACGTGAGGCGCAGTGACTTGAGTTTACCGGAATTTTTGGAAGGGTTAAAATTAATATTTTCAAAAACCGATTTCACTATCGATTAGAAGATTAAAGCTTTAAGAACATATTTTTGATTTGTCGGTACCTCTAAAATTGCGCCCTGGAGGGGCGAAACTGTGACTAAACACTCAAGTTTTCACTGATTTCGTTAACATTTTCATACATTTTATTTTGTAAAAAAATATTTCTACCCGTCCGACCGTTTAAAAATTTTTGTCGCTGTATTGGGATGTTCTAAAAAGATTGTGTTGAAGTAAGGACGTTTAGTTACTTCTGGCGTAGAAAAAGTATTGTCTGTATGAGGCGCAAAGTGACCTGAGTTCGCCGGTGTATTTGAAAAGGTTAAAATTCATATTTGTTAATACCAATTATACTATCAATGAGAAGAGGGTTTAACGTTTAAGAAAATATTTTTGGTTTGTCGGTACGTCTAGAATTTTGCCCTAGCGAGGCGTCGCAATAAGGGAAGAAAACTTTTTTTGGAGAAACGAATCTTTTTGAAACAAATTTTCAATGAGACATCTGAGATATTTTTTGAATTCATTACGGCACTTGAGACGAAAAGGTAGGCTCTTTCAGAATATGTCTTCCGTTTTCATTTTTATTAAGCAATTTGGTCGATGTAAGTAAGTAAATAATTACAAAATCCCACCCCACCCCCGACATTGCTACTTTTCGCCCTTCCTTTTCTGTCGATTCGTAAATTAGACTATTACACCATTTTCCGCTCTCGCGAGGACAGCGGGGAGTTTTTCATGAGTGTGCGTCGCGATTGCTAATTAATAACTCAACTAATTATTAGAATTTTAAAATTCTGAGTCTCATGTGCATCGGGCATGTGCTATGAGCTAGCATCACAAAACCTTTTAGCCTCATACGTGCCGTAGATTCCGCTAGCCATCACAGATTCACACGCAGACAGAAAGAGAGGAACTTTCTTTTATTAGTATACAAAAATTATTTTATTGTCTCTACAAAAAAATCTCAATAAAGAATTGAAACCGTAAAAAAATGTTTAAAACATAAATATTCAAATATATTTTCTTTTAACTCAACTTACATCTCTACTTTTAATAGTTAAATCGTGAAATCGTGAAATCCAAATTTTATCCAATTTTACAACTTTTCACACACGAATGTAGCGACATGTTGCGCTTTAAAAGAAAAAGCAATGGCCTAGAGAAGAAAATCAATTTGCAATAAAAATTAAGCTTTACAATTTAAAATACATCAAATTTTGTTCGAAAGTATCATCACTATAAGTTTATTTTCATCTGATGCTATATATGATTCCGATGAAACACACCGTTTTTACACAACGCAATATGAAAACGGGAAAAAAATTACAGAATATATATACATATATACTTGAATACGCTCTAAGATGATAACTCCATCTTTCAAACTTCCATTGACAGCTTCCCTTACTAACTGCAAAAAAAAATTGTGATGCGTCACGAAAGAATGTCACTGTGAAGTCGCATGGTGACTATTAGGTGAAGGTTATTCAAGTCCAAAGACACAATTGCAGCCCTCTGTGAAAATGCACCACATAATTTAATTTTCTATCTCTTGAAAACTCGTCACAAAATAGCTATCGTGATGACTTTACAATGGGGTCTCCAAACGTCATGTGTGAGTCAGAAGGTGACTTCACTGTTAAGTCACCTGATGACTTTCACAGATAAACACACCTGGTGACTTCTCAGTGTCATGACCAAATGTGAATAAGAATGAGACGAATGAAAGCTATCACATTTCAGTTCATTGTAGTGATTATGAAACTTGTGACCATTCGTGACGTTAAGGCTTTGCTTTTAGGGTAGTACCTAGTTTTTTCACTTGCAATTTATAGAATTTCCTTGTGAGTATTCACGTGTTCAGAAATTAGCATTTTGTGTTCAATCATTAAGTTTTACACACTAGTGTAGTTACCGAATTTACTGCTCAAAGCTTAGGGTAAAGTTCCCAAATTTCGTCCCCTTTCTTAATTTCGTCCCTCTTAACTTCTCTGCTTCTGTTAAAGTGAAGAAACTTATGGCGCAAGGCACAGGAGACGGAAGGTAAAAGGGGTCAGTATTGAAAGTTTCGTTCGCCAAGACGTATATATAAATTAAAGATGTCGAATTTCCTATTTTTAGAAGAGCTGAGTTCTTATTACGTCGTTTGTAGAACGTTATTTACTGTACTGTAAGTATTTATTTCTTATTCATTGCATATATTTTACATAGATAAGATACTGACAATAGCATACAGGGAGTTTTAGGACGCTCAGTTCATCTTACGGGAACTATAGCTCCGTCATATTGGGGAGTAGCGTGGTCCCAATTTCGTCCTTCTTGCAGTTTTTATTTTCTTCCCGGGGACGAAATTGGGAATGCTTTTTCATGATAATTTTTCCTTCATGTTTGGATGGCTAATGTTTCGTTATGTTATTCTTCCAATTATAATTAGTACATTTATTTGTGACTTACTTTAATGTAAATTAAATTACTTACTCATTTAGAAATAAATTTTGATTTAGTTATAAGTTAAGCGCCGGCGTATTGGATTTTTTGGGGAGACGAAATTGGGACCTTTTTTTCTTTTGCATTTTTTAGATACTTTTGATAAAACAGTTTTTCGCATTGTTAAATTTTTCTTGTACGATAGTTGCCTATGTTTCTATGTGCGTGGGTAGTTAGCCTATGTAAAATCCAAATTTGGTAGGTTTCCACTGAAAATTACAACATTTAGGGCCTAAAAGTGATTCTGGGGACGAAATATGGTAGTCGTATATACCTGACTGTGGTAGCTCAAAATTTAATGTTTCTTCTATATTGTAAGTAACTCATAAAATGCAGCAGATAATAATGCTTTTCCCCAGAGAACTAATATGTGACTATCTCGAAGCTCCATACGGAATTGCAGTAATTAGAAATTTAGTCAAAATTCTTTCAACTTGGGTATACCAACTTATGTTTATACATTTTTCCCTTATAAGAATATTTAGCTTTAATCTACTGAATGTCCACCTCAATGACCCAATCAATGATTGTTGGAAATATCCTGTACGTTTGATGAATCCGAAGGGTATTACATAAAATGGAAACATTTGTGAAACACCGCGGTCTAACTATGGGAATGAAATTCTGTTTTTACATGACGATAGGTTTAAAGATTTGCTGATATTGAATACCTGCAATTTAAAATAATAATATTCACATTATATAATGGCATATTACTATAAATTACTATTTTGTGATTCCCAGATCGCAGATGCACTAATTGTGAATGTGTTTTCCTCATATTGCACATATATGCAAGAATCAGGTTATAGAGAAATTATTTTCAATTCACTTTTTTATAAGTTGTTTAAACTACCACACTATAGTTGATATCATAAAATGGCTAAGAGTAGATACTTTTGAGAAAGCAAGTAGATAATTTTAAATAATTATGCAAGACCAAGTATTCTTAATTGGAGATATTCACAACATTAATATAATAAATAAACGTATCTATTTAAAAAAAAAAAACTATTTAGCATTTTTATTTTCTTCAAATACAAAAATAGTTAGGGTTTTGTACTATGTAAGTAACATTCTATTACTTATTTAATTTTGAATACATTAATTATTAATTATTCGTCCATATCATTCGAATTAATTTCAAAGTACAATTTCCAGCATTTATGTTTTAATATTAAAAGGCACAAATTAATAAATGCGTAATTATTTAACTTCCGGATATTAAATCGATCATTTCGAAATTAATATCATAATAAAGGAGAAGGTCCAAATACCGACTAGGGTCCAAATACCGTCTACTAGGTGTTCTGAGAACTGAGCGCAGCGCAGCGGTGATAGGCAGAGTATGTAACTTTAATTGAGAGAAGAAAGTTACGAAAAGTACGTCGCTGAAGTCTCTGTCATTTACAAATAGTAAATGCAAAAGTGTCGAATCTACGTACTCTGGTACATCAAAAGTTTTTTGATATGTGTTTCTGATTTTTTAAAAATATACTGATCGTATATTGGTTGAATTGTTGATTCAGTTATTTTCTAGATATATTTAGCTCTCAACTGCCACGCGCACATTATTGGTGTTTTATTATATGAATGAGTAATACCAGTTTTAACTTAAACATAGCAGTGGTCCGAATAGCAGTGGTCCGAATACCGGCTACCTAGAGTGGTATAAATAATGGCTAGCCGGTATTTGGACCTCTCTGGGTTGCTCTGCTTGAAGGGCAGGAAAATAAATTAATTTAAATAGTTCCAAAAATAATAAATTAATTTAAATGGTTCAGAAATAGTTTCAGTCCCATTTCACAATATGAAAAAAGCAACCATGCCCGTAATGCTTCAGGACCGACACTGGTTACCGGATCACTTTCCAAAAAAGCGCTGTTGGACTCTACAACATTGCCTGTAATAAATGTGGAGAGAAAGAAAAAAAATGACGGAGTAAACCAAGTGAAAGAGGCAGAAATTTGATTTTAACCCTCTCGCTGCGCAACCCGAGATTTCCTTGGGCAACGTAAAAGTAGCAAAATTTGCACAACCCAAGATTTACTTCGTTCGCATTTTTTTCCTTCGAATTAACCCTCTTTGATTATTCCCACCAGTTATTTTTTTATTGTAAATTTTGCCTTATTTAATCGGAGTATTTTCCCGGTTAAATTAGACAAAATTTTTTGTTTTGAAAAACCGGTGACAAAAGAATGAAAAAATAAAAGACGCTCGTCGCGAAGGTGTTAAATACGCAATTTTTGAAGCTATTTTGATAAAACAATTACGCGGCGAGAGGGTTAAAAAAGTGAAAAGGGAAAATATCCAACAGAGGAAGATGATAAATTTGAGTCTTCTGCATGGGTGCTTTTTCTGTGGACAAGAATGGGGGAGGGGATTTTGGGTTCAATGTTAAGAATGCGATATGTGGGCTGCCAGGGGCTATACCGACGCAGAGATTTATATTATGTTTTTGATTTTTTCAGATAAAATAATTTTAATTTCAATCAGCAAGCTTTTTTTCTTTTTGTTTACACGTTAAAAAACAAAATTAGAAACATGGTGGGAAGAAGACTGTGAGAGATACTCGTAAAGAATTTTAGAAATTTGACAAAAATACTTATTTATTAAAAATTGCATATTTTTCTGTGCATAAGAAATGCTATTAATCGATACAGTTTATTAAAATAATATTCTTATTGCTTAATAATTGCATTATCTCTATTTCTGTGATCTTTTGGAAAAAAACTTAGGTAGCCGGTATTTAGACCCCATTTTTAAATCTCAAAATTTGAACACTTTTGGAATTTTGCTTTTTATAAACAGAAAAAGCCTTTTAAGCTGATTTTCTTTTCTTTAAACAGGTGTAAAACATGTCAAGGTACCCTGCTATCACTTTTTATTTTATTAATTTTGAAAATTGTATGATCTAGATTGAAAACAAAAGTGGTAGCCTGTATTTGGTCCTTTTACTCTACTATTACTTTTAAATTATTGCATTTATGTAGGATAAAATACCAGTCATCATCTTTATCTTCCTTAGAAAAAAAAACCACGCCCATGAGCCCACATCTGTTGGCTTCAATTTAGAATAATTTCATTTTTTGAATTGGTGGTACTAGTAATGAAATTCTGACATTTCCTTGCATACGAGCTTTTTTTATTATTTGATCTTATGAGCATTATTATAGGGTGATTTCATTTGAAATGAGCAAATCAGCTGTGGCTGACATGTCACAGCTTTTAATGAAAATCAGAATATAAGAAGACTATACTTATTTATTAGTAAATGCAATATGTAATAGTTTTCAGGATTGTTGATTTAAGTATTAAAACTTACATTAAAAGTTGACACAAAATCGAGGTTTTGTCTACATCTTTGAAATTTCAATTTTGATTATGAGTTTTAGGAATGGAAATACCATATCAAAAATATTGTATAATTAAGAATGAATAATAAATAACAGATAAGAAAAATTTAGTGATTGTCTTTTTTTCCCCTTAATGAGAAAAAAAAAATAAATACTGGAAAATTTTGAGAAGGAAATTAAATATTTCTATTACTTTTTTGAACAAGAAGGAAAATTATTTGACGCTATAGATTAAAGTATATAGTTTAAATACAGAAACTTTCGTTCTTGCCTTTTTATTCTTTAATTAAAAAAAAAAAAATAGTGGAAAATTTTGAGAAAAAAAATATTTATATTACGAATTTGAACACAAAGGAAGGTTCTTAAAATTCTAAAATTATTTGACATTATAGATCAGGGCTCTCCAATCCGTCGCCTGCTGAACACCAAAATATTCTTACAGAAATATTTGCCTTATTTAATCTCCAAACATCGCCGATTAAATAAGGTGGTGATTTCTGTAAGAATTTTCTTGTAACCTGTGGTGGGCGCCAGATTTTACAGCCTTGTTATAGATACAAGTGTATATTTTAAGTATAGAAATTTTCTTTCTAGCCTACAGTTTATTTTTGCCTACTCTATATTGAAATATTCTTGAGCCAGAATATTTTAAAGTGGAGTAAAACTGAAGAATCAATTATTTAGTAATCCCAAATCTATATAGTTGGCAGCACTAAGATTCCCCTGAAATAGAGTGCAAGATGTTGGAAAACGAGCTCTGTTTTGAAGTGCAATGACTCATAGAAATGTTACCCTTTTGAACCCAATTCTGTTATGTTAGGAATCAAAAGGCAAGCTGGAATTTTTTTGAGCACAGCATATCATGGGATTAAAGATATTCATAGCAGAGCGAAAATTTTCAGCAAACATTAAAACACTTTGAATAACTTTAAATTATATAGATGATGATGAAAAAAATCAGAAAAAGCACATGAAATACAATAAAATGTTTTTCTTTCTTTTTATTGAGTCTTGGTTGGTTGTATGGGGTTTAAGGCGCAAAATCCCTTAACGGACATGCTCCGCCAATTTTCTTGCGTCTTAGCTTTGAGGCAATATGAAAACGAACTTTTTACCAAATGTATGGTATGATTTTTCCCCCTGAAATTGTAACAAGTAGAAAAACAGAAGCAAAATTAAAAGTGATTTTGGTAATTTTGTTTTCATCTCAAAGCCCGCCGTCCAAATAACCACCATGTAAAACGTCAATGAATAAAATGAAATGATATATTTTTCGTAATTCTATGTGAAATATACAAAACATTTTTTCATAATTCTGCAAGCAGAATGTTTCCTTTTGTTTTGATTTTGCTGATATTCATAAAGGTACTAATGCAATTAATTTTGTTTGCTTCAACAGTAAATTTTGCGAATCCATTTTCTATAAAATAAAGTAATACTTTAAAAAATATATATATAAATAGCATTCCATAGCTTGTATAATTTATAACATATTAGTATTTTATTATTTGCTCACTAAGATAAAAAATTATTGTAAATGCCAGCATAAGTGTCACATTTAAAAAAGTTAATAATTAAAATTCATAATAGACCAAATATGAAATAATTTCACTTTCGAATATTAAATCGATCCATTTAGTAGTAATTTTATTATATTATCCCCCTTGCAGTAGAATTTTCACGTAGGAAAAATATCAACAATTTTCTTTATCAATATATATTAAAATTCATCAGACATACAAGTAAAATTACATAAATACATTTAATACAATTAAAAAGCAAACGTTTCGAGCTAAATTTTAGCCCCTCATTAGTGCAACAAAACATTCAAATGACAGAAAACTATATATCATGTTTACAGTTAAAAATTATTAGCAGTTAAAATTAAATAAAGTATATATTTTTTAAAACAATGCTGAGTACTCAGGAGGTAGTGCACATGATTCATTTATCGGCGAAGTTTGCTTACGAGTGAACACGCCTTCCAGAAAAACTCTACTTTTAATATTATTTGCCGATAAATGAATCATGTGCACTACCTCCTGAATACTCAGCATTGTTTTAAAAAAATTATACTTTATTTAATTTTAACTGCTAATAATTTTTAACTGTAAACATGATATATAGTTTTCTGTCATTTGAATGTTTTGTTGCACTGATGAGAGGCTAAAATTTAGCTCGAAACGTTTGCTTTTTAATTGTATTAAATGTATTTATGTAATTTTACTTGTATGTCTGATGAATTGTAATATATATTTTTTATTTTTAACTCGTATAGCAGACGTTAAACAATGATTATTTATTTTAATTTTCTTTATCGTTCTTCCAGAAAGACGACTGCGAATATGCATCTATTAGCTTCGATTTAGAGTAATTTCTTTTCAAATCGATGGTGCTTAAAATTGAATTTCTTTAATTTTCATTTTACTTTAAATAAGTTACTTTAACTTTTCGAAGGGGAATTATGATGAGTATAGGGATTTTAAAAAGCCCCGAGATTTATTATTATTTTTAAATTGTCATTTTTATATGTTTCATGTTACGTACGCGAGACTGAACGAAGAACTTCAAAGAAACAGTGCATGTCTATTTGAAAAGAAAAATAAATAAATAAAGGGTATTTCATCGAAACGAATTTTAAGGTTAATTGACATTAGACAAAAATTAACATTTTTACCAGGTTGCTCATAAATTTCATATGAAATAATTTCAAAAATAGTTCAATTTTAAGCCAACAACTCTTTAATTAAATAATAAATTAAGCACTTCGTGTGCAAACATTTAGTCGTATATACAATGTGCAGTCGTGGAAAAAAAAGTAAACACACCCTACAACAAATCCTCAACAAATTGTCGTAGAAGAAAGTTACTGGTACCGAACGATTGGAAATAAAGTCTATTTTTAAATGATGTAGATCAAATTTGCTTAGGGGGCAATCTATATATTAAACGAACCATAACTTTGTTTTCTTTCAATAGCAGTACACAATTCTGACAGTATAAATGAACTTTACACCCTTCAATTAGTCAAAAAACAAATTTTTATGCACTTCGTACCATAAGTTTCCGAGAAATTAATTATTTTAAAACTAGCGTATTTTAGGGACTGTATCCGAATTGAAGTTCGGCACTCGATTGTTAACCCAGAGAGCTCCCTTCTTGATCAAGGCACCTTAAGCAGTCAATTAAGCCTGTTAAGCTGCGTTTTCACTGGTCTACACAACGTCTAACTTACCTAACTTTTTACCTAAGCACAAGATTTTAGGTCGTTAGAACGCGATTTTGTAGGTTTGATTCGTGATCAATCCTAAGCACGGCTTACCCAAGCGCAACCAATTAAAATAGAGTATTTTGATAATAATGGCGGTGTTGTCAATTTACTTAGTGATATTTATGTTTTATATTGTTTTATTTATTTAAAATTATTCTGTTTTTACGTTAAAGAATAATCTATTTTTTGTGATTGAAGCAGAATGGTAAATTTTATTAACATGTTGGATAAATATCCTCTTTTATTATTGTCTTTTAATTTAATAAATTGTGGGTAATCCATATGGATTGTATATGGTTAAATATCGCTATTTTTGATTATCATTCAGATGCATTTTATTAATATTAGAATACTAATTATATAGTTCGTTTAAGGATTTTGTTTCAGATATAAGGATGAAGATATGTACAGTTCTAAAAGTCATTTTATTTTTATTGAGCTTTAATAGTATACAAAGAATAAAAGTATCTTTTAAGAATATTTGTTTCTTAAAATGAATTACTTGCTTCATTGATTATATTAGGTAACTTGATAGGATATTTAAATTTCCCTTTACTGACTTAAAATAATTTTAAGTGTTAAGAAGGATATTGTTTACTGTAGCCCATTGATATTTAAATGGAAAATTAGTTACAGGCAAACTTCAATCCAGTTTTGCTAATAGTAAGTACTTGATTATGCATGTTTAAGCGAACATGTAAACAAGGTTTCTATAAAATAAACAAGACATTGTGTTTACCTGTTCCCTTTTAAGCAAGAAAGATCACATTGCAAAACAATTTGCTCTTTACTCTTTTTCAGATATTTACTTGTGAACTTTGTCATGTAAAGAAAACACTGCTGATCTACTTATTTATTTTATTTTTAATACATTTCACCTGCAGATGTGTTATCTTTCTTTTTGTTGTTAAAATTAATGCTGAAACTTTTATGAAGATTTATAATTTTGTAAGAAGTTTAAATCAATTGAGAGATATTCAAACTATGTGTAGCTTTTCTATGTGCCCATTTCGAAGAATTTGTACACATTACCATTCCAATTCGATAGGCAGTTATAAATGCCTATTCAATGCATTTTAAATTAAATCATACCAAAATAATAGGAGATTCTCCATTTGAAATATATATTTATAAAATTTTGTTTAAATTGTTATTTGAGTGCATTTCTTTTACAAGTATAGCTACAGATTTATCTTACAGCAAAGATCATCAGTTTAAATGTACCTATTTATCTATTAAAGTAAAAAAATTATTTATTCATTTATTTATTTTTCAAAAAAAACATTTACTTATTATTCTTACTATTTTTGAAAATGGAATTCATTACCAAACTAGTCGGATGTACCAATCCCAAAAGTTTCTTCTATCTCATACATGTTAATACTTCAAAATTCGCTATCACACTGCCAAAATTAAATGGCAATCTATGCATCTCAATGAGGATTCTAAAGATAAGAAATTCCGTGCATTAGTTCTTGAGATATGACTATCTCTGAAATCGTCTAAATTCAGCAAAATGCTGCCTAGCAGCGCCACCTATTGGGTGATTTATACCAAATCCTAATCAGCAACAATTTATGTCAACGTCTGACTGAATCTGAAGTTTGGAGAAAATCCGTACATTAGTTTTTGAGATAGAGCAATAGCGAAAATCGTGAAAATTTCTGCATAGCAGCGCCACCTATTGGGTGATTAACACCAAAACCTAATTAGCAACAACTTGTATCAACATACAACTAAATCTGAAGTTAGATGAAAATTGGTCCATTAGTTCTATTGATAGAGCTATTGAGGCAATCGTGGAAAAGGCAGCAGAGAAGCGCCACCTGTTGGGCGATTTACACCAACATCTAATCAGTAGCAAATCATATCAAGGACTAACTTAATCTGAAGTTTGATGAAAATCCATGCGTTAGTTCTTAAGATAGAGCTATTGGGGAAATCGTGTAAATCCTGCAAAATTCATCATAACAGCGCCACCTGTTAGGCGATTTACACCAAAACGTAATCATCATCAATTCATATCAAGGACTAACTAAATCTGAAGTTTGATCAAAATCCGTGCATTAGTTCTTGAGATAGAGCTATTGCGAAAATCGTGAAAAATGCAGCATTACAGCGCCACCTGTTGAGTGATTTACACCAAAAACTAATCAGCATCAATTTGTATTAGTCACTAACTGAATATCAATTTTTATTAAATTCCGTGCATTAGTTCTTGAGATAGAGCGCCCACAAAATTTGTGTCACATACACACAGACAGACAGACAGACAGACAGACTCACAGAGTCACAGACAGACATTTTGTAAAAACATGTTTTTTGGAATCTCTGACCCCTAAAACGTGTAAATCCGTCGAAAACCGGAATTCGAAAATTTTCATGAATCCAATACTTTCTTCTTGTAAAGATAGAAGAAAGTAAAAATAAAATGCTCTCTGTGGAAGATTCTTTGATTTGAATCTATATGTTTGAGTGTATATTAAAGTTTTAGACAAATCATGAATTCATGATATATATGTTGTAGTCTAATTGAGAAATCAGGCTCTTTGCAAACAGCCTAGGCTCTTTGCAAAGAGCCGGGCTAATTGGAGAATCCTCTCCTTTTCCAATTAGCCTGATATTTTTCAGGCTTATTGCAAATAGCCTAGAAAGCGTTAGGCTAATTGAAAAATGACCACTTTTTATCCAATCAGGGTGATATTTTTGGGCTTATTAACCCATAACCCGACCAGAAACCGAAAAATAAATCATAACAGACCGTACCCCGATCTGAGCAAAACAAAATAATTTCAGTCTGCATGGAACCCGACACGAACCTGAAAGTTCCATTTGAAAAAACCCAAAATCTGACCCGAACCAAATCTGATAACCGACAAAAATATTCTAAAGCATCATAACCCGATCCGAGTAAGATAAAATAATTTCCTTGGACACGAAACCCGAACCGAACCTAAAAATTTCATTAGAAAAAAACAGAAATCCGACATCAACCAAATCTGAACCCGACCAAAATATTCCAAACAAACATAACCCGATCCGAATCTAAAATATTTGTTTGAAAAATTCCGAAATATCACCCGAAACAAATATGATAACTTACAAAAATATTCTAAAGAACAATAACCCGATGCGAGGAAGACAAAATTTCCTTAGACACGCAACCCAAACCGAGCCTAAAAATTCTATTTGAAAAAAAAAAAAAAAAAAAAAAAAAAAAAAAAAAACCCGGAATCTGAAGCCGACAAAAATATTCCAATGAATCATAACCGATCCGAGCAAGACAAAATAATTTCTGAGGACATGCAACTCAACCAGAACCTAAAAATTCAATTTTAAAAAAAAACGAAATCTGACGTGAACCAAATCTGAACCTGACAAAAAATATCCCCAAAAACCATAACCCGATCCGGGCAAGACAAAATAATTTCCGTAGACACGCAACCCGAACTGAACCTAAAAACTCCACTAGAAAAACCCCAAAAAACTAACATGAACCAAATCTGAACCCGACAAAAATATTTCAAAGAAACATAACCCGATCCGAGCAAGGCAAAATAACTTCCGTGGACACGCAACCCGTTCCAAGCTTAAAATATTTGTTTGAAAAGTTCCGAAATATGACCCGAACCAAATATGATAGCCGACAAAAATATTCTAAAGAACCATAACCCGATCCGAACAAGACAAAATAATTTCCTTGAACACGCAACCCAAACCGAACCTAAAAATTCCATTTGAAAAAAAGCTGAAATCTGACATGAACCAAAACTAAACCCGACAAAAATATTCCAAAAATCTATATCGGATCCGAAGAAGACAAATTATTTCCGAGGACGCGCAACGCGACCAGAACCTAAAAATTCCATTTGAAGTCAACCTTAAATCCGACCCGAACCAAATCTTAACCCGACAAAAATATTCCAAAGAACTATAACCCGATGCGAGCATGACAAAATAATTTCCGTCACCAGCAACCCGATCCGAACCTGAAAGTTCTAACTGAACTCAATCCGAAACCTGGTTGTGATCGGTTTTCTGATTGACTTCAAATGGAATCTTTAAGTTCGGATCCGGTTGCGTGTCTACGGAAATAACTTTGTCTTGCTCGGATTGGGTTACGTTTCTTTAAAATAATTTTGTAATTTTCAGATCGGATTCTGGTCAAGTTTCCGGTTGACTTCATATGGAATTTTCAGATTCTGGTCGTATTGCGTGTAAACGGAAATTAATTTGCCTTGCTCGTATCGGGGCACGGCCTGATGTATTTTTATTTTGGGTACTGTTCGGGTTAACTTAAAATGGAACTTTCAGGTTCGGATCGGGTTGCACGCCGACATAAGTTATTTCGTCTTACTCAGATCCGGTTATGGATCTTTGGAATATTTTTGTTGGTTTTGGTCAGATTTCAGTTTTTTTTCAAATGGAAGTTTTAGGTTCGGGTCGGGTTGCGTGTCAACGGAAATTATTTTGTCTTCCTCGGATCGGGTTATGGTTTTTTAGGATATTTTTGTCGTTATCATATTTGGTACGGGTCATACTTCGGATTTTTATGGTTCTTTAGAATATTTTTGTCTAGTTCAGATTCGGTTCGGGTCAGATTTCGCGTTTTTTTTCAAATGAAATTTTTAGGTTCGGTTCGGGTTGTGTGTCCAAGGAAATTTTTTTGCATTGCTCGGATCGGGTTTGGTTATTTAGAATATTTTTGTCGGTTATCCTATTTGGTAGGGTCATATTTCGGGTTTTTTTTCAAACTAAATTTTTCGGTTCGGATCGGGCTACGTGACCACAGAAATTATTTTGTCTTGCTCGGAACGGGTTATGTTTCTTTAGAATATTTTTGTCGGGTTCAGATTCGGTTCGTGTCAGATTTTGCGTTTTTTCTAATGGCATTTTTAGGTTCGGGTCGTGTTGCATGTCAATGGAATTTATTTTGTCTTGCTCGTATCGGGTTATGGTTCTTGGCGATATTTTTGTCGGATTCGGATTTGGTTCGGGTCAGATTTCAGTTTTTTTCAAATGAAATTTTTCATGTTCGGTTCGGGTTGCGTGTCCAAGGAAATTATTTTGTCTTGCTCGGATCGGGTTTGGTTATTTAGAATATTTTTGTCGGTTATCCTATTTGGTAGGGTCATATTTCGGGTTTTTTTCAAACTAAATTTTTCAGGTTCGGATCGGGCTACTTGTCCACAGAAATTATTTTGTCTTGCTCGGATCGAGTTATGTTTCTTTGGAATATATTTCTCGGGTTCAGATTTGGTTCAGATTTCGGGTTTTGTCTAATAGAATTTTTAGGCTCGGGTCTGGATGCGTATTCACGGAAATTATTTTGCCTTGCTCTGATCGATTTACGGTTCTTCGGAATATTTTTGTCGGGTTCAGATTTGGTTCATGTCAGATTTCAGGTTTTTTTCAAATGAAATTTTTAGGTTCGGTTCGGGTTACGCGTCCAAGGAAATTATTTTGTCTCGCTCGGATCTGATCATGGTACTTTAGAATATGTTTGTCGGTTATCCTATTTGGGTCGAGTCATATTGCTGAATTTTCAAACAAATATTTTAGCTTCGGATCGGGTCGCGTGTCCGCGGAAATTATTTTGACTTGCTCAGATCGGGTTACGGTTCTTTGGAATATTTTTGTCGGGTTCAGATTTGGTTCATATCAGATTTCGGGTTTTTTCTAATGGAACTTTTAGGTTCGGGTCTGGTTGCGTGTTTACGGAAATTATTTTGTCTGACTCGGATTGGGTTATGGTGCTTTTAGAATATTTTTGTCGGTTATCAGATATGGTTCGGGATCAGATTTCGGGTTTTTTTCAATTTGAACTTTCAGGTTCGGGTCGGGTTGCATGTAGACTGAAATTATTTTGTCTGCCTCGGATCGGGGTACGGTCTGGTGTAATTTATTTTTTGGTTCGGGTCGGGTAATGGGTTAATAAGCCTAAAAAAATCACCCTGATTGGATAATAAGTGGTCATTTTTCAATTAGCTTAACGCTTTCTAGTCTCTTTGCAATAAGCCTGAAAAATGTCAGGCTAATTGGAAAAAGGGAGAGGATTCTCCAATTAGCCCGGATCTTTGCAAAGAGCCTAGGCTGTTTGTAAAGAGCCGGATTTTTCAATTAGCGTACGACATATATAACCCCTTAACGCTCGAATTAAATTACGGTTGAAAAATTCAAATTGCTTATTGGCACCACTTTTATGAAAAAGAAATATTCACCTTATTGAATGACAGGAAAAACGATACTAAAATATAGGCAATTTCACTATTTTATAAAACTGGTGGGAATCAAACAATCTGAGTAAAAGACACAGTCCGAGAATATGACGGGAGCGAGAATTAAGGGGTTAATTTCAGTGGTCAAAATAGTATGTTAGAAGTAACGAAACTATAGTAGGCCCTAGTTTTGTCATTGTTTGTTGCGTAATATGTTATTTTTGGGAAAATATAATTTTGCGAGTAATGTAATAAAATAAACTAGTTTGAAAGGAGCATCAATATTATTTTTGATGTTACATCCAGAAATTGTATATATCAATCAATACGAAGTATACCAGTGGAGGTAGGCGTCTGGCGGATCAGCTGGTGCCGGGATAGAGATAGATCTTCAAATTTGAATGTTTTCAGAAAATCACAGGTGTGTAGTTTTATTGTATAATAAGTGACTACCATTAGTGATCGTCTGCAAGCATCAGGAAAAAGCAAGTAGCAGGAATTTGTCTACTGTCCTGCTACTTTTACAAGGATTGTGGATTCTTCTTTGCATCGGAAGATTTAAAAAAATCTGTGAGTATGGCAGGACTCCCACTTCTATGTCAAAAGAGGAGGCAATAAAGTAAGTTTATTAAAGTAACATCAAAAGTAATATTTGTGCTCCCTACAAACTACTAGGTTTTTTTTTTTTTTTTTTTTTTTTTTTTTTTTTTTTTTTTTTTTAATTACATTACTCATTAAATTACATTTTGCAAAAATAACATGCTACACTGCAAACTATGAGAACACAAAAAGAAAAGTAAGTACAAAAATTATTTAGCTGAAGATATTTTTAAATACCCATAAGTAAAATTGTAAATATAATGTGAAATAAACATTTATATGTTTCAGTCTGGGGCATAAATGAAATCTGCCGCTAAGTAAAAAAAAAGTGTGGGCCAGCCTTACGTATATCCCCATCTTGTTTGTTACCAGGGCAATTGCACTATTTGATTTTATTTTATAAGATGAAAAAAAAGGGAGGGGGGAGGAGATATGTTTTTAGATAATAAAATTTTTAGAGGTTTCTTTTTTTAAATAAAAAAGTGTTCTTAAAAGATACAAAAAGGGTTTGTTGTTTACATTTATATGAGACTAAGTGTTTTTGAAAGTAAAATGAAAAAATAAAAAAGCATTTTTAAAAGATAGAGAGTTTGTTGTTTTAAGAGAGACATAGTGTTTTTTTTCCCTTATGTTAATTATATTTATTGTCACCAGAGCAGTTACATGATACAGTTGGTATGATTTAAAATTAAGTATCGACCGAAACTGAAACTTGTTAAATTTTGACACTTCGATTGCTTTTTAGTCTTATTGTTTTGTTAGTAATTGTGAATGCAGAAAACAAAGAAAAATTTAAATGAGACGTATTTGTTTATCTTTAGGAAAATTTTTAAAATTAGATTGAAAACAGTGATTTATAAAGCATGTAACGTGCAAAAGAAAAAAAACCTAAATAAACAAACCGTCAACAACAACACTGAAACAACATTGCATACTTAAGTAAACTGTCACATTGTATTAACCTAAATAAACAAACCGCCCGTTGCAAATAATGTTTAAAAAATTAATTATAAGAAAATCTTTCAAAAATTAAAATTATGACAGAAGCATTTTTATAATAAGAGGTGGGTCTTTTATGTGTATAATAAACTTAATCTTTTGTAGAAAGATTTTAAAGTCCGCCAGAACAATTTTAAGTATGTGCACGTGTGCAGGTAGGACAAATTTCTGCAACTTTTAAAGGATTAATATAACTGTTTTTGTATTTAAATGTAGTTTTATTAAAGTCTTCTGACAGTTGGTGGAATTTAGGCCTAATTTAAGTAGAAGCATGTGTAATTTTATGAATCATTGCTTAGGGATAAAATTCTTTTATGAGATTTTTCTTAATGTTACAATGGCACAGATGTCATATACAATGGCACAGATGTCCATATCGGCTCGATTTTTTTCTAACGCCAATGTCATATACGTAACGGGTGCTTAATTGGCACCAAAATGTCGTTATTTTGCTTGATATGGTAACCCGGATGTTCTTGTTTATGCTGTTGATGTTTTCGCCAAATTGCCGTCGGAAAACAATCGCGCCAATATGGGGCATATATGACATCTGTGCCATTACAAATTACAGCCAACTCCCTCTAATCCGCACAGCTTGGGACCACAGGATGTGCAGATTATAGAATTTTGCGGATTATAGGTCATTGCATTGTTTATATTTTTTCTCTTCTAATTTTACAGTAATTAATTAGTAATGTATAAATTAATTGGTAAAAAAGAAAGGTGATGTAACACATTGTGTTATTTAATTAAAAAATGCATTATATTTAAGGAAAAATATTTACAGTTTATAATACAATTTCTTTTGTTTGTTTTTATAATTTTCAAACACAGTATCAAGTGTCATTGGTTGAGAACTTTTGGTCCAGTATTTTTTTTCTTGCAGTCTATAGTCATTATTTCTTGTTCCGAAACAAAACTCTGTTTCTGAAGAAAATGTAGATATTTATAGCCAAATATTGCTCAAGTATTACTTTTCTGCCTTGATCATCAGACTATGTGTCAAAATTATTCTGATTTTCAATAGAGTTTAACAGAGTAGTACTTATAATGTCATCATCTGGGAAACTCTCTGCAACTGTATCTTCACCTAAGGAGAACACCCATTCAATTGCATTTTATCCATTGAAGAAATCAAACACAACAGTTAGTGATTTTTTTGCAAAACACAAAAGTTCTGCAGGTTTCTGTTTTGTACTATCCAAACTGAAACGAACAAAGTCAACATCATCACCATCTTTGTCTAGATACTGGCCATAAAAAAATATCCTGATTTTTCCTTTTTTTTTAAATTTGAAAAATAAAATTTATTTCATTCAAATGCAAAAATTGAAGGGAGGGGGGGGGGGGGGACTGAATACCGATCGTCAATCAAATTGCTGTAATTTTGAATTTCTTTGGCAAAGTTAATGGTAACTGAATTTTTATTGTTTACATCTGCAACAGTGTGCGGATTACAGGCGTTTGCAGACTATAGAGTTGCGGATTAGATGGAGCTGACTGTATATACTATTTTAATAAATGTATATAATCAGCTATTTTCAGTTTCCCATATTTGATTTTGAGTAGTACTTTAGTAAAAAATCAGCATTTACCATTTGAATCAAATATTTATTTATTTTAGTATTATATTTTGCCTTTAATTTTTTCAAATATTAATATCTTTAGAGTGCTTTTATTTTTTTTTTCAATATAATTATGCTTAAGATGTTTTGGTTTAAAATGTTGAGGCTTGCCTTTTGTGAATCTATATTACTACTTTATCCTAAAACTTGATGAAAATTTAATGTAAACAAAGAACTGTTTTGCAGTATTGTTATTAAAATAACATGCAATAAACTTATTCCAATAAGCATTTTAAGTGTTTTTTCATAATTAGCATTCTGTAATAAATATCTTGATGGTACAGTAACATAACTATTTCGGTTTTTGTCTAATGGTTTCAAACAAGTATACTTAAATTTCTTAGCTAGTTGGTTATTCATTTGTAAATAATATTTGCTTTTCAAAAATTAATTTCTGTATATGCATGCATGTATTAGATTATTTTCTCTCTTCTAATCTGCTAGTTGCTTTAGCTGCTACAGTTGATGATATTTTTGCATAAGAAATTTGTTTCGATGAATTGTATTTGATTAAAAGTGTATAAATAATATTTTTGTGATCTTCTGGTATTCACTTTAAATAGATATGGCTGCAATGAAGTCGGGGTATAAAATTTCTCTTTTTTAACAAACGTTTAAAACTGTGTTTATTTTTATACAGGATATCTGTTATTATCGTTTACCAACAGTTAATAACTGTTAGTATTAGAAGTGTGGTTCCAATTACAAAAATCTTTTAAATTTTGTTCTGCATCATATAAAAATCGATTAATGTTAAAATAATTAATTTTTAAATAGTTAATAAATTGCAGATTTTATACAATGTCTTTGTCCCATAAGTTTTATTTTGAAAAAGTTTCTCCATGTTCTTAGTAAAACAGCAAAAAAATTCTTCTATGATCAAAACTTACTGAGTTATGATACTTTGAATTTTGTGAATTTTCAACGTTTCAGCCACACTAAATGGGAAAAATGTGTTTTTAGTGCCAGAAAAAAAACTGACAATGGATGAAATCCAAAGCATCATAACTTGGTAAATTTTTGTCTCACGAAAATTATGTTTTTAACCGCAAACGGATTTAATGGTGTGGATTCATTTCAATAGAAAACAGAACTATAAATACTTAGTCCCAAAATTATTCCAAACATTTTGTTTAAATATCTTCTAATTAAAACATCCATTGACATCATATGCAGCGATTAGTTATAACAAAAATAACAGGTTGTTGGAACCTGTGTAATTTTCACCTGTGCAAGTGTGAAACAATGGAACCTGTTAGCCAAAATTATTTCTATTTCCCATCTCTACTGTAATGCAGAATTTTCAAAATATTTAATAATCGTTTTTTCTCTACAAAAAAATATTGTTTTAAAGTAATTAAAGTTTTAACTGCAAAATAAAATAAACAACGAAAAATGCCAATTTATTTAACATACTAAGAAATATTTTGATTTGTATTTACTGCTTTTAAAAAATATATAAGTATCATATTGACTGTAGCCTGTTATTGCAAAAAGAATTTCTGGCAGGTTCTAAAATTTTATTACTCATTTTAGATGTAACATAAACCAAAAATTTGGAATCAAAACTTTATGGTTATTAATCTGTTGTTTATATCAGTGTTATTGTAAAATCGCCCTCAGACCCAAAAGTATTTCAGGAACATTTCAGGCTCATAAGTATTTTGAAGTTTCATTTGCAAATTTTAATGTGTGAGTACTTAATATTTTTTTTTATATAATTTTTCTTAATTATGTTATTTTGGAAGTTAAGGGAAAATAAAGAGGGATTAGATTAATAAAAAATAAATGTATTTTGTATTTCAAATGATACTTAATAGTGGACCACTGTGTTCCAGTCGGTGGACCAGTGTATCCCGCTTCCGGGGCACACTGTTCCACTTTATGAACATATACAAATAATTGTATTTTGAAAAATGCATTTGAAACTATGTTCTGAAAAAAGTCTGAGGCATGTAAAAAAAAAAAAAAAAAATGTAAACTGCAAAATTCGTTTACTGTGCCCCAGTCTCTCCAATATGATGCACCTTGGGATACATCATACACAAGTGAACTTTAGAGCAAAGTGAACAAGTGAAAGCCTAGTGAACTTTTATTCGAAATATTTTACCAAAAAGATATTGTGTTTAAAACATTTTTAAATTAATCTACATAACATGTATTTATTAATAGTTATTATTTCTTCTTTTAGGAACTCATTGCGATTAACAATGGCAAGGATTAGAAATTTAGAATTAAAAAAAAAAAATGCAGCAATTCATGTTGACAATATTCAGAAAGCCGCTGCAAAAATTTTATCAAGTGAATGGTCTTTTAGGAAAGCTGCTGCAGTTTACAATCTTAGTAAGACCACTCTGAATTATCATATTACTACTTTTTAAAAATGTGAACAGCCAAATTTTAACTTCTAGTATATATCAAAGATACAAAGTCGAAAAATATTCACCGATGATGAGGAAGGAAAGTTGGAAGACTACATTTTACAAGCTTCGAAAAATCACTATGGGCAACAATTAATGATTCGCATACCCTTGCTTATGAATGTGCTTCAGCAAATAAAAAGAACATTCCTTCAAATTGGGAGGGAAAAAAAAACTGGAAAGGAATACAAAGGCCGCATATTCCTTGCATCCCTAAAATTTAGAAAATTTACATTAGGTATCTTTGTCAGTTTAAATAAATTTCTTTTCCTGAATAAACAATTCCGTGTATATTGTAATTCAATTATTGAACTTTTCACATCTAATTTTAACTGTCCCAAGGTGTCCCACCAGATGGGACACCTTAGGACAAAGCACAAGTTCAATAAATATATATTTTTTAATTTTCCTATAATGGTTATAATATCAAATGCTATTTAATACTGTAGGCAAATATTAAAAGGTTTCTTTAGATTGAATATATTATTTTTAGATAAAGAGTAACTATTCTGTGCATAAAAAGTACGACATGTGACTACTTTTCCTAAAAATTAGTGTGCCAACTGAAAGATTAACATGTACATAAAAGCAGGGCCTTTATTTGTGAAAAAATGTTTAGCGAACATTCAGTTTGACACAATAATATCATTTTAGAAGTCTGTCTTTGGGTAACTTTGGTCCTGAGTACTATTTAAAGATTTAAAAAAAAAAAAAAAAAAAAAAAAAAGATCAAAATTTATAATATTTTACTATATAGCGGCAACCAAGATAATTGCCAAGTTATCTCATATATACAACCAGTGATGTACGTAAACAAACCAGGGAGTATACGCTCAAGGCAGAGACTATACCCTATATTACGGTATTCCTTAAAAAAATCCAGAAGGTATGCAGTGTATACCCGCCACTACAACCGGGGCCGTCGCGAAACAACTTTCTTCTCTACGGGCCTGCTTCAAGAATAAGATGAGTCACGCAAGAGATCTGAGTTGGCAAACGAACCAAGTCGAATAGTTGTATGTGTGCATGAGAAACAGTGCTATAAATTTCCGTTTTGTAATATTTTGTTATGGCTGTTTGAATTATACGTTCAATAATTAAACATCGAAGGTTCACTAAACAGGTACTTTCTTTCTTTTTTCTCTTTTTGCTTCTTTTTGCCCTTTGATTTAAAATATATTCAAAAATATTTGATTCGCGGTTTTTATCTAAGATTTTAACTTGAAATATACATTTATGACAAAGTTACCTTTAAAAATTTCTTGCATTAAAATGCCTTAATTTAAAATTATAAATATCAGGATTAATATTACATAAACTCATAATTAAAAATGTTATATTTTTTAATTAATTAAAACAAAAATTCTATTTATCAATAATTTTTTTTTCATAATGTATGCACAACTTAAAATACACATTCTGTTGGTAGGTGTTACAACTAAAATAGCATTTTTCCCTAACAGTAAGAACGTACTTGCAACAATTTAAAAAATATATGGTATTTAATATTGCATAAAAAAAAATCTCATTTAAACAGACAAGCATGGAAGTAGAAATATCTGGAAACTTCTAAACGACTGTTACATGTTTGTTAATACATGTGATTTTATTTTATCAGAAGTGAGTTTTCCGTTGTCATTCTTCACTTTTGAATAGTTATTTATTTTATTATTATATTCGCAATTCCTGACAAACACATAATTTAAGGGGACAGTTCACCTGAAAATAAACCCAAAAAATCCAATTTTTATTAAAAAAAATAAATAAAATAAATGGAAGCCTATTTAATTATGAATATTGTGACACCCCATTTTTACCCATTCGGCGATTATAACGCCAGATATTGTAGATTTCATTAATACACCCAGCTCAATTACCCAGAAACAACCAACTTTAAATTTTTTTTTGGCCATGTTCCTATTTTCTTCACTTTCATGTTTTAAAAATGCTAAGACTTTTTTTTTAATCTCAGATATAGATTTAAACTTTTTTGTAAATGTTCTTTATTATATATGTGTAAAACATGAGCACGGAATTATGTGAAAAATATGAGCATGGAATTGTCCTTCATGGTTTTATTTATTTATTATTTTTTTTTTAATAAAAGTGTATGAAGATCTATTAGATTTCACTGTTTTACATTATATATATCAGTAAAAAAATTATATTAAATGTAACATTTGATTTATCTAAAACTTCAAACTCAGTCTTGCGTAATACACATTTGAAAATCTTTTTTAAAAAAATGGGCAAAAATATTAATATTTAAAAAAGTAGCATTTTAAAAAATTCAAAATGTTTTAAACTATTTTAAATTTTTAAATAAATATGCAGTTATTTTTTCTTAAATATACTTTTAGTTGAACATTGAAATGCAGTGACTTCTTGCACCATTTGAATCATTTATTTAAATTTTTAAAAATGATGAAAAGGTAAACTGCTTCCTTAAATATATAGCAACGTTGACTTCCACAATTGCATTTTCTTATGAAACCCAGACTTAAAATTTCTTAATAATCTTTTCAATAGTGATCTGTACAATAAGTTTTTTGGGCTCTGGGGAATTTCACGAAAGTACTTTTACAATTCTGATTAATTCGTTTTTAAAAATTTGAAAAGCATTTACAATTAGAGATAATAACATTTCCTGGAGCCATTTTATTTTACCACTATCTGCCTACATCATGTACTTATACACTTTATTCGGGCAATCTCATTCTAAAATTAAAATTTTAATTGATAAATAGAATTTTTGTTTTAATTGTTTAAAAAAAATAATATCTTTATTTTTGATTTTATGTAATATGAATCCTAAAATTTATACTTTTAAATTAAGACGTATGTATTTTTAAAGGGAAATTTAATCATTATCTGCTAAAATTGTATTATTTTAATACATGATATCTCCTGCCATAAATGTATGTTTCAAGTTAAACTCTCCGAAAAATACCATGAACCATGATTCTTTAACTATTTTTGTATATTTATTTTTTCATGATAAAGTTGATAATTTTAATGTATGATTTTTTCTACCATAAATGTATATTTCAAGTAAAAATCTCCGATAAAACGGCAAATCAAGTGTATTTGAAAATATTTTAAATCAAAGGAGAAAAAAAAACACCTGTTTTATGACCCTTCTCTGTTTAATTATTGAATGTATAAATCAAATAGATCTAAAACAAGCCACAAATTGCTCAATAAAATATTCTAAAACGGAAATTTCTAGCACTTTTTTTGATACAAATATACAACTATCCGACCTATTTCGTTTGCTACTCAGATCTCTTGCACCGCCATCTTGCTGTACATTTTCGTCTTGAAGCAGGCCCGTAAGAGAAGGAAGTTGTTTCGTGACGGCCCCGCTACAACCCTGTTTACAATAGTAAAATCTTGTTTATGTTTTATGATATTTAAATTTTAAATGTAAATATAAGCTTGGCAAACTCATAACTACAACCTTGGCGTAATTGCGTGGGCCGCTATAATGAGAAAATACCTTTTATTTTTATTTTCCTTCATATTCAAAAAATGTTTAGGAGAGCCCCCCCCCCCCCCTCACTTTGTATTTTAAAAAATAAGTATAGGCTGTATTTTCATTAAACCTATGAATTTGTTTTTTCTTTTTACTCTCTTTTATTGAATTTGCTTTAAGTATGTCAAGATGGAATTTTATAATTGTTTTTTTCAAAAGTGATGTATACCTGTGTGCTTCTGTTGACAATAAATATTAATATTTTTAGGAATTATTACCATCAGCGATCTACCAATCCCGAATTTAGTTTATATTCGTTTCATATATTCTTATTCTTTTGTGCGGCCCTGTAAAATGATTATCAATATTATATACAGTAAAACCTCTGAATAGCGGACACCCCGAGAATGCAGAATTTGTCCTCTATTTAGAGGTGACCGCTACTGAGAGTAAAACATGTACAATTATTTAAGAGTTGGTAATCGAAAAAATGTCCGCTAAATAGAGGTATCCGCTAATCGGGTGTGTCCGCTATGGAGGTTTTACCAGTAAAACTTCTGAATAGCGAACACCTCGGGAGGGCAGAATTTGTCCTCTATTTGGAGGTGTTCGCTACTGAGAGTAAAAAATGTACAGTTATTTAAGGGTTGGAAATCGAAAAAATGCCCGCTAAATAGAGGTGTCCACTAATCGTGTGTGTCCGTTATGGAGGTTTTACTGCATAATAATATCATCCTTTACAAGAAAATTGCATGCTGTATGATAGACAGACAGACATCCAGAGAAAGATAACCTCCGGATCAATAAACACTCATGTCTTTTGTTTTAATCATCCACAATTGTATGTCATACAACATGCCAGATTTTATACAACAGGCTAAAAACGGTCACCGTGGTACGGAATACTGTATTATTATTTGTTTGCCCACCAGAACTGGTTGCCCCGGGTTGTTGCAAGGTTTGTGATCACGTGGTTGAAACTGATCTATTCAATATTACTGCGTGCGTATTTTTTTTTATTTGCTCCATGTGTTCAAACCAGTTGTCTACGAAAACATCAACCGGTGAAAGTGACGCACACCAAATTTCTGTGACGTATGCAGATAAATTGTGCTTTTTTAAGAGTTTTTTCTATATAATTTTTAAACGGTTTGGAACTTATTTTTCATAGTAGGTGCATTCAGTAGGCGACCCTCATAGGTACCTTCTGGTGCAATCAGAAACGAAATCCGACAAATATTTTTTGAGTTATGCTTGACGAAAGATTTTTATTGGGCTTTTTTTTTAGTAGGACATGGCGTTAATATCCATCGTAGTAGTAAAGTGTCCGGACAATAATATTTCGCTGAGTATTAGCCTTCGCTTCGCTCAGACAACTAGAGGCCAAACCGGCAAACCTGAAGAAATGAGTCTTTTCTTTTAAAATGTGATATTCTTTCTTAACACTTTCACAACGGGAAACGAGGATTCTCATTTTCATTCAAAAAACATCATTGGCTAAGGGCGTGGCTTCTATCTTACAGAAAATTCATTTATATCATGTTGATCATATTTTTTTTTGATTATAAGACATTTTATATTAAATTCGTTCATTGAAAGATGTTTACCGATGCATAAACTTGGGAAACTTATCTAGAAACCAATTCACAAACGACTTTCAGCTGTTACTGTTCTAAAATTGAGATTTGATAAAAATTGCCCGTCGGTAATGTGTTAACACTAAATATACCATATCATGCCACCAACCGGTACTAATTAAAAAATATTTTGATTCTAACCTAAGTGTTTTGTTAAAATAAACAAAATGCGAATGACGCAAAAAAGAACTCAAATGTGGTAATTTAATATTTTAAATAATATTCTGGTGTCAAATATTTTTTTATAAAACTTGAGTACAATTCCTGGTATGATTTGCTTTATTTACTAACCATCTTTACAAATAAAAGTCTAAAAACCTGAATACAAAAATAAAGTCTATGAAGAAAAGTCACTGCCACGGATAGTACATTTCTTTTGATTGTGGGATATGAAGCATTCATTCTATTAGAAAGAACATAGAGTCAAGTAGGGATAATATATTGACTTCCTGTTTCCGTATTCATCTGTCTAAAGCAAAATAAATTTTTCTTTGAAGAAAAGATTTACTTTTGTCAGAAAGTAAAGAAACATTTACTTGAATATTGAATTTTTTTTTATTATTTAAACAAAAATCGTATATCTGTTTAACAACTATTCCCATGATATTGTACTATATCAAGTATGCAGCCCGGTTTTAATACTAATCATGTATTCTAAAATCAGAGCGAGGAAGATGGCATGCTTTAACATTTGATGACCGCCACAGGATAGAGCGACATCCGCAGGGAAAATTATTGTAAGCACAAAATACACATTTAATTTTCAGACATGTTATTTGCATTTTTTGCTTTGTTGTATTTTTCAAATAGTCGGTAACATTGAACATCACTGAAAAAAAAAAAAAAAAAAAAAAAAAAAAAAAAAAAAAAAAAAGGTGAATGCTTCTCAGGACTGCCATAGGCAACTATTCTGTTCGCACCAGTATTTTTCTAATATAAATTTTGAAGTATGTTACAAATCTTGCAAATGTTGTCAAATTGTCTGTAAGGGTTTCTGTTTTAAAAAAGTGGTGCCAGTTAGAATTAAAAAATAGTCGCCTGTGGCAAAATATTAACCATTTCGCTGCGTAATTGTTTTATTAAAATAACTTCAAAATAATTAAAATAGTTTCTTTAGCCACCGGTTTTTCTAAACAAAAATTTTTGACTAATTTAATCGGGAAAATGCATGTCCGAGAAAATCTCGGGTTGCGCAGCGAGAGGGTTAAAACTCAAAGTGCGCGTGTGGCACCAGTAAATACGAAATATTTCCTTAAAAAAAATATTTTTCTAAATATCCTTTAAAATAAGCTTATGTTACAATAAGAAAAAAAGAATTCATAGTAATGTTCATTTTTAATTTTTACATTAACAATATAATTTGAAAATTTCTCATCTTCAGCAATCAGGATAATTGCTAAAATTTTATTAAAATTAAATTGCATATTATTATGTTAAGTTTTGTATATCTAGCAACTTAATGTTACATTATATTTGCAAAATTATAATTAATTGTCTGATGGAGTTTAAATGTATAATTATTTGTTACATACTAAATAATTTTAAGTTTATATAATTAATTTTAAATCAACATTTTTTTTTACATTCCCAAAACGTTTAGAACTTTAAAAGCATTACATTTTGAATCCTGTGTTGCCTCATTTGGCTGATTTTTTACTTGGGCATTCCGAATTCCCACCTGTAAGTTTTAATAGTTATTTTTGCTTTATAAGATCATACATATACCATAAGGGAAAAAATTGTTATTCAGTATTTCTAAATAAAAAATCTGCCAGATGTGGCAACACTGTTTGAATCTGATGTTCGTATTTATTTTATCATTTCTTGAATATTTCTTAACCTTCCAGTTGAATTTGCTGATAGCATAAACAACTGCATAAAAAAACAGTCTAAACATACAATGTTTCTTTGTTTTCCCATCCCTTGCAATCGTCCATAACAGATAATCTTCTTTGCAAATGCAGAGTTGAGAAACTGGAATGTAAGGATAAAGTATAAAAAGAAACGCTACTGCGGCAAATTGTATCTCTTGTTTGATTGTATGATGCGAAGCGTTCTACTATAAAGAACTTGGAGCCAAATAGTAAGAATATATTGACTTCCTGTTTCCGTGGTCACTGGACAAAACAAAATAAAACCTTTCTTTTGAGGAGTAAGGAAATATTTTTCGTCAAACGTTACGTTTTCTAGTAACATTTTTTAGAATATGCGGAATATTTGCAGCCAAAACTAGAACATTAAAATTTATAGAAAGTGTAATTTAAATTAATCAAAATATTTAAAAGTGAAACGTGTTGAAAAATAAAAGAATGTATAACAATTTACATCAATTTTTTTTTTGTTTTTTTTATCATATCGCTGCTAAAGAACAATGGGAAATTTACTAATAGTGAATTATAAATTTGGATATTTGTTTATATTTTTTAATGAATTTTTATATATTGCAATTAAAGTAAAAAAAGAAATGTGGTAATTGGAGTCAGCAGTCTGAAACAAAATTTAATAAATGTGCACATTAACTCATACATTACATAAAATAATTCATAGATTTTCATTTATTATAGTGTTTATTCATATTTTGAGCATTCAATGTTTGTAAATACAGCTTCGTTTTTTGAGTTGTTTAGTACACTTTGTGGAAGTTATTTATTTTCTGTACTTTAAAGTTTCATACAGCTATTTTATTTGTAAAATTGTCTTTAATCTTTATTTTATGAGTCTGTGAACAGTTTTTGACTTTTCTGTTCAGTTTGTTCATAATAGAAATAATAATGAAAATATTAAAAACATACAATTTTCTATTACTTTTCAACTCTTTATATTTTTGTAGCTTCTATTCATCTTTACAAATTCGGAGATGAAATCTTGAATGCACATATAAAGAATAAGAAGAAAGGTTACTGCTATGGATTATGCCTCTCGCCGGAATGCAGGTTATGAAGAAATCTAATAGAAATAACTTTGAAGTCACTGCAGAAATATATCGCATCCGCTTACAAAATTCATCGGACTAAGACAGAAAAAACTTTTATTTTTAGTAAATACATATCTTTGTCAAATGTTTGTAAGAAAAAACATTTTCCGGAATATTAAGAATTATAGATAGATGGGATGCAAAGACAAGAATCATGAGTTTTCCGTATACAGAATATTTATATTTTGCAAAAGATTTCAAATATTAGATTAAACAAGTAAGAAAAATCATTCCTTAAGCATAGATTATGAAACACTTTCCAACACTTCATGAATGCTTTAACAAAACTTCGTTATTTAGGGAAATAAGGTATGTAAGAGAACTAAGTAAACACTTTAGAAAACACATAAAACATTTGAAAAACTGATTTCAGCAGTTGCCGTCCATAGCAAATATGTATTCCAATTCTTTTGAACAACCTTGTATTTGATCTGTAGGTTGATAAATATACTATATAATGGGGAAATTTAGTTTAGCAAGAAAACACATAACAGGTTGAAATTTATCTTTCAGCAATTTATACTAATAGATGGAAACATACTTGTATACTTTTGTACAACCCTGTAGTTAAACTAGAATTTTATTACACGCCACTATTTAGCTAAAGTTTAATTCAAAGTAAAACACTCTTAAAACTACCGGAATCACATTTCCAGAAATTAACATTTATAGACGGCCATGTATCCAATTCTTTGTGTGACCCTGTATATCATTTTATATATGTTCTACAAACATTTCTTAATAAACTAAATGCAGTTCAGCGTAAAAATGCCTAACTCATTTTAAAATCACCTTTAAGCAATTTGCAATCATACCCAGTAACCATTGCGAATTATTTTGTGTAACTCTGTATATCAATTACAGCATTTATACACACCATATACAATGCATAAATATAGTTAAACATAGAACATAACATAACTAACAAGTTGAAAATTGCTCGTCAAACGTGGCAAATGAGGTGCGTTCGTACTATAACTAGTTTTATAATTATTTTTTGCACCCCATATTGTACTGAATGTATAATTTTTTGCACTTCATAAAGCGCATACTCTGATACATCATTAAAATGCACATCCAACATTTTTCCCCCATTCCCCGTAATGTAACGGAACACTTTTGACTGTCCCTGTAATTAAGCTATACAACCGATTTTCGTAAAATTTGAAATAGCTCAACAAAATTTTACAACAATTATATCTTTAAAATTTCAGATCATTCGGAAGGTGTAATATCATTAAAATGCACTTGCAATAATTTTTCCCAGTGGCCGTAATGTAAAGAAAAACTTTTGACTGTCCCTGTAATTAAACATACATCCGATTTTCCTAAAATTTGAAAGGGCTCGACAAAATTTTGCAACAGTTATATCTTTAAAATTTCAGATCATTCGGAAGGCTCTAATATCATTAAAATCCACTTGCAATAATTTTTCCCATTGGCCGTAATGTAAAGAAAAACTTTTGACTGTCCCTGTAATTAAACTATACATCCGATTTTTCTAAAATTTGAAAGGGCTCGACAAAATTTTGCAACAATTATATCTTTAAAATTTCAGATCATTCGGAAGGCTCTAATATCATTAAAATGCACTTGCAATAATTTTTCCCATTGTCCGCAATGTAAAGAAAAACTTTTGACTGTCCCTGTAATTAAACTATACATCCGATTTTCCTAAAATTTGAAAGGGCTCGACAAAATTTTGCAACAGTTATATCTTTAAAATTTCAGATCATTCGGAAGGCTCTAATATCATTAAAATGCACTTGCAATAATTTTTAACATTGGCCGTAATGTAAAGAAAAACTTTTGACTGTCCCTGTAATTAAACTATACATCCGATTTTCCTAAAATTTGAAAGGGCTCGACAAAATTTTGCAACAGTTATATTTTTTAAATTTCAGATCATTCGGAAGGCTCTAATATCATTAAAATCCACTTGCAATAATTTTTCCCATTGGCCGTAATGTAAAGAAAAACTTTTGACTGTCCTTGTAATTAAACTATACATCCGATTTTCATAAAATTTGAAATGGCTCGACAAAATTTTGCAACAATCATATATTTGAAATTTCAGACCATTCGGTTGGGTAGTTTTTGCTCTGTCACATGCGGACAGACGGACGGACAGACGGACGGACGGACTGAACGACGACTATAGGTGCTACGTATTTATATAATTACGAACGCACCTAAAAATGCATTTCCAGCAACCATCGCTATTGTACAGTACTTCGGATACAATATAGTGCTATGCTATGCACCATATATACAAATGCTATGCACTTCGTATTATCCATGAAATAAGTTATAGTAAACCTCAGCGACGTATATCAATTTCATTATACATGAAATAATTTAACATAATTAAAATACTCCGGGAAAAATTCCCTCGACCCCAATATCATTGTGTAACAGTATTCTTTTGTGTGGCCCTGTAAATGAATAATAACTACATTTTTGCGCCGCATATTCTACAGAAAATGCATATTTTAGTGCACTTGATAAATGCATATCAATTTTATTATGTTTGAAAGCATGTAACATCATTAAAAATTATTTTAAACGATTTTTTCCCATAGGCCGTAATGTAACATAAAACTTTTGACTCTCCCTGTAAATGAACTAAACATGCTACAAACTTCATTTGAAATAGGGTTCGTGCTATGGTACAGGTCACTAACATCCAAAATTTTCGGAATGATCCGAGTATATTTACGGGAGTTAGAGCGCGTACAGACGGACGGACGTACAGACGGCCAGGCGTAGAGTCGGACAGAAAAACCGAAGTCATAAACACTTTTCAACTTTGTTGGAAATTGTTAAAAATAGCAAAATAATATATAAAGCTTGCTATTAATATCTTTCTATTAGTAAAGCAGATGCAAAATTGAAATTTCCTAAAATTAGATTTAAGTTATCAGAAAAATTATCTATTCTATATTATTAGATATATGTCGTAGGCTAATTACGAAATCTGGCTCTTTGCGAAGAGCTTAGGTTGTTTTCAAAGAGACCGGCTAATTGGAGAATCATCTCGTTTTTTCCAATCGGCCTGCTATTTTAGACTAAGTGTCTAAAGTTAGTGAATACCGAAGTTTGTATGTTCAGAGTATAAATCACGGCTGAAGTAGCTTTGTTTCTTACCAGATTTTCTATTTAATAAAATTTAACTTATTTCTAATTGGCGTTTATTCGACTTCACATATTAAGCAAAGTTTCTGGTTTGGAACAGAATTATTTTAGCCGAGGCTTACATGCGAAAAATTACGGTACGTCATTTTCTTTTTAGTGTATGTTTTTCGCAACCACACCCTGCAGAACTATCAATAAAATCTGCAGATGAGGTCTATTTTTAATGTTTCACCAGGAATACATAGGGAAGATAGGATGCAGAACGATAATATTTATAAAACTTATAGAAGAGTAAAATTGATTTACCGATGGAATCTGCAGAGAATGCAGATTTGTAATGCTTTTCCAACATCAAGTACAGAAATTGAGTTGCTTAAGAAATCTATTTATATAAAACCCAAGTCTCTGTGTGTCCCTCACGATTCCGGTAGGACCACCTCATTGAAATGAGTAATTGTTGAAAAATACTAATGCAGGGTTACCACAGTAGCGCCAAATGTTGGCCAACTTGGCGATAGCTGGCTGATTTGGCGAAATTCCCATTTAAAATCATTAATCTTTCATAAAAGAGGTCACCAAAATTTAATTTAAACTCCGCTCTTTTAAGATATTTTTTCAAAATCTATGAGTGAGAATTTAAAGTACATCTTTACATCTTCCTACCGATGCTACTAATAAAATAACCGCCAATAGAAATAAAATAACCGCCAATAGAAGACGCTGTACTGAATGAGCTCCTAACTGCGCGATTTTAATGTGCTTTAGGTACTTTTCCAGTATAGGTGCCTTGGCGAAAAAGGAAATTTGGCAACATATTTTCCGGGAACCTATCCACTGTTTCATTTTATATACACACGCATTTTTTTTTTCGATATTTATACGATTTATTTAACATAAAAAAGCCGTTTCTCTAATTTTATACAGAAACAGATGTAATTTGTACATAAAAACATGAATAATATACATAAAAAAAAAAACTCTCATCAAGTTTGTTTTCATAGCTGTTTATATGATTTGACAACAAATCTCAATATTTTTCCGTTGTACGAACACCATGCCAAAATGTATGCTAATGCGCCAATTATTCCAAAATGCTAAAAGATATTTGTAATTTTATGCTAGCAGTTTAATATGAGTTTTATTTTATTGCTTTATTTTAAACCAGTTGTTTGTTCAATTATTTTAAGTATATATTTGTGATTTAATGAAATAGTTCGTAAAAGTCTGGAATTTTCAAATGTTATATTTTTTAAATGCTCACTTTAGTATCGACAATATTTTTCTTTCATTTTTCAAATGCCTCAATTCACGTGATTTTCATTTTGCGCCTACTATTACGCTTGGCGACAATGGTATCCGTATAACGGAAAAGTACCCAAATCTCACTTTCTGACTAACTGAATCTGAAGTTTTATGAAAATCCGTGCTGTAGTTTTTGAGATACAGCTATTGCAGAAATCGTTTAAAATGCCGCATAGCAGCGCCACCTGTTGGGAGATTTTCACCAAAAACTAATCAGTTCCAGTTTATATCAAGGTCTAACTAAATATGAAGTTTTGTGAAATTTCGTCCATTAGTTCTTGATATAGAGCGCCCACAAAATTTGTGTCACATACAGACAGACAGACGGACGGACAGACAGACGGATAGACAGACAGACAGACAGACAGACAGACTCACAGACAGACATTTTGTAAAAACATGTTTTTTGGAATCTCTGACTCATAAAACGTGTAAATCCGTCGAAAACTGGAATTCGAAAATTTTCATGAAACCAATACTTTCTTCTTGTAAAGATAGAAGAAAGTAAAAATATTACATATATATAGAAACGATTTTTTTATGTATATAAGTGCATATATAAACAAAAATAAAAGTTCATTAGATTTGTTTTCATAGCCGTTTATATATTTTGGAAACATATCTCACTTTCTGATGCCCGAATTACGCCAAGCTTTTTTTAAAAATGCGCTATAATGGAAACGTACCTAATTAAATAATTAACAGAAATAACCAATTGTACAAACTAAAACTTTTTATTTCGAGATCAAAGCATTGTTTTTAATTTCGATTAAAAATACATATATCCTTGGATAACTTTAGATGAAATTAAGTTCACGGCTTAATATCTCATTCCATAAACCTACACAAACATAAGTGTCATTCATCGTGAACCGTAAAAAATATTAAATCATTGAGGTAATCATTCACAAAGTAAGTTCTCCAACAATCAATGGACAATATTCCAATGACGTCATAGTAGGTAAAATGGTGACGGTATCATTTGTTTATGGTTTGAAATCACAAAGATTTAATTTTGCAATGTCTCTTAGTTACATTATTTTATTGTCATATTATGAGCTCAGAACAAAAGCATATTTTTTCATTATTTAGTTATTAAAGACGGAAAAAAATTATAAATGTGCATGATTTGAAAAATTTAAATAATTTTCTTTCTTAATACTAAAAAATAACATCGGGAAGTAACAGCGAGTTTAAGTTAAATAAGTTTAGCTGTTTAATTCTGTTGTAATATTCAGAATAACTGTATTTATTAGATTTCAGTAAACAACATCAGGGCCCGATTAAACTTTGAAGTTAGAGGAATTACAATGTCATTTCAGGACCTTTCTTTTGGAGAAACTTTTCTAAATTCCACATATACATGGAAACTCTTCAGTGTTAGAAATATTATTCCTAGGACTGGCATAACATGAGAACGGCCTGCAATTTTACACAAGTTTTTAAAAACTACTTTATATCAGAAATTTTTTAAAAACTGGTTACTTTTTTGTTATAGAGGCCCACCCTATTAGAATTATGACAAGTTGCAGCCACTTTCGCCAACGTCGTAACCAAGATCGTGAAGCACGCACATATAATACCACATAATACCATTTCATGGAATCGTATACGATAATTTAATAGTTTTTACCTTACTTCAAGTGTGTAATTTATTTATTTTTAAGGCTTAACAATCTAAATTGTCCAATATATGAATTAAAAAAAATTTAAACCAAGATTGAAAAGACATGACCGCAAAGAACCTCAAATCTGCATAACACTTGGAACCAAACTGTGCATATTAGTGGTCTTCTACTGTACACAGTTTTTCATAAATGTGTTTCGTTCATAAAATGTGTTATTTTCATCTATCACTGCGGAACAAACGAGAAAACTCATATTCTTGCACATGAGTTGTATATATCTTTATATCTAAATTTCCGTCATTTTTGACGGGCTACCTTTCTAGTCAAATAAGAAAATGACTTTCCGTTCTCAATATTAATGTGGACACATCGAACAGTACACAGCAAGGTTTAAAAAATGCAATTTAACAAATTACAACGACCATTTGGAAAATGATTTTTTCAAAGACTAAAATTTAAGACATAAAAAATCGCACGGAGTTGATCATACATTACGTACGCCATGGATTTCATTTTTCGGTACTGTAAATTTTTAAACTTCTACGGAGCTGGTCATTCATTACGTACGCCATGCATTAAAAATTAATATTCCTGGACCAATTTTAAATGAAATTTCATTCTTAAACTTCTAAACATCCCACACTATTACTTTTTACACCGTCGTATGGAAAAAAATGTACTTTTAAATGCAATTTGTTTGAAAGCTGTATCTCAATTTGTTTCTGAGATATTTTTTTTTGTAGTTTTTATTACTTTTTTGTCATAGTGGCAACAGAAGTATCCATCTCTGTTGAAAGTAAAGTGAAAATACAGATTACTGTATAGACCAATCAGAAAACGAATAAAATGCGGATTCAACCAATAAAACGCTTAAGACATGTTTTTGATTTCCTACCCTGACAGAGGACAATAACCATTTTTCCAAATGGTTAAAAATATGAAAGAAAGTATCTGGAACAATGAAATCTGCAGATGAGGCAGATTTTAAATGTTTCCCAACATTACATACAGAATATGGGTCCGTAAGGGAAATTAGTTGTAAAGAAATACGTCAGAAAATCTATGAAATAATGAAATCTTCAAATAAAGCAGATTTCTAATATTTTCCTAGACGTACGTAGAAAAGACGGAATGCCAAATTAAATTCATTATAAAATATATATACAAAAAATTCTGTAATAATAAAATCTGCAGATTTTTTGTGTATGTCCAGCGTTACGTAGAGAAGATGGGTTCCGAAATGAAAATAATTATAAAACATATGCAAGAAAATTTCTCTATCAATAAAATTGCCTGATCTGTAGAAATAATATACTGATGGGTGAATAATCTCAGATATTCAGGAGCATTGCGAATTTATTGTTAAATGCGCCACAGACTAAAAATTAAAGTAATCACTTATCTCAGGTAATCAGGCGAATAAATGAGGACTAAAAATTTGAAACGCTGAAAGTACCATATTCGAAAACCTTATAATATCATAAGACGGAACGTAATTTTTCACCTTGATTCAACATAAAATAAATAATGTGAACATTAAAAAGGTCCACAATTTTACTTAAAACCCCCTCACTGACAAGCCCGTGTTAATACGTTCACTAAGTTCCAGATTTCACTGCAATACAAGCAATATTTAAAGTAATATTATTCTATTGATTTAATGTATTTTTAATACATTGAACAATGATTAATGCTTCCAAGGATTGCATTCATATTCGTTATTAAGTTTTTTTATAAAATGATCAAAGAATCTTTTTTTTTAGCATTTAAAACAAAATGCAGAGAAAACAACATTACAATTTTGCCCTTTTCCAAAACAGTCGGAGGGTTAAAAGGCGACTAATGTAATGAAAAAGATGTTACATGCTTAAAATATACATTTTATTTAAATCTTCTTAGCACTTTGAAGCCTTCCAGGCTCATCATCAGAGAATATCTTAATAACTAAATGTTGTTTATTTATACAAATGCGTCACTTTGTTTTGAAAATGAGAGAGCCAATAATTACTAGAGTTGACAGTAGAAGTAATTAAATTCAATCGAAGAAATTGCTACTGCTACTTCTACTTTCAACTCTAGTAATTATTGGCTCTCTCATTTTCAAAATAAAATGACGTATTTGTATAAATAAACAACATTTAGTTATTAAGCTCTGATGATGAGCCTTGAAGGCTTGAAAGTACTAAGAAGTTTTAAATAAAATGTATATTTTAAACTTGTAACATCTTTATTATTACATTAGTCGCCTTTTAAGTAAGATTGTGGACCTTTTCAATGTTCACATTATTTATTTTAACGAAAACATTTTTTTTTGCTTTTTTTACGAAAATTTTTTTTTTCTTTTTTTCTTTTTTTACAAAGCTTAGCAAACGGAAGAACTCTCGAAGTACAACCCCAGTAGAAATTATTCAATCAAATCGGAAATTGCAAATGAAACGTGGCAAATGAGTGCTTTCACCTTCTTTTTTTTTCGCTCTCTTGAAAAATTTCCTCTTTTGGGCTTTCAGCGTTTTCTTTCCATTCTTAGTCCAAAAATCATATAAGTCAAAATCACAGTTTTCGTATATACTTGCTATGACTTACTTCGTTCAACAGCCCATTCTCTCTACGTAATGCTGAAAAAATACTAAAAATTTGCCTCATCTGCAGATATTATTGATACAGCAACTTTTCTATTTATATTTTTACCCGACTGCCAAGAAGGGTTATGTGTTTCATGCGTATGTGGGTAAGTGGATTTCTTTATACACTCGAAACATCCCAACGGCTGGATGGAATTTAATGAATGAGGTCTCTATCGATTCCTCTTAACTGTCCAATGGTTATAGGCTAGTTTTTGTTTCTATAAATTCAAAGTGGCGGCCGTAAAATACAAAATGGCGGTAAAGACGAAAAAAAAAATTACGCGCCCTATTGAGTAGCATATCATTGGATAGGTGTTTCAAAATGAAGACGATGTTTCATTGACTATTTTACAGTCAGAAGCTCCGTTTAAATATTACACAACCAGGAAGTTGTGTAGGTAGGATCTCTAGCTTTACTGCAACTCTAACCTTCATAGACATCTATAGTCCTCATGAAAACAGTGTTTATAGATAGGAACTAATAATTAAACACAAAGTAAAACTCACCAATACTAGTAAATAAAATAGGTAAGTAATATAAAAAACTGTTTCATATTCAAGAGAAATAATTAATTAGTTCGCTTTTTATGCAGTCGGATTTTTTCATTTTTTTAATTTAATTTTTACTTGTTATAATTATATTCATGCAGCAACTAATTTTTCCTACGTATACCAGTGAAAACGAGAAAAATCTGCCTCATCCGCAGATTTAATTATTGCAGAAATTTACATATGCATATAGTTATTGTAATTATTTTCAATAGCAACCCATCTTCCCTTCGTGAAGGAAAATAAAAAATTAAAGATCTGCCTCATCTGCAGATTTCATTGATACAGATATTTTTCATTATACAGATATTTTTTCCTGTTTTACATTTATTTTTATTCAGCAAACCATCTTCTTTATGTTACTCCGGGAAAAAATTAAAAATCTGCCTCATCTGTAGATTTCATTATTGCAGAATTTTTTTATATACAGTAAAGCACGGTTTATACGCTTCTCTTTATACGTCTTTTACGTTTATATGTCGTTTCATCGTGTTCCCAATTCATCCCTATTTATTTTAATGCTGTAATGTTTCGTTTATATGAGGCATAACTTCGGTTATACATCATTTCTTTCATGCCCTAAGCGGTTTCTCTGAATTTTTTCTCCTAGCATCTTTCTTTTTTTCTTTTCTGGTAGCAATATATATGGGGAAAAATAAAAGATAAACTAGAAAACAGGAACTCTGCTTCTTCAGAATTTAGTGTCGCCCCCGATGAAAAAAAATATATGTATATATAAATAGAACAAAACATATTTCAATTTTAAGACTTAAAGCACAAATTTTTATTTTATGTAAAATGACGTCATTCGCATCCGCTTAAGCATTACATATTCACGATCCACTCTTAAACATCTACAGTAAAGCATGCATAGGATGTCACTATCTCAAAATAATACACAAATGCAGCAAAAAGATGCCGTCATTAAAGAAACTGGACGCACACACACACACACACACACACACACACACACAAAAAAAAAAAAAAAAAAAAAAAAAACGGCTATTTAATGATTCATAGGCAAGACGATTTCAGTCGTGACGTCATTCATGACGTTTTCGTTGGAAACTGACTCCAAACAAACGGTTGCTATGTTGTATTTTCTATTTTGTTTGTGTGTTGCAGCCATATCTTATATCTATATCTCAGATCTAAGTGTTTTAATACTTGATATGTACTGGTAACCTTTTCCACGATTTATATTTAAAAAGAAATGACATATAGCAACCGGTTGTTTGGAGTCAGTTTCCAACCAAAACGTCATGACTGACGTCACACTGAAATTGTCTACAGATACTTAAAATTAAATATAGTTTATAATCATGTTTTATCATTCGTCGAAATTATTCGTTTATATATATATTTTTTTTTTCAAAATATCACGTATTTTAATTACATTTTCTTTCGGTGGTTATGAGAAAATGGCAACAAAAAGATATAATTGCTATTTTTCAACTATTTTCCCTTTACTTTTTATATAAATGGAGTACTTGTGTTGCCAAAATTAAACAAACTGTGCTAAAAACTACAAAAAATTAATATTTCAAAAATAAATGGAGATACAGTTTTCAAACAAATTGCATTTAAAAGTACTTTTTTCCCAATACGACGGTAGAAAACATTGAAAATGTACGATGCTTAGAAATTAAAAAAAATTCTATAAAGCATTTAATTGTACAATAAAACATCTGCTTTGTTTATTGCTAGCGTCTGTAAGGTAAGGTTATTTTTTGGAGACAAAATAAGCTGGGAGAAAGAAATAGCATACCGTTCCGGGGGCTAATAACAAGTGAGACTGCTACTTTATTTCAAGTTCGTGGAACCTCCGAAGAAAGGACGAAAAGACTACATTGACACGAAACTTTTTTGTGTCCCACAATACTAGTGAGAAAATTTTTCTGATTATTTTAATTATTATTTTAATTAAAGATCATTTTAATTAAGGAAATTATTTTAACAAAGAAAAAGATTGTTTTAATTAAAATCTGTTTGTACGTTTGTTAATGCATTAAAAAATATAATTCAAAGTGTGCAACCAATATAAGGTTTGGCAATTCTCACTTTTTTTTTTTCAATATCAGAAATGATTAATTTTTTTCAATTTTTTTAACTTTTTTTAATACATATTGCATTTAAAAAAAAAAACTAAAACTGGTGGCAAATTAAATTTGTATGATTGCAGTATTTTATTTCTACTGTAAAATATTTTATGCATTAGGCGACTACAATTTCGATTGTACGAGTTTCTCAGTTGTACATCGTTTAGAACGGTCCCCTGAAAGACGTATAATCGGTACTTTACTGTATTTTTTTAATTTATTGTCATCGACTACGTAATGTTAGGAAAACTTTACAAATCTGCCTCATCTGCATATTTTAAAAGTAGAACAATTTTCTTATACATATTTTCTAATTATTTTCATTCAGCAACCCATCTTCACTGCCTAATTCGGGGATAACAGTGAAAATCTACTATCTATAGACTGTATTAATGTTTCTGCACGAAGCATTAGCGAAAAATAAAATGAAAATGAAGTATTCACTAGCCTTAGATACCAACTCGTGTTAGTAAAATCTGTCAATAATACAGTTCTCTTGTACATTTTAAAAAGCATTTTAAGTTCCCCCTCCTATTTTTAATCAAAATTATGCTTAAACACTACCTTGGACATATTGAAATAAACCTGAATGAAACTAGGCTGTTTGGACAAGCAGGTGGTCATCGGTGATCATTTTGTGTCGTTTTCTAGGCTAAAACTTCGTATGCTCATTGTAATACACCTGGAGGAAAAAAACGAAAACATGCTCAATGAGAAATAAATGAATCATTTCCAATTTGCCTAACTCACCACTGGGTCTTTGCAATAAACCTGAAAAACATCAGGTCAATTGGAAAAAAACGAAAAGATTCGTCAATTAGCCTACGACATATATATTACTGCGGCAACACGTTGTTTCCATAATTTAACATGCTTATGTTTTTTTTTTTTGTTTTTTTTTTTGTTTTTTTTTATCCCTATAAAATATTATGGCAAGTGTGATTTTTTTTATTTTATTTTATCATTTTTTTATCAAAAATTTTTGTACACATGATAAAATAAATGTTTATAAAATAAATAATACTAATAACATTAATTTAGTTTATATAATATAGTTTTATTTTTGAAACATTTGGAACTTCCGCGGTGAAAGCAATAATTTTCATATTGAAAGACAGTGCTTTAAGTGGAAGGTGGCTGTATGCAATAACTAGATTGGAAGGAAGACAAAAATCAAAGAATATGATGCACAGACGTACAAGGGTTTAAATGTTTTAAATGAACTAGGGATGTGACAAGCCGTCCATTAAAAAAATTCATTCAATATTATTTTTATTTTTATTCAGAAGTGATTTTTTTCATGGAAATGATTTTCTTCTAATTTCTTTTCTTTTAAATTTCTTTCATACAGACAAATTTAATGGTTTACCAGATAAGCACATTCCATGTTGAATGCAGACATTTTAAAAGACAAATTTAAAGTTACTCCATATACAGTCGAACCTCAATATATCGAACTTCCACATGTCGAAATTTTTTATATATCGAATTTTTAGCAAATCTCCATGTTCATTACATAGAAAATCTGTTTCTGTATATCGAAAAAAACCTTTATACATCGAAACTTTTTTCAAGACAGGTTGAGAGCTTTTATTCCACTTTAGACCTGTTGTCTTACGAAAAATGAAGGTCAGGGGATAAAGGTAGTTTAATGAAGGTCACTAAGAACCCCACATTCCAGCTGGGGACGAGTGATGGTCAAACAGGTTGTTGTTCTCCCAACTCATTTTCGAATTTCTGTTGCCACCTGTCCTGTAGTGAAACGTGAACCCCACTTTCAGCCAGAACTTGAATCCAACATGTTTTCGCTCTTTCATCGCCAAAAGAATGTCTTTTTTGGCAGTGATCGCTTTATTGGCAACTTTCGGATTTCATTCTGGGTCAACTCATGATTAGGCGAGAGATTCCGAGGAGCTTTTGCCGGGAGAAAAGCAGGTTTGACGCGCATCTCTGCCCTCCGTCATGCTTCAAGAAAAGGTTACCAAATCTGAGTCTCTGTGGTGAAACTAGTGTTTAGCATTTCCTTTTGTCTGATGGTTGGCCATCACTCCTAAGTCTGCTTAGTTTCAGTGAAAATTTAAGTAGTGTTTTATAAATTCGTTTTGAGCTTTTACTTTTTCTCTCGATCACAATGTCAAAAAAAAAATCCCTTAGTGTTGTGTATAAAGTTGAATTGCTGAAGGATGTAGATAGCGGAATGCGCAAAAAAGACATTTCTTCTAAATTTGGTATTCCCGCAAGTACATTGTAGACTATTATAAAAAATCGGAATACCGTAATAAATCCTGTGAATGTATTGAACCTAAAAGAAAACGTTCGAAAACATGCACTTACGCTATAGTGGACGAGGCCGTTTTAAAATGGATAAAGAGTATTCGAGACCAACATTTGCCGATCTGTAGTCCTCTCATAAAAGAGAATGCATTGGAGTATACTAAATATTTTTGATGTGATGAATTTCAAGCAAGTTCCGGGTGGCTTGACAAATTTAAGAAAAGGCATGGCATCAGGGAAAAGGTTATTTCCGGAGAAAATAAAAGCGTATCTGAAGCAGTCTGTGATGACTGGAGAAGCAACAATTTGAAAAAAATTCTAAAAGTTTATCAGCCCGATGATATTTTTAATGCTGATGAATTGGGACTCCTTTATAAGTGTTTACCCAACAAAATTCTGACTTTGACGATGATTGTCATGGAGGCAAGAACAGTAAGGACAGAATAACAGTACCGGTAGGCGCTAACGTGAGTGGCGAAGAAAAACTTCAATTATTGGTAGTAGGTAAAAGTAAGAACTCTAGAGTATTCAAAAATGTAACATCTTAAAGGATGTCTATTGTTCCAATAGAAACTCATGAATAACAGGTGAAATTTTTGTAAAGATTTTGAAATTGGATTTTTAAATTGGATAGAAAAATGGTTGACCAAAATAAAAAAACTACTTTACTTGTAGACAATTTCCCGGCTCATCCTCATGTGTCTTCAAAATTATCAAATGTCGATTTGCTTTTTCATCCCCCGAGCAACACTTCAAAATTGCAACCAATGGACCAGGGTGTGACAGCGTTTCTGTCCCATACCTATAATTTTTATTCAAAATTAATTTAAAACATAATTTTTACTTTTAAATCACATTATCCTCCCCCCCCTCTCTTTCTTATGCTGAAATATGTAATTAAATTCACTTCTCAAAACCATCCAGCTTTTATTAAAAGGGTTTTGCTTTCTTCTTTCTAAAAACATCTGTATTCCCAGCCGCAAAGATTCATTCCTTTTTTTTCCTTTTCCGTATCTGTCAGTTACCACTCCCAGTGCAAAGAAATAAATAAGAATTAAATGGCACATCTGCTAGTATCAAGGTCTGCATTAGTTGCATCGGATTTTTGCGCGCCACATTGATAAGAATTTTTATCTCTACTAATACGTGAACATTGCATATGTATTAACAATAAAAAAGTAAAAATGAACAGATCTTATGGGAAGCATGTATTTATCGTGTTTTGTGGTCGAGCTAAAAGCCAGATGCCTGTGATTTCCAGAATTTTTCTTAGGTAGCGGTCTACTTTGTAAAATCTGTTGTATAAACAAGTTTCGCTTTTCTGACGCATTTCTCATCGTATTAGAAGCGCTTGCTTGCAATCTCTGCCTCCCCCGTTCGATTGTGTCACCACATTTTTGCGGTAATGTTTATCGCCAAAAGCCTTTGTACACTTTCGCGCAGTCACCAAAAGTTGTAAATTGGCGATTCTGTGCAACGCCAAGTTTTCTTGACTTCTTGCAAAAACTTCTCTTCTGTTTCAGCTTTCGAGATGTAAAGTTGTCTAAAAGAAAAGGCGCTTCGGCGTCCCATGTATATGGGGGTTTCTCTCTCCCATTGTTCTTTAACTGAACCACCTAACGATGCTTTTAAATAAAGAGTAAGTCCAGTAAATTATTAGTTGGAGTTTTTTTTCAGCATTTAGAACCCGGTCTTCAAATCGATGCTACATAATTTTGGCGCATCGCCTATATTTTTTCTCCAACTTAGTTAAAAAAAAAAAAAAAAAAAAAAAAAAAATGCACGTTAGAGAGAGAAATTCACCCCCCCCCCCCCTTAAAATCATTCAAGTACCCCATTCAAGTACTCTTGCAGTAATTTTCTTCAAATTCTTGGACTGGATATTTTTCAACCATGCCGGACAGTGTGCCTTCCTGGTGTGCCGTGATATTCTGCACTCATAACATTGTGCTCGATGGATGGATGCAATTTTCTCCGACGGGCAGTGATGGAACCCATTCTAGTGTTTCTTCGCTCACCAGCTGGACATCTTCGAGCCACTCTTGTTTCGCCTGTATGCCTCCTCCCCCCCCCCCTCTGATGTTGGTGCGGTTGTTTCTTCGTTCCTGCTCACCATCATCTTCCCCAGATGATCGGATTTATCCGGCGAATTGATCTTGTATCGTCACTAATCATAAAAAAATAAAAAAAACGTGACTTCAGCGGTTCGCCTTGTGTGTGTTTGTGTCGACGTTTTGCTTTCTTCTTTCGACAGAATATTGTGACCTAGTGTGTTTTCATTTATGTGCGTATGCATTCAACGGTGCCTGCAGATTTATCGTGTGGAATGTGAAAAAGTAAAAAGGTTCGCGTGCATTGCGGCAAAGGTGTACGTAAAATCTCATGCTACAATTTTTTAGGAAAGTGCCTTCAAAAGTTTTCTTTTTCCAAGTGTTGCGTCAATGATTTACGTGTGTTTCGTCAAGTAAGTGTTGTCTTCAAGTGAAAATTAATAAAAAAAATATGTGTGGACAGATGTCACATAAACGCTCTAATCAGGTGAAATTTTTTTGTAAAGGAAAAGAAAGTGCATCTTAACAGAATTAGTGCGTCCGAAAATATTTCAAATTATGTGAACAATTTTCTTTTAATCTGTGCTTCGATTCTTGTGCATAAATGATATAAAAAAAAAGATTTGCATCAGTTTTCATCATAAAATTTTCATCAGATTGATTTTTGTTTGTTGCTGGTTTCTGCCATCTTAGTTTGTAAAAAAATCAGTGCCAATATATTCGCAATAGTAAAAGTGGTGCACCTGATAAAAAAAAAGGAAAACGTGAAGTTATAAAAAAAATGCAAAAACGTACAGAAATGTACCATCGTATGTGTGCGAATAATACAACAAAAAAATTCTACGGCTAGGAATAGAAATTAAATAATAAAAGTGTCTAGTTTTCACTGCATAAGCATGAACACGGAAAATTCAAGTGGTTCTTTTAAACTTTAATTGTAATAAATACAGTAAATTAGTTATTATTATTTTGCTTTATTTTTTATCTGTAGGTATGCGTTATGATTTATCAATTTCCCTTTTCATGCTGTTTGGGTAAAAAAAAATATAAATATAAAATGATGACTTACTATTCAGTATATTTGTTAGCATGAACAGAGAAGTTTACAAAATTGACGATGTATATTTTAAATGATTTTATTCGGCACTTATAATTTTTTTGTCTTCTCTTTTCTTGCTTTATTTTGAAAGGTAAGTTTTTTTAAATTCAGTATTGCAGTGCATATTTATTTTATATTGATATTTAGGTGATTAATTGTTTTCCATACAGAAAATAAAATGTCTTTTAGTTAAAATGTGTTTGTGATAGGCTAGGCATATTAACATTTATTGCCCTCGTTTCCAAAGGTGCCTTATAAAATTTTCTTGGCTATTATTTGATAGTTATTTATTGATTTTTTTGCTTGTATTCAGCATTTACAAGTGAATATTATTTTTGCATGCATATTATTGGAAGATGTTGCAGTGATTTTGTGCTGTTTTCTATATAGTATCTGAGGGTGTATAAATTTTTCTTACTGTATGAATATTTCAGATACTGCATACTTTTAAAATAGACAGAAATCTTTTTTGAGAACGTCGAATTTTTTTTTCTTCTCTTTTAATCTGCTCATTCAAAAAAAAAGAGAAAGGGAGAGAAAATATTTCTTTTGATTTTTTCTTTTTCTTGCTGTTTTGCTCTATTACAGTAACTAAATTTTAAATTATTGTGCCATCTTTTATATTTTTTTTTAAATTCTTCTTTGGCTACTTTTTCCAACATTTTTGAAAAATGTCACAGGCCGATAGCCATCCAGAATTAGAAGTATCTATGGCTGAATTAAAATGTTCTCTGCCGTACATGTTTGAGGAAGCACTTAACAGATTTGCGGAAAGGGTAAACACAGAATTCCCTATACCACAGGAACAAATTGGTAGTAAAAACAATGACACTTTAGTTGAAAATATATCTTCTATGCATAAGAAATTTTTATGGGAATTTCAAATTTTGGGTATTTTTTTTTCCAGGTTATAAAAGATGATTATGTTAGGTTGCAGAATAAGAACAAATGTTTACAAATTGTTAATACAAAAATTTTGGAAAGATTGCACGCACTCACAGTGAAAGAGAAACATAAAGTTGAAATTGATGTGACGTCTTATCAAAACCAAAGCACATCCGAGGCATACAGCGAAATACTATCACCTAAGCGGATTGAAACAACACAAATAGATAATTGTGAAATCAACAGTCTGACTGAAAATTCTTTGCAGCATAACTCAAATATTATTTCTGATTTGAAATGCCCACAACAAGATGTTACCACTTCTCCTATAAATAGTAACTTTTCGTCCCCTTTTAGGCATGATTTGAAGCCAATTTCAGTTATAATTTGTCAGTTGCCAGAAAATTTTAATGTTCCTGATATTCTTTTGGCAATTTCTGACATAACTGGTATATCCACACCTTCTATTCAATTTCAACAAAAATATAAGATGAAATATGTTGAGTTATTTAATTGGATATTTCTAATGCCCCCAAAGATAGCTAAAAGATTAATTATTCATGGCGAAATCAAAATTCAGTCTACAAAAGATACGTTTCGGTAAAAAGATGTTTTACATGTCAAAATCTTCTTCATCAGGCAAAATCATGCACAGATAAAATTAGGTGTCCTGTATGTGCCTTATCACATAAAGATCCCCAATGTTCAAACAGCCCAAAATGCATTAATTGCATTAGATGTAATGAGGTAAACAACACAAAATTTAACGTTTTCCATACAGCTTTCTCACATAGATGTCCTACTATAAAGAGATATATAAAAGAGCAACGAGAAACCTTAGACAACTGTACAAACTTAGACAACTTGACACCTCTTTTTTTATATAGATATAAAAAAAAGACCTCTTTACAAGATAAATTATTTTTTTCTCTTGCTGCATTTTGTAGTGTGAAGGATTCTTAAAAAAAAAATCATTTAAAGATAAAAAACATTTCACTGTGTTAGACAGTTATGTACATCTTAATACTTCACCATATGGCATTAGTGATATTTTATTTTCGCAGTTAACACTTAACTGCAAATTTAGATATATATATTTTTTTTAGAAATTATGTGTGTACTGTTAGGTATACCTTTTTCTCATTCGATTATTACTGTAGGAATGGTCGGATGATTAAAAGATTGTATGGGAGAGTAAAATACATTGATGCAGGTCATCAGTTTTTTTATTCTCACTTGTAAAGGTTTGGTAGTACAGGTGTACACACAAACACTGTACAGATGTGTCTTCCGTTTTTTTTTTTTTGCACCAGTTACACTTAAACGATTTTAGATATTCTTTTTCTACTTTGGTAATTTGATAGATACAAGTGATGGAAACATCACATTTCACTCTTTACATTCAGTTTTGGTTTTGGAATTTACATTTTCACAATATAATTTAATAACATTTTCTATTTTGTCTGTTACTTAACATTTATTTTAAAAATTGACGGTACATTTTTTTATTTTTTTTTGACAACATTAGCTCATGTGCTGCACTTAAGTTTTAGATAGATACACAATTAGTTCATGTGAAATCACACATTAGTTCATGAGATTAGTTACACAATTTAGTTCATGTGAAAACACACATTAGTTCATGAGAATAATTACACAATTTTGTTCATGTGAGATTACATTTAGTTCATGTGAGTTTATTTTAGTTCATGGGTATATTTACACAATTTTAGTTCATGTGAGAATACACTTTGTTCATTAAGATATTATCATATATTGTTCATGAGTTTGTCACACTTTGTTCATTGAGATAATCTAAAACTTTCACACTTTGTTCATATGTTTATACACTTAGTTCATGATGTCGAGCAAAACTCTGTATCATTATATAATCTAGTGATATTAATTCATTAATTATGTAATTGAAATCACATTCACAAGAATGATTTTGGAGTTTTGTGTTTGTACACACGTACCGTTATTTTTTTTACTTCTACATCTTATGTCAGGTTTTCGTTTTACACTACAGATTTTTTTTTGCTTTTCTCTCTTACCCTCTATATACTGATTTTTTTCAGTTTGGGTAATGTCATAACTTACTAATGATACCATCACTTTCTTAATTACACAAATTTTATTTTTAGATTTACATGACATTATCCTTCACATGACATTTTTTTCTTGACACATTCATTTTGCGGCAATTAACCTGTAACAGTTCCTTTTTAACACTTTTGTTATAGACTCCTTGCTTGTAAGTGGCATATAAAGTAAGGTCTCTTTTTACACTACACACAGTAAAATACAGTTTTTAAATTTTTTTTAATATACTTGGTAGGATGTTTTTGGTTGATGTGTTTAAAAGTTTTGCAGAAATTATGACACAATTTAACTATTGTACATTGTTTGCACATACATCTTAAATTTTTATACAGCAGATAATTAATTGGCTGTACATGTTTACACATACAGTTAATCTACTGTTTAATTTCATTGTTTACACAAAGCTGGTGACTTGTTGCTATTTTTATTTAGAACATAAGGTAATTTTATTTTATTTGACATGATATGTGATATCGTTAAGAGTTGTTTTTTTGTAAAATTTATTCAAATGCACAATATGAGCTGTTAGGTACACTTCCCTTTTTTTAACGCTATTCAAATAGAGTCATTAAACTAAATCTTTGGCATTTTCTCACATTTGAAATTTTTTTATTTAGTGAGTGAAAGTCTCATGTTGTCTTGTGACGGATGCATACACTCATATGACATGAAGAATTTAGCTTTTGTTTCTATGCATGTTTACTTTCTCTTTCATTCTTTTTCTTGGAACATGTTTGGCTTGGCATAACGTCTACATTTTTAGCGTAGAATTATGCAATTTGCTGGGCACTTGTGCATTTTATACACACTTTTGTTACCTTAATACAGTTATAACTTGCGCAGATACAACTTTATTTTAATTTTAACCCTTAGTTAACCATTAAGTCATTTTTGCAAAAGTAAACACATGAACAAATTGTATAATATCACATGAACTCTATGTATTAATGTTAAAAAGTCAATGTCATGAACTCACATATATGTTCATGTGTTGCATATTTGTTTATGTTGCACAACATTTGCTTATTTAGAATACATTTTGTTCATCCATATACATACATTACACTAGTTCATGTGTTGATTTACATATTTTGTTCATTTGATTTTACACATTGTACTTTGCTAACGATTTATTCGGCAGTATTTCTTTTTGTTTTTTTTTTCTTACAAGTAGTTCATTGAGTAATACACACTGGCTGGTTTAGAGTTTAACCAGGGTTTACACACACATTACAAGTAGTTCATTTGTTTTTTAACCCTTATTCACTACATTTTGATGATAACTCATTAATTATGTAATTGAATCTCACTCGTTGTAAGTGTCTTGGGTTATTACACATATACTGTCTGTTTATTTTGTTGGCAAAGGCATAACAATTTGAGTTCATGACATTGAGTTTTTGACATTAATACATAGAGTTCATGTGATATTATACAATTTGTTCATGTGTTTACTTACACGTTGTGTATGCTTGCGTACACTTTTGTTCATGTGTTGCATTACAAGTAGTTCATGAGTTTGGGATTTTGCTCCCCCGCCCTCCACACACATACAGTTTCTCCTTTACTTTCCTATCCTTTAAATTTTACACCATGTTTCAATATTAAAATACTTCTTTTTAGCAGTTTTTTTTTGTGTTTGCATAATGTCATAATATATCAATGACAACATCACTTTGTCTATGTACAAAGATTTTAAAGTTACAAGGAGTTATCCGTCACATGACATACTAAACTACACATACATTTCGAATTTGTTTATTTTTAACATGTTACATTTTAACACTTTGCTTAGATACTTCTTACTTGAAAGTGGCAGATCGAGTAAGGTATCTTGTTACATTATATGACATTTAGATACATTTTTCTTACCTTTGTTTTTTCATATTCTTGCAAGGAGTAAAAAAAAAAAAAAAAAAAAAAAAAAAAAAAAAAAAAAAAAACTCTAGTGAGTACACAGGCACTTCATATCATGCAGAATCTTGAACACAAGATGGGACATTTTAATTATTACACAGAAATACAGGACGGCAGTGTGTAAATTTATCAAATGCTAACTTATATTATACTTTGACTTCTTGTTACAGCGGGAACTTAGTTATAGTGCAGGTATCTAAAAAAAATATACTCTTATTATCTAAGGCAGAAGCCCTAAGCTGACGCCATAATACTTGTGGTCTCCACAAGATTTAGGGCTACACCTGTTTGCAGCGTGCTACATGCACCCCTTTTTGGTAGTCCTGTGCCTTGAGCACAAATTTTTCTTTTCATATACGATTCATCTTTATTGTAATACAGTACATTTTAACTTTTATTTTATATATATACATACAATACTTTTCTTTGTTTCATTTTTTTAAAAAAAAGTTCTTATTGGTGTGTTTTGTTTTAATTTGCTTGCATTTTGTATGAAATTATGATCTCATTGTAAGATCACATTGTGAGAAGTTATAAAATATGCCTAATGTAAATGCTTCTCTTTGGAATCATGACACAACAAAAAAGCTGGTACCAGCGTCACAAATATTGAGCCACATAAAAAGCATAGGATCCTAACTCTTCGTCAAATGTGGCACATACATTTTTTTTCTCTTGTGGCATATTGAATTGATAAATAAGATTTGTTTTAAATATGAGCGCTCAGTCATGAATAAATATTATTATTTTGAATTATTTGAAAGCAAGCAAATATGTTTATATACTACCTTTCTATTTTATTACTTAAATTACTGGAAATGATGCTCTAATAGCATTTTAGAGAAACAGGTTCAAACATTTTTCTGTTATTGGATACAAAATTTTTTTATATTTCTATGTAGATTGTATACTCTGTATGTGCGGGGGTGGACAAAGGATTTTAAGTAGATATAAAGCTGCAACGTACACGTTTCAGCTTTCTTCTGTGGTCGGGGTGAGTTATGTGACAGCGTTTCTGTCCCATACCTATAATTTTTATTCAAAATTAATTTAAAACATAATTTTTACTTTTAAATCACATTATCCTCCCCCCCCCTCTTTCTTATGCTGAAATATGTAATTAAATTCACTTCTCAAAACCATCCAGCTTTTATTAAAAGGGTTTTGCTTTCTTCTTTCTAAAAACATCTGTATTCCCAGCCGCAAAGATTCATTCCTTTTTTTTCCTTTTCCGTATCTGTCAGTTACCACTCCCAGTGCAAAGAAATAAATAAGAATTAAATGGCACATCTGCTAGTATCAAGGTCTGCATTAGTTGCATCGGATTTTTGCGCGCCACATTGATAAGAATTTTTATCTCTACTAATACGTGAACGTTGCATATGTATTAACAATAAAAAAGTAAAACTGAACAGATCTTATGGGAAGCATGTATTTATCGTGTTTTGTGGTCGAGCTAAAAGCCAGATGCCTGTGATTTCCAGAATTTTTCTTAGGCAGCGGTCTACTTTGTAAAATCTGTTGTATAAACAAGTTTCGCTTTTCTGACGCATTTCTCATCGTATTAGAAGCGCTTGCTTGCAATCTCTGCCTCCCCCGTCCGATTGTGTCACCACATTTTTGCGGTAATGTTTATCGCCAAAAGCCTTTGTACACTTTCGCGCAGTCACCAAAAGTTGTAAATTGGCGATTCTGTGTAACGGCAAGATTTCTTGACTTCTTGCAAAAACTTCTCTTCTGTTTCAGCTTTCGAGATGTAAAGTTGTCTAAAAGAAAAGGCGCTTCGGCGTCCCATGTATATGGGGGTTTCTCTCTCTCATTGTTCTTTAACTGAACCACCTAACGATGCTTTTAAATAAAGAGTAAGCCCAGTAAATTATTAGTTGGAGTTTTTTTAGCATTTAGAACCCGGTCTTCAAATCAATGCTAAACAGGGTGTAATAAAAAATCTGAAACCTCATTACAAAAAACGCATTCACCGACGACTTATCTGGACATTTGAAAATGAAAAACCTTTACATAAGGTGATTGATCTGAGGATATGTGTGACAGAATTAGCCAAAGTTTTGGAAAATGATGTTTCTGAATGTACAATAAAAAACTGTTTCGCAAAAGCTGGGTTCAATGTATTACCGGAAATCGAAGAACAGGACGTGTTCCAGCAAATTCAACAGTCTTGGGAAAATTTCCGTTCCCAAGGTCACATTACAGACGGTATTCTTCTTAACGAATTTCTGACAGTCGATGATAAGTTAATTATTGCTGATTATGCTACAGGCGAAGACATACTGAATTCGTTTCATGAATCTGAAACAGAAATCCAGAACCAGAGGAAGTAAATGAATCTGAAAACATTTCCAAGCCATCAAAAAAAGAAATGCGAGAGGCGTTTGAAATAATACGTCGTGGACTTCAATTCGCGGAAAAATGTTCCTCATGAAGCTTTTAGTGGACTGAATAAATGCGAACATTTCTTTGATGAACTTTCCGCAAAAGTGGCTGTTCAGCAAGATATTCGTAGTTTTTTTAACAGAATGTAACTGTGAGCATCGTAACCACTGTCTGGATTATTGTTTTTATAAAAGATATATAGTACTCAATAAACGTTTCACACTGATTAATTTTTTTCATTATTAACTTTATTTAATGCAATTCGCATTAGAAATGCAGTTCCGTATACAAAAATTAGCTTTAATTTTAATGTTTTTGGGAGTAATTATGATAAAACTCAGATCTATATATCGAAATTTCTATATATCGAAATATATTCTATATATCGAATTCTATAATTCTATAGAATTCGATATATAGAATATATATATATATTAGAAATATATATAGAATATATATTTCGAATTCTATAATTCTATATATCGAAATTTCTATATATCGAATTTTTTTCCGGAAATTTGCTACTTCGATATATATAGGTTCGACTGAAAGTACATGCAGTGTAGAATGCGGATATTTTTGTCGAGGTGGGATTTGTGCAGCTCGGGGTAAACACTGTGCTATTTGGCGGGTGGTTTGCAGTTCTAAACTATTAAGAAGCATAAGATCTTAATTCTTTACAATGTTCAAATTTTAATTGCTTCAAATGCGCAGAGCTAACACAGTGAAAAGTATCCAAGCCTGAAATTGAACAAGAGTCATTGAGTATATGCGTCAATGCTTTGCCACAAAACTACTTGGATTGAAGTCTAGCACTTATGACTCTTATCTTTTTGCAAGACTGCAACTGCAACATACGATGCAATAATGTTTATGAGCCACCAAAACTGAGGCAAACACGAAACGAAAGGGAAATTTATTTATATAATTTTTGAAAAAAAAATGTAGAAAATTTCCATAAGCCAGTGATAAGTGCTACACTGTAAAACAAATACTGCCAGTTTTCCGGTAGGAATCGGAAAAATAGTTGCCCTTATCGTACCGGAATAATTTCCGACCTAGCTCGGAATAAAATCCGTAAGAATAAGGAAATAGTCAGTAAAACGGTATTTTACGGATTTTATTCCGAGCTGGGTTGGAAATTATTCCGGTACGATAAGGACAACTATTTTTCCGATCCCTACTGTAAAACTTGAATTATTTTTTTTTTTACAGTATAGGCTTTGCATCGTCCAGGTAGATTAGTGGCAATTCATTGACGCGTATGGTCAACGACTCTGGTTCTGTTCTAGGCTTGGTCACTTTTTCACGCTGTTGGCTCAACTCCTTTTCAGCAATTAAAATTTGAAAATTACGAAATTCAAGGCGTGTGAAATTTTTTACAAAAATTTCCAAAATTATATATATAGATTTATCATAATTCTTCCTTTGTAAATTCTTGGGACACATCCTGAATGCAACACTGAACACGTGTCTAATGTAGCTACACTAAATACTTGAACTCGATATATTAATTACTCAATTAAAGTATCCCACAATGGCCATAAGTTTATAAAATCATTTTGAGAAAAACGCATTTAAAATGTTGGTACAGGTTATACAATGACAGACGACGCGACGCAAGCAAAAGTCTCGATAAGCGTGGTTTTTTTCAACTGGGTTCTTACCAAGGTGGTGTTGAAAACATAAAAAAAATATTTATGTTAAATAAAAACTTACCGGTATCCCCCTTAATAACTTATCTAGAATACAAATATCTCAATTTTTAATTATTTTTTATGCAATTTCAAGTTCATTTCGTGGTATCAATTTATAATAATAGAATAAGATATTCAAAAAAGATTTATTTTGTGTTAGAACAGATGCATAACTAAAAATGTTGTTCATATTGCAAAAGCATTAGCAATTTTTTTATTATTATTCTATTAAATATATCGGTAGAATATTAAAATTAATTGATATTTCTAATAAAAGTTGGATCTAAAAAGGAATTTCATCATTACAAGGGTTAAACACATACAACGTAACTAGCATAGTACTTTACAAATATTATATAAAATCCAAAATGAAAAAAAAAAAAAATTCGGTTACAGATAAATTATTCAAAATTTATCCAATCTCTCTCCTTGTTTTTTCTTCAACACATCGATAAGTTTTGAATATTTAATATAATTTCATCTTCTTTCAATAAATATATTGTACTTTAAAATAAATGCATGTTTATCATTTTTTTTAAATGTTTGTTTACGTTTGTTACGTTTACGTTGTTTTTTAAATGTTTGTTACGTTCTATTAAAACTAATGAATTTCGTTTTTATACTATTTATTAATGTTGTATGAAAAATGTACAATAGCATATTTCCTTCTAATTCCTTCTCCAATAGATATGAAAACCGGTTACTTCTTTTGTTTAGTGCTATTAATTTACTCTTAGATTTGTAGAACTAGTAATTATAAGATGAAAGATTGAAATAAGCTCAGAACATTTAGTTTTTTTGATGCATTATAAGAAAGCTTATAACTTTTTAAAGGTTTTTCGGTACAAAAATTGTTTTGGATTTATTTTTTCATTAATTTTGAAATACACTAATGGAAATTTAATAATTTCGTTCTGAAATAATAATTATTTTTTATTGACTCTTTTAAAATGTGTTTAAATATTCTCAATTTTTAATATAAGAAATATTTTTTCTCCCATTCAAAAAATACAATAAGTATTTAAACAAGATAAAAGTGCATTATTCAGTGATGGATATTTTTAGTAATTCCAATCGATACTGAAGAAATAATTCATTATTTATATAAAATATAACAATTTAGAAATGAAATAAAATATTTTACTCTCTAAATATATGTTTGTCATTCATTAAAGCAGTTTCAAATAATATTTTATCAACCGTTTCTTATGATAAATGATATTAAAGTTTATTGTTTTTTATGGTTTACTTTATATTATTGAAAAGAGAAATATTATTGCACCAGATTAATTTTTATGCAGAACAACAAATGTCTCTCTATCAATTATTTGTAAAGAAATCTTCTAAAACATACGCTCAAAGAAATCTAACTAATCGTATATTGAGATATTATAATTATTGTTGCTGAGTAGTTTTTATACGGTGTTGTTCAGGAAAAAAAAAAAAAAACATATGATGAAAATAATTATTGGAGGAAAATAAATTATACATTTAATCATCCCCGGAATTAACAGGACAATTTATTTTGTGGTCGAATAGAGTCGGATTGATTATTTTTATTAAAAACGAAATCGGAAATATTTACGTGTGATTGCGGAACACGGTATTTTTCATTCTCTTTTTCATTCTGTAATAAAATTTCATTAATCTTAAAATATAAAACAGAAACTTTCTCTTTTTAAATTTATTGTGTTTTCTTCGTAATGTCATATTTCTGGCAATTAATTATGTTTATTTAATAAATAATTTTTATAAAGTCGATTTCAAATAATCTTTTTTAACTAAATTTTTATAAAAGTGGATATTAAAGATTATTGTTTTCGATACAATAATTTATACTCTTATAAATGAAATTATTATTTCACCTGATTATTCGTTAAGCCAAACAACAAATCTCTCTCTATTTCTCTTTTACTATTATTATTTAAAGAGCATTTTTTAGCATATATTTAAAAAACACCTAATTATTCTTATGTCGAGATATTATTGTTTTTCAAGCATGGTTTATACAATGCTGTTCAGAAAATAAAGAATAACATTTCATTTCATCGTAAATTATTAAGAGGAAACTTATTTGTTTAAATTATTAATTAATTTGTTTAATTAATAAAACTTATTTTCTTTAAATCATATCTTCGGAATTTTACCATATTTCATAAAACACATTAGAAAATATCGAACTTTACTCCTTATATATCATATTAAGAAATTAAAAAAAAATTAATATAAAAAATAAATCATTAAAATTTTCTTAATATCAATCTTTCTAGTCATATGACATTTGGCAATCTATTGTTGGCGGTTTATGTGCACGTATAACGGTAATTACTATATAGTATAAGACTTTTACATAGTATTTTTATATGTTTATGAATGTTTATATTAAATGTTTCAAAAAGGAAAAGCGTACCTTAGGATTTCTTTTATGCTTTAAGCATTCGTCACAGTAAACGATGGTATCAGAAATTGTAAATATTTATTTTTCTTAGATTAATATTTTGTTAATTCTAAGGTAAGCATGTCTAACTCGTGGCGGACAACAAGCATCTTTTCAGACCCGCAATAAAATCCAATTTCATAGCTAGGGTTCCAAAATTTCTTAAAATTCATCATCGGCACTAATTAGTGTAAGTAATTCGCATACATTGCGATGCGATTTAAAAACAAAATATATTTCACTTGGATTGATGATATTTTTTTAATATTTGCCCGCTAAGTTTGTAAATAGGGGAGAGTAGTCGAAGTTGGACCACCTCACTTATTTCCACCTCTATTCATTTTTGGAATATCTACAATAGATTACTACACATGGTCAATTTATTCATCTACTAACTAAATAAATCTTTAGAACAATTTCTTTTTGAAAATCTTAAGTTTTATTTTAATTTGAAAATTTTTTCAAAAGTGGTCAAAATTCAGCAACTGGTCGCCTAAGTTGGACTCCCTGTCTCCTAAATTAGACCAAAAAATATTAGGCTGTTGTAATGAGTTAGAAATATAACTAGTTTTATTAAAAGCAAAGTTTGCGATTAATGAAACAATCAAACAAAACAACAGCAATGAAATATATTGAAATCAAATGACTGAAAGTAAGGGTAATTGTTTTAACCCCTTAATTCTCGCACCCGTCAATATCACGGACTGAGGTGTCGTTCGTTATTTTTCGTGCCCGTCATATTTCCGGGCTGGAGATTTATTGCTGGAAAAAACTTCTGAAACCAGAAAAATTTACCTGGCATTTCCGTGTGAAGCCTTTGAATATGAGCGTTAGGGATTGGTTTTTGGCGCTGATTGTGATATCGGACTTTGTATTGCATGTTTCGAAATATATCACACTCAAAAAAAATATATATATTAGTAATCAAAATTTAATGTATATTATATTATTTCAACTATTATTTGTAAAAATTTGTTTGATGATGATAAATAAAGATCAAAGATGTAAAAAATAAAGGTCTTATTCGCATTAATTTGTATGGTGTAAAATAAACATTAAAACAGAGTATTCTCGCATGATGGCTTTTCCACAAATGTGAATTTGTTCTATAGCACCTTTTTTTCTCCCTTAAAAAAAAAAACCTAATTGCGTATTTTATATAGAAACCTTAAAATTATTCAATTTTTGTAGTAAAAAAAATAGGTACTTTTTTTTAAGTTTTTTCTAAATATTAAGCGACCGTAAAGAGGTTAAATCAAAATGTATTCAAAATATAAATCAAAGTCATAAGTAATTTTGAGATATGGTAAAAAAAAAAGCAAGAAAAAAATAGAAAGCATGGAACAAATTGCCAGTTATTATGTAAGAAGTGATGCAAGGCATACGCATGAATTTCTTTTTTTTTTCATTTTTTATTCCAGCACACGCAATATGGAACCATATTTGGCAATCTTAACACTGAATCATTTCTGCTATTTTACTTTTCCTAAAAATTAGGCAAAATCAATCATCATGTCTTGGTTTTTCTTTTTAGATTCTAAATCGTTAGACTTTTTCTTTTTTTTTTGCAACACAAGTATTTTTTACCTTATGCATGTAGATTTTCTCTTCAATCCTTTTCTTTCCAATTTAATTACGCCTATTTTTTGAAAATTGATATTTCAATTGCTTTTGTGCTTTGAGAGCTTCCGTTTTGTCTTTTTTTTGTCCCTTTTTTTTCCATGTTTACTTTATATAGTGAAGATGGTGTTTTTTGGCTCCTTTGTATTTTGACTCAACTGATTTTGGGAAGGTAGATAACATTTTTAATGATTGTCTGGGTTTTTTTTTTTTTTTTTGGGGGGGGGGGGGGGTTGTAGCTCTGATATTTACTAAAAGAAATAATGATTAAAGCGTACAGCCTTCGAAATTTATTACCTACTTTTAAAATTTATGATCGTATATCAAGTCCAATTTATGCAACTCAAATTGGTGTAATTAAGGTAACTGCGCTACTTTTTCAAACAGATAATCTCAAGATAAATAACAAAAACGAAAGCAAACAAATCTGCGTAAAATATATACTCAATAAACAGATGAATTTAGATATGTATATGAAAACATAAGAACTAAACTTAGTTTTAAAATATTATCTTATGTTTAGTAGGGAAAAAATTGAATCAAAGCAGCTAATTTTAGGTTTTTGTATAATTGTCATGGAAGGCGGGTTCTTCTTCCAATACTAAATGACGACATTCTGATGAGAATAATTTCAACGGTAGATGGCGTCTATTTCTGTAATTAATGGCAGAATTGCAGCGGTCCATTTAAGCGGCTGTCCAAATATAGCTACTCTCCCCTATTCGAAATTTCGACTATAAAACTATATATATGTTTCCGGAAGTAGGGGAAGGTGTTGTAGCTCTGACCACATTGTTCCTTTGACCACCTAGGCTGTACCACCATCCAGCATCATTTTATGAATTTTGTTGTAATTAAAGCATAGTTCCTGCACTAGAGGGCTTGTGTAACCTATTGTGGATTATTCAAGTCAAAGAGGATTCCTGTGAATAATACTAATCCATTTCTATCATAAAAATATAGTATTTATTTGATAATGTTTTGCCTTATAATATTTTTTGTGTTATGTCTTTGTTGCTAGATATAATTGGACATAGTATATATAGACTTTAATAAATATGGCTGGGCTTGTGAAAATGATTATCATAATCCTAAAATTATAGCATGCTTTGTAATTTGTATTGGCATGCTGTTGTACTCTGAGCATGATCAGTTGTTGCTCCTTTGACCAGGTCAAGCATACAACAGTCTTAAAAGATTTTCTCAAAGTTTTAACTGTTATTACTTACTAGTTAAAACTGTCTTGAATTTAGTTAATGATATTTTTTATTTCAGTTGTTCATACGGAATAAAAAAATATGTATATCAATAAAATATTGAAATATATTCTTTTTTAAAAATTTTTGAAAATATAATAAAATTTAAATTTTTTCTTGATGTTTTATCATTGCTGAATACTCTGTCATATCACCTACTAACGGATTAATTATTTTTGTTCTATTTTTTTAAAGTTAGACCAAACTCCAAGTAGAATACAAAGAATTGAGACAGGCATCAAAAGGAAGAAAGTTGATAAAAATGACATTGAAAAGGCAATAATATTCACCAAGGTGCAAAAAATGATAATTGGAGAGGTTTCAAGGCACTTTGGTTTGAAAAAACCAACTTTAATTTATCATTTAAATGCACTGAAAAAATCAGATAATACACATTTCTTTTACAACCCTAAAAAGGTCTTTAGTGATGATGAAGAACTTTTATTGACTGATTAGTTTAAACAAGCAGCCAATATGCATTACGGCTAAACAAAGAAACAAATAATGACTTTAGCATATGGTTTGGCCAAAGCTAAATTTATCCTTCCTGCGAAGCAAACAAATGTGCTGGTAAACAGTGGGTACGAGATTTCCGCAAAAGATTTCCTGAAAAGTTGGACAAATCCTTGTTGGACTGTCCTGACAAGATTTCCCTTCGGAAGCTTCAATTACTAGTTTTGCTAGGGCAGCTGCATTTAATAGAGAGATTGTAGCAAAGATATTTAATAACTATAAGAATACTTTACAACGTCGCTCGTTTGAACCTAGGGGCATTCATAATTGCGACGAGACTTGGATAAGCACAGTTCATGTGCATCCTAAACTCCCAATAAAGGAAAAAAAAAGTTGGATGGATGATATCAGATAGATGTTGTGAGACAACTGACCAGCAACAATTTGAGAAAGATGGATTGGAAAAGGGAATTTTTTTCTTATTAAAATTGCAAATAAAAAAAGCCTATTTTGTCGCATAGATCTGCGATATTGCGCTACTAAATATCCATTGTTTCATAACCAATATTTGAAAAAAAAAACTTTAAGTTGGAAGTTTATATGAGAAGATAAAAAGCTGTATGATATTTATATAGAAGACATTGTGACTAAACTTCCAGACTATTGCTAGTGGATCTGCTCGACAGTTAGAATCTTTGTCAATTGAACTGGACTTTTCATCATATAAAGTGGAATAAATAAACACATGAAATACAAAAAAAATTACCACCACTCTTAAAATACCACCATTAACATAATTCTTATTATGATTACAATGTCCTGTACCCATGTAACTTAAAATGATTTACAATGATACAGAATAAAAATTATTTTTTCTTCATTACTGTGCTGTCAAATTGCCTGATCAGAGGTACAACAATCCATGGTCAAAGGTACAAGTATGTGGTGTACCTTTGATCACAATGTTATTCTTTTTTAAAAACGAAATGAAACATAATAAAAGTAAAGGGTCAAGTGAAGGGTGCGTCGGTTCACATAAAATATGTTGCTGACAATCGTGACTTCAAGTTTTGGGTTAAAATCATATTTAAATGATCAAACAAAATACAATTTTTTTCAAAATGATGAATATGGATATGAGAAGTGCGCATGCAAATTTTGAGAAGGTGAAAATTGCTGTTTTTCACTCCGGAATACCAAGCATAAGAGCCTATATTGATAACCACATCCTAATAACTGATCTTTATTATATTTTACTGATTAAGTATCTATATTATAAAGAACAAACGTATCTGTGCGTAACGCTGACGTCATTTTGCAAATGGCAACACTTCACGATCAAATTTCGGTCTTGAAATTTTCGGTACTGCAATTTTTTAATCTCCTGACCATCGTACATTTTCAATTTTCGTCGCATAGAGAAAAAATTTACTTTAAAATGCAATTTGTTATTGACTGATGCATTATATTTTCTAAAATAATTTTTAAGCATGATTTTTTTAAAAGTTTATCTTATCACGGGCCGGTTTCAATACATAATAACAATAAACATTTTGCACATAAAGCAACAAACATTTTTCAGCATTTGTTTCTGACTATTTTTGCATAATGAAATTAGTACTTCCTTTATAAGCAAATAAAAGAATAATATTAAAAAAAAAAACTACCAATCTAACAAATTTGTGAAAGACAAATTGACGAAATTAATACTTTTTTTATAAACAAATAAAAGAATAATATTGTAAAAACACAAATCTAACATATTTGTAATCGTACAATTTAAATTTTTAGATCACCACAAATTTTCTTTTTTCAAATGGAATTTGTTTGCAAAGTTCATCTCAGTTTACTCATTGTCTGTGGTCTTAAAAACAATTTTAAAGCATGAAATATTTTTTTAATTTATCTATATCACGCGGAGCTCGATTACGAAAGATTGATCCGTTTGCCCTTAAAACAAAATAAAGCGTTCATCATTTTCTTACGGCTAATATCCATGAAAAAAACACTTCCCTATGAATAAATAAATAAAATAATAGAAATAAAACACAAATTTAACAGACATGTATAAGCTCTGAAATTATCAGAATATAAAAGGATCTCAGCTTGTAGTCAAATCTCCATCCTGAAATTTCTTGTACATAATACTACCATACAATACTCTCAGAAACAAGAACTTCAGATTTTTATCACGTGCCCCACCAGAGATCAAAGTCTCAAAAGTGCGATTTTTGACATTTTTGAAAAATTTGGGGGCATTTTTAGCTAAGAGAAAGAGAGTGCCAAATCTGGAACTTGGCGTGTGAGTACAAGTACATGTTTGTAAAAAACATTATGTTATGGTGACAGTTCTCCTTGCTAGAAAAATTTCCTTTTGTAAACGGACAAATTTTGTAAAAAAACTGATACTTTATGCTTAAATTTCACCAGTAAGCAGTTTGTTTCGGAAACTACTCTATTACCAAATTTTTAGCCCAATGTATTCTGTACAAATAGCTTTAATCCGCACTTGAATTGGAGATCTAAACGATGAATTATTTACAATTCCGTAATCCCTTCATGTGGGAAAATTGCTGGAGACGATTAAACAAAGATGGCCGCCATGCACAAACAAAAATTAATAAAATTAAAATAATAGTCATTTTGAAATTCCATCATTTTAGGATTGTTCTACAAAAAATTTCAGATTTTTTTTTAAATGGTCGAGCAACCAGTGCTGGACCACTTGAAATGGATTGACCCTAAAACTAGAACCATAAAAAAATTATTTATGATAAACGATATGATATTGATTATAATAAAATAAAGAAATTGAATTTAGCGTTAATAGTCAAGCAAGGAAAATTTAAATTTTGCAAAGTGGTCAAAAGAACAACATCTTCCCCTACTTATAAAGCAAGTAGTTTTTTATTCTGATTCAGGAAATTTTCCCCCTATAAAATGCATATTTAACGATGTATATTAGTTTTAAGAAATCCTTTCTAACAATATTTTCCTCCAATCCTTCTATGAAAAATGTTCTTTTTCTTTATTATTACTATTTTTTTGTGCACTAGAGCGCTCGACCCCCTACGAGCTACACTGCCAAACCCAGTTCAGACACCACAGTCTCTAAAAGCAAGCTAATTTGGTCGGCCTTAAAAAGATTTTGGAAGATTGAATTATAATTTAAAAAACAATGGCGATATCCCTATAAACTGGTTTCTATTCATTTCTCTTTGATATGGGAATTTTAAAGAAAATTCAGCTGCTGTTAAAAGATACAATGGCTGTTTTCGTCTTTGATTAAATAAAATCAGTTAAACATTTAAAAATAAGCTAATATAAAATGAATTAAGTCAACAGAGTCTTTGTCTCCCGGTATTTTTTAACAAAGCGAAAAGAAAGTTCTTTTAAATTATACATTTTAAATGTACCGTTTTTAATCTGACGTAATTTTCAAACTCTTTTTTTTTTCTTTTTAATAGTCACGTGAAAATACTTTTGTTATAAATGAAATATTATTTGCACTGTCCTGACAAAAATAGTTGAAAAGATTATCTCAAAATATCAAATAAATGTCGCGGGCCTTTAAGACCTGACCTACACAATCATGTAGGTGATCATAAAAAAAAAAAAAAGAAAAACCATTTTCCTCTTTTTTGTGTGATTTAAAGTCGAGCCTCCACCCACAGAATGCATGGGTCATTTTTTTTCAATCAGATATTTTCCTATTAATTAGGGGGAATCACCAAAACTTTTCATTTCTACCAAAGCTCTCTGTATCTTAAAGATATAGACTGTGTCCTCTTTTGGAGAGCACTCAATTATTCTTCCAAAGCCCCCGTTTAACAAAGTTAGAAGCAGAGGAAGAGGCGATACTAAGCGATTCAGATGAAGATATTTACTAAAAGGAACTTTCCTACAAAACAAACATTTTCATTGTATTAATATTAATATGTTTTCTCTCTTTTTCATGACTAAAATGTAAGCGTTTCTTCAGTATTAACACAAAACAAGAATTTTCAGTACCTTAATTTGGTAAAATGTAAGCACAGTATAAGAATTTGGCTAAAACATTTGAAAAAATGGGAATTTCGTAAGTGTACGCATAGAATTAAAGATGATAAGGATAAAAGAAGAAAAGAAAAAAATAAACCACGAAGAATTGAAAAGCGAAGTGAAAAAGAAATAGAAATTTAGGTTAAAGAATCCGACAAAGTGTATGTACAGTTTTTTTTTTTTTTTTTTTTTTTTTAAAGAAAAAAAAAAGAAAAGAGGTCACAGTTTTTATAAATAACTATTTCAGTTTACAAAAGTCTACGCACAGTATGATAAGTTTAATAATCTTTGTAAAAAAATCTGTTAACATTTAATAAAAGTTTTTACATATTGGTTCAATTGTAATTTAGCATTTTTTATTTCATTAATCGTATTAAGTTTAAGTAAACTATGTCGAGGTTTAGTACAACTATGATATGAAAAATGGTTATTTATTGTATAGGATTCTGTTTTGTTCTCCATTTAGGAATTCTATTGTCTCTGTAAAATAAATTCATCGTAATGTTAAATTGTCAAAATTAATTTTATGGAGGTATAGAGAATTTTCCACTGTTTTCCTTCTTAGCTGAGTCAGACGAAGTTTTATCGGAGAAGGGGGCTGTGTCTTCGTTTTCAGAGGTTTTTTTCAATTTGTTTGTGGCTCGCAGTTAAATAACCTACCTGCAGGAATATAAGCTAAAACCTTTCTGGTATGCCGTCCAGTTTGGATGAGTGTAGCAGAAATTTATTTCGATTCGCTTCTGTCCTGCACGAGAAAATCGCTTTCATCTAAAAAAAAAAAAAAAAAACAATAAAAAAGGTTTTTTTTAAACTATTATTTAAATCAATACACAAAAATAATAAATAAATCTTAATAATAAATTTTTAGAGTTTGAAAACCTTATACCGGTGTCGTTTTGTAATATATGTAGAGTTAACATATAGACTGGGAAGTTGCAACACAGACAATAACCTCATCGAGTTCATGGCTGAAATTCCAGAATTAGTTAAAATTCGATTAGCATATTAAAACGCAATCGGTCTCTGAAGTCATATCTTACAAGGAGAGGGCCAACCTTGTTAATCACAGATTTTGATTATTTTAATATATGTTGTAGGTTAGAGGTCCCTTAGTGTCAGGTTCAACGGATTTTATCCAATTCTCCTTAGTTCTTGAGAAACCGGGGGGTCTAATATTAGTACACAACTTAAATACTTACTTTGCAACAACAATGATAAGTTAGTCGTAGCTCAGTTGGTATGGTGTTTACCGGCTGGTTCGCGGGCCCGGGTTCGATGCCTGAATGTTGAACATTTGTTTTTCTCATTTTTTTGTTTTATAAATTTACTTGTAAGTATATCTTAATAATCTCACTGTCAATTAAAATTTTTAATATTGTATATCAATTATAATTTTAACCTATTTAATTTTTTACTTTTAACTAAATAGTTGTAATAAAACATCATAAAACTGTTATTATTTTTTTTAATCACTTTTAAAATGTATTTCATATATTCTTTATCGATGCAATGGTATTGAGCAATTGTGTCATTTCGTGATTTTAAAGAAACATCATTTACGCATTGCTTTAACAAAGGAAGTCAATGCGATAATACTATTATTCTGTTTTTAAAGTAACAAGCATAATCATATTAAAAATTAGCATCAGAATTAAATCACAACCGATTTTTTACATATTAAAGATTTTTAAATTTGTAATAAGTATGCTTGCGCTTTCAATTATTTTGCTTTCCCCTTTATCTTTTTTTCTGCTTTTATTTTTATTTTATTTGAATATTCCTTTTTTTTTTTTTATCATAACTAGATGGCACCAAAACAGAATTTGTCACGATTTTGGAATTTTTATCATTCAATAATAGATCCAATTTCTTTTTAAACCTCTTTAATGGATTAGAAATAATAGTTTACAAATAAGAAATGATAAATTTAAGTTTGCTAACATTATAATTAATGTATGGTGTTAAAAGTTTTAATTGAAATTATTAAATTATAATTACAACTATATTTGTAAAACAAAAAATGAGAAAAAACAAATGTAGCGCATTCAGGTATCGAACCCGGGTCCTCGGACCAGCCGGCAAACGCCATGCCAACTGAGCTACGACTAACCTGCCATTTTGGTTGCTAAGTAAGTATTTATGTTGTGTACTAATATTAGACCCCCTGGTTTTTCAAGAACTAAGGGGCATTGGATAAAATCCGTTGAACCTGACACTAAGGGGTGTCTACCCTACAACATATATAAAAATAATCAAAATCTGTGATTAACAAGGTTGGCCCTCTCCTTCTTAGTGGAAAGCACATGAAAACTCAATTTTAGCTGTTGACTCGTAGGTTTACCATTGTGTTTCATGCATCCAATCCTCCATGTTTTCATACCTTTGGGTGCAAGAAAACATAAAGCTGAACTTACGAGTCAACCGCTAAAATCGGGTTTTCAGGTGTTTTCACCAAGATATACTTGGCAGACCGATTGAGTTTTAATATGCGAATCGATTTTTAACTATTCTGGAATTTCAGCCATGAACTCGATGAGGTGATTGTCCGTGCTGCCTCTTCCCGGTCTAATATGACAAATTAACAACTTGTAATAATATTTTCTCTCCAATCTATACTATCGATCCATTATAAGAAAAACCATAGAAATTGTAACACGCCAAAATTCAATATGTAACGATGCAGCATCATTTAACTTAACAAAGCTATGGCTAGATTTAGTCAGCGATTACGAAATAAAAATCTAAGTAAAATAAAAAATTAACGTGCATAATATGAAAGGGTGCGGGAAAATTTGAATAATGGCATTTTATAGACCGTGCAATTTTAGAACGTCTTTCAGACATTAAAATGAAAAAATGTAGAGTTTTAAAAAACGAACATTATTTAAATCATCTAAAAACAACATTTAAACACACAATAAAATACATAAAATTTGAACAGACGTATACGTTTCGTGAGTTCCAGTACTCACATCATCATTGTATAAAATCTGTAAAAACAATATCCCTTAACTACATATACGGTGAAAACACAAATGTCAAAACACAATACCAAACGACCATCCAGTTCCAACAGCCAGTAAAATTAAAGCGGAAGTGAAGTGCCGTGACACAGCAAATCTACCCAGAAAGTTGAGATTTATGGTACACTAGACAAATCATTAACCAAGGAGTTTTTAAATCTATGGATATGAACAGCTTTAAAAAAGTCTAAATCTAGAGGAGTAATTTCTTGATAATGGTAGCTGATTGAAAATTGAAATTATGTCCCCCTCCCCAGCAATGAGAAGCGATAGAGTATTTTTGCAATTCTTTTTTCTTCTTTGACTCTGTAACAGAGTTTTCGTTTAGTTTGTCCAATATAGGACAAACCACATTGGCATTGAATGTTGTAAACACCCCAATAATTTTGAGGAGGAATTTGATCCTTAAGTTGTGAAAAGGTTAATTTATTAACTGGTTTAAAAGCCAAGTTAAAATCATAATGTCTTAAGATATTAGCTATTTTAAAGCTAATACTATTATAAAATGGTAAAATAATAAGGTTAGAAAAAGAAACTGAAGAATCAAGGTTATTAACACATTTATTATGACTATGAGAAATTAAATTATTGATATAAGATAAACTAAAGCCACGGTCGATAGCAACAGATCTAATGTAATTTAATTCTGTAACAAGTGAATTGTTATCTGAATAAATTAAGTGAGCTCTATTAATCAAATAAAGAAAAGCTTTTGGGAAGGGAGGTGACATGAAATGAAATGGGGGGGGGGGGGGGAGTGTGACAGCAAAAGGTTTACGGTAAACGCAAGTGTCAAAGGTGTTAAACTGACGAGTAACCAACACATCAAGAAATGACAATTTATTATCTATTTCAAATTCATAAGTAAATTGAATAACTAAAACTATGAAGTTCAAAATAGTTAATACATTTTCAACAGCTAAAAGAGGAACGTCCAAGAGCTCAAAAGAATCACCTACATATCTACAATAAAAAGGGAAGTTGATAAGGTTAAACATTTTAACCTCAAAATAATGCATATATAAATCTGCTAGGACGGAACTAAGGGATTACCCATTGCTACACCATCTGTGATAGAATAATATTGATTTGAAACTTGAAATGAATTTTGTTTTAAACAGGTACTGAATAACTCAATAATGTGATTGATTTTATAATCTGTGTAATGAAATTCTTTTAATCTAACAGTGAGACTTTGTAACAGTGACACCTTGAAATGGAACATGGGTGAACAGAGAAGTAACATCAAACGAAACCACTCATAAAAGGGGAAGGGGGTGAAGTTTTTAATACGATTTACAAAAGAACTAGAATTCTTAATAGTGTAAATATTAGAACTTGAAAGGAATGAAAAACGTTTAACTAAATATTTAACTTTATTTTTTAAAGATATTTCTTAAAGTTTATTCAAGATCTAATTGAAGGGGAAAATATGTTTTTCATCCACTTAAAAACAATTAATGCATGTATTCGTGCCTATTCGTTTCAATGTAAAATCATATTATATAAAATGTTAATAAATATTGAAATTTTTTAATTATTTCTAAAATACACAGTTCCATTTAAATCCATGCTCAAAATATGTAATTCGGAAACAGAATCATTTATCAAAGACATTAAGAAATTTATCTGGAAATATAAAAAGAATTAATCATTTGGCACTGTAGGGTGAAAATATTCTTTTTATCTTCTTAAACAGTACATGATTTTATACACAGTAACTTAGAAACGTTTATCTCCGAATAAGATAGGAGTTTTAATTAGACTACGAATGAGAAAATGAAATTACGTTTAATCGTATTAAAGATAAAAATAAAATAAAATAATTTTTAATGAGTTTCTCTCACTGCTTTCAAAATCACTTGTAAGGGTTTTATTTCCTTTAAATTTTCCTCTTCTAATGTTGCATGTTTTCCACGGGTAAATTCATAATTTGGAATGCGGATTCTGGAATTAGAAAGGAAGTATTAGTTATTCGTAATCAAAATTAAGAAATATACTGAAATTTATCCATAATAAAGAAAAAACTTAGTAGTTTAAAATTAGAAGACCTGTGGAATAAAAGAAAAAACGATTTAAAACCATGTGGAGAACTTCGCAACTTGTGTATCAAAGAGTTTTAACTCTTGAGTCCCCACATGTATTCTAACGGAAAAATTGTATTATGCTTCCAATTTCTTTAAGTTATTTTACCTCTATAAAAAAACAATGATCATTCCATGGTTTTTTTTAAATTATTATTTTGGTTATTCTAGTAGTGCAATAGACAGAAATCTGTACTGGGCCCCGCAACAAATAATTCTTATATTGTATCTTATATTGTATTTTTTATTGTATTTAATTGTTTTATTGTATCTAATTATGTTATCATAACTACTATTTTTATCTTTCTAGCAACATTTCGTTGAATAACAATAAACTAAATGAATGTGTATTTGTTATTATGATGATGTATTTTTTTAGGTTACATAGAGTGTCTTATGTTGATCTTAAAAATTTCTGAAGAAAAAAATTCATATTATTAATATTTAAATGGCGCACAGAAATGTTGTGTAAAATATTTCTCTTTATCAGATAATGATCAAAAGTTTTGTCTGGATGAAACTGAAACTGTAACTTTAAAAAATATTTAAATATTGTTTATTTCACTTGCGAAATAACACATATAAAAAGAGTACTAGATGAATTCGAATTCAAATTACAGTAAAACTTCCATAATGGACACTACCGAATAGCGGGCACCTTTATTAAACGTACACATTTTGCATATGCACAACGTGCATATATAGCTATATGTTTTATCTCTGAAAAGTGAACACCTCCGAATAGCGTATAAATTACACGCTCCCGAGATGTCCGCTATTCCGAGGTTTTCAGTAATGTGATCGAAACTTAGAAAAATAAATGTGTACTTAACCACATATGGACAATTTTATATATTATGTTGAAACATCTTGAATAGCTTTATTGTTTTAAAACTTTTATAGTATATCTGCACCTATTTTAGTAATAAACGAATTGTGAATCAATTCGCGTTGTTTATTTTAAGAGGTCTCAGGTCAGGATATTTTAAATTATTGCATTTTAGTGTATCTTAATCCTTAAATGCGCGATTTTTTATTTTGTTTCGAAAAAATTATATATGATTCTCTGAAAGGTTTATTACAGAGGAAAAATAATGAAAAAAAATCAGAGATACATCTTTCATATAATACGTCAATCTTTTCTTCTGTTGCACATCTGCAATACAAGTAAAAACTATTGTCATGAGGTTGTTTTACGCTAAAATATTGCATATTAGTAAATATTTTAATAAGTATGTCTCCAAATATCTTATTTTATATAATTATTTATTTTATAAAACTTAAGCTTTAACCCTTTAATCCCCATGATAGATACGTTCTAGAAATTACGTAGTTCAGAGAATCTGAGTTACACCGGAAAGTTTCAATGGTTAATTTCGCTTTATTCAAATATTGAATGTCTATTATTAATTAAACCAGATATAGCTATTTTAATTTTCTGGTGTGAGTTAGGTATATACGAATAAAACATCTATTAAATTCAAAACACTGTTGTTTGCATATATGGAAAGCTGCGCACTAAAGGGTTAAAGCTTCAAAAGTTTCGAATTTTTAATTTTTTTAGATGTTAAACTGCTATCTTTTCCGAACATTTTGATATAACCGTTTCCTTGAAATTTCGATTAGAACAGAAGTTATAGCTTTTAGAATAATACTGAAGCGACGTTTCCGAAACCACATTTTTCTCCAAATGATGTTTTTGGGCACACTGCGCAGGATATCTCAAAACCTTCTGAATAGTTTTTCATGAAATTTTAAAAACATTTGCTTCATGTTAGTCTGTATAAACTGAACCTAAAATTTCCTTTTTATTGATTAAAAATTTATGTATTTTTTAGGTGATTATACTGTTGAAAATTTAAAAATTCTATATTAGCTAAATACAACTTTGCATTAAAAATATAAAAATGGTTTAAATACTAATTTATTTACGTTCAGGGTAATTATTAGAATATGAAGTATAAGTAGAAAACAAAATTTTCATTCTAGTGGCAAAATTTATTTTTGTAATCCTTCGCTTAAACAGTTATACCAATTTTCTTCTCGACAAATGTCTGAATATTTGGAGCCACCTGTAAATGCTAATTCTGCATCTTGCTATTTTTTAAATACTTAAATGAAAGAACATACTTATATCTTTCACCCCCAATAAAAATTGTGTTTTATAATCATATACATTTTTAGATATTTACAGTGGTGGAAAATTGGCGCAGAGGAGGAGCCTATTGACACCACTAAATATTTATGGTATTATTCAGTTTAATAAAAATTCAGAAATTTGATCTTTAGATAAGAGGCAAAATACTACTATAATTTAGTGGTGTCAATAGGCTCCACCTCTGCGCCAATTTTCCACCACTGTATTTAATGTTCAAAATTGTCTGTTTTTTTCTTTTTTTTTTTTCAATTTTGAGAGTCCTGAGACCTGTTAATAAACATATATTCATGGGTATGCATTGTATTTTCAAGCAATCAACATATTGTGTAACTGAAATAGAGGATAAACGTGTCAGCAGTAGGACGCCTTTAAAAAACTGTCTAATTTAACTGTAAAGCCCAAGTAACCAAATTAATTTTTTTAATTGCATGTACCAGAATGTAACAAGAAGAATTTTGTTTTTATAAATAGCTGTTTTTCGTTAACTTCATGTGATTAATAATTATATTATTAAACAAGATTATTATTATTTTTAAACTCTGCCTTGAATTTTCTATAATACAGCAATCCATCAAACCACTCACAAAGTAGATAATACTGTTATAGTGCATAGGTAATGGAGGGGTTCATTGGTTTCAAGCGTTTATTTTTCAAAGGAAGAGCAAGTTTTAAATCACGCGATCTATTAAAAATCTATTATTTTATTCCTTTAATGTTTGATTTCCTCTCTGTATATAAAAAATACTATAAATATTAATTACATTAATTTAGTAAATGAAACTAGGTAAAATTCAGATCAGTTTCCTGAAACATCGATCCTACATATTTATTTTTAAATGCCTTTATTTAGCAGTTAAAACATTCAACCCAATGTTTCATTTCTTTCATATTTATCGATTGTTACAAGCAATATATTGAGTACTTTTAGGAAATTAAATTAATGGGAAATACGATTCCATCACTGATGTATCAAGACACTTTTTTCAGCTTCTTTTACTTGTTCCTCTCCCCACCTCTCTCTCATTGTCTCAATAATTTGATAAATTTATTTCTTTTAAATTATGGATTTATAATCTTCTATCTAAAATAACCAAATCATTGAACTTGTGATAATGACAAAAATTAATTAGAACACTTAATTACTCTCATAATTATTTTATCAATTATTGATATCTAATTGTTGACTTTTTTAAATCACTAATACGTTTCATTAGTATGCTTTAATTAAATTCTGATTCTAAATAAAATAATAAAATTAATTACCTAATACTTTTTGTAGGGTGACCAGTAACTGGAGTTTGTTTCGATTTACTTCTGTCATTATAATTAAATTTTGATTCATAATGGAGATGGTATTTATTAGGTTAGTTAAATATTGTTGATAGATTAACATAAATCATATGAATTGTAAATTTCCAAATGTGTGAAAATAGTCCAGACCGGGGGTTCGAACCAGGGATGTCTTGGCTGAAGCAGCCAATGTTCTACCAACTGAGCCATCTGAGACGAATCTGGATGACTAATTAATCCAGCTAACTTTTAACGATCACAGTATCTGGTCTGATATTTGAATCAGATCATCAGAATAAATCATAGGTTTTTACTGGAACTGGCATACGTAACTATATTAGATTAATTTAAACACAATTATTCAGTTGGTAAATAAATCATATCAGTTGTAAATTTCCAAAAACCTACGATTTATTCTGTTGAGCTGATTCAGATATCAGACCAGATACTGTGATCGTTAAAGATTAGCTGGGCGAATTAGTCCTGAAGATTCTTCCGGGATGGCTCAGTTGGTAGAGCATTGACGGCTTCAGCCAAGGCATCTCTGGTTCTAATCCTGGCCCGGGCTTTTTTCACCCATTTGGAAATTTAAAACTGATGTAATTTATTTTCCAAACGAATAATTGTGTTAAAAAATAATCTAATATAGATTAACATAAAGTAAAAAAAAAAAAATTGGAAATTGCACGTCAAACATGAAAAATGAGGTGCATTCGCACTATAACTAATTTTATAAATATTTTTTGCACCGCATATTGTACTGAATGTATATTTTAGTGCACTTCATAAGTGCATATCAATTTCAATCTGTTCGAAAGGCATCATTAAAATGAACTATTGTTTTAACACAATCAAACTGATTGGTACACTGTAAAAAAAAAAAAAAAAAAAAAAAAAAAAAAAAAAAAAAAAAAAAAAAAACGGACTAAAAGACGGAAATACTGCTGGCAATCTAGACGCCAGTACTATTTCTGTTTTTTACGGGAATTTTTACCCATTAATTACAGAAAACTTTCCGTTTTTCTGATTAAAAACGGAAATTTTTCTGTAATTTATGGGTAAAAATTCCCGTAAGAAAACGTAACTAGTACTGGCGTCTAGATTGCCAATAGTATTTCCGTATTTTTTTTTTTTTTTTTTTTTTTCAGTGTAATGTTATCATACGAATTGAATATTTCCAACTGAGCGAAACTATTTTAACACAACCACTTTGATTGTGTTAAAATAATAGTTCATCTACGTATCCATCGTTTAAATGGAGTTCCTTTACCTGCGGATTATTCTGTTGAGCTGTCTGCATGACAGACCAGATGTTACTACCAATAAGTTTATCTGAGCGAAATATCCTGTCTGGTTGTCGGATTAAATAGTAAAGCATTGGCCTTGTAAGCCATGGATCTGGGTTCGATTCCTAGCCTGGATATTTTTTCGCTCAGTTGGAAATATTCAATTCGTATCATTAAAATGCATTTGAAATAACTTTTCCCCATTGACAGTAATGTAACGGAAAAATTTTGACGGTCCCTGTAATTAAACTATGCATCCTATTTTCATAAAATTTGAAATGATTCGACAAAATTTTGCAACAATTATGTATTTAAAATTTCAGATCATTCTGTTGGGTACTTTTTGCTCTGTTATATGCGGACAGACAGACGGACGGAACGACGACCATAGGTGCTACGTATTTATATAATTAAGAACGCACATAAAAACTGGAATATAATAAACTATTAATCGAAAAATAATTTTTTACCCATAGGTGCCAAGTTGCCACTAATCCTCCGTAATATGTGGGTTAATTTAACCCTGTTTTAATACATTTCGCACCAGAATTTTTTTTCAGAGATGAAATTAAACACGTTCCACGTAGAAAACTGGAATTAAATAAATACAGATTCATCAAATATTTTTTCTGGTTCGAAACGTTGTTAAACTGGGTCAAATTAATCTACGCATTACGGAAGATTAGTGCGAACTTGGCACCTCTGTTTACCCCTTGAGGAGCAAGTAATCGGGTTTCTGTAATGTCGACTTCACACCAGAATCTGAAAAAAAATTATTGCAAAATACGGAAAAGCTATTTTACGACGTGTTTCGGTCAAAGTTAGAAAAGTAAAATTTGATAACATTTTTCTGGTGCAAATCTTCATTAATCGTGGGTGGGATAAAATATATGGGAACGTCCACTGTTACTCTTGTGACCATCAGAGCAAATTTCCATATATATTTCCAACTCTTTTATTGCAAAATATATTTAGGATAAATTTGATGCAAGTACTTAAGAATACGTGTATTCTACTTTCATAAACAATATACAATTTGTAACAAAAAAGCAGTTTACTTGCCTAGATAATAAATGAAAATTTTGTTACTCTTGTGACCACAAAAAAAAAATGCAATTTTCAGAAATTGTGTTTGGCGCAGAAATTCTGTGAATTATATGTGACTATAGAAATAAAATGTACAGAATGCAGCAGAGTAATTAGATCTTTTTAAAAAGCATTAATCATTGAACTCATCCGATAAAACATGAATTAGTTACATTTCATTTTGCAAAATGCTAAGTGTTACTCTTCTGACGTTACTCTTGTAACATTTTGTCCATAATGTAATTTTAGCAAAAATTCAGTTTAATTACAAAACATGATAATTAAAATAAGTTTTAAAAAATATTTTCCATACAGAACAACTTTTAATGATAGTTTAATTTTAAAATAACATAAAAGAATGTAAAAAAATTCTAAATTAATTATCACTATAACAACATAGCAACCTCTCAGTTTCTGCTACATAACAGAATAAATCATTGTCTTCATTATCAATAATATTACTTGCAAATTTTCCTATATAATGATTAACTTATGAAACACAAATTCTTTGTACAAATCATATTAGTGTATGGTTTGTAGCAGATAGGTCATTTTTCATGGTTTTAACAAATTGTATGTGTTGAATGCACTTCGCTTTTGGTATTTTCTCTCAAAGTAATGGAACGTTATTGTTTTATTTCTTTTGACAAAATAAGCAGTTTTTCTTAGAATTGCTTTTTTACCACGCACTTCATTACACATATATCATTATACAACAACACGAAATAAATCTACAGCATCTATACCAGGAGTATTAAAAAAAAAAAAAAAAAAAAAAAAAAAAAACATATGCCAATTAAGTTAATTGAGAAAGGAGTCTGATTCATTGCAGGCATATATGTATAGTTATATTTTTGTTTAAATTAGAAAGCACAACCATCTTATAAAAAATCAAAACGGGTACACTTTAGGAAAATACAAATTCGATGTATGCGAAAAAATTTGACGCTAAAATTAGTTTAAAAAACGTGACGCTAACTACCGTACATAAAGTACATACCGTACATATGCTAGCGATACATCATGAAAAAATGATAGTAATCACCTTTTAAAAAATCGAAGAACATCGGAAAGTTATAACAGCAAGTGTCCTTCATTAGTTCCCCTAAAATCGAACAGGTGGATCTGGACATTTTTACGGTGGTTTTGTCAAGAATTATGAAAGAAAAAAATCGAATCTTGGAGGTTGCATTGAGAATTGGAGAATTAAGCTACTTTTACAAACATTTAAGCAGACGTATTCTTTTCTATGAATTCTTTCGCATACATTTCAAAAATTAAACAAGAATTGTTTGGATTCAGAAGGTTTAGTTTGTTTAGGTAGTTTGATAGCGGTTTAGTTTTTCCTTCATAAAATAAATAAAAAGCACAGTGTAAAATGTCATTATGGTTCAAATCGAAAGATTTATTGTACTAAACATTGATTATTATTAAAGTAATATTTCAAAATGCTTCATAAACATTATTAATTATTTAAAATGAATTTATTTTAATATGAATTTAACCTACACATATTTGTAAGTTTATTTTCATATCAAAAACTGTTCAAATGACTGCCGTTCAAAGCAACAGCATAATCGTGTTGTAAACCAACATGACCAATTCAGAGTATATTTGTATTACAACATTAATTTTGAAATAATTTGTAAACAAAATTTCGTTTAATTACGCATTTTAAAGCACATTTATGTCGTAAAGAGCTGTGTTTTTTTTTTCCCTTAAGTATGATATTTTTTTCTTTTTCTTTTACTTTTTCCTTGTGATTTCCATATTTCTACAGCTGGAAATCATTTTTTATTTAATTTTCAAAGTAAAAATATAGGCCTCATTAAAATAATAACCCGTGTGTCAGACGTCTGTTTAAAAATTTAAAATTATTAACTGTATCTAAAGTAACACATACATAAAAAAAATGGTATATGGATATAAAAATGTAGTGACTCTGTTTCAGTGAAACAATATATATACATAAACACTTTTTATCTGAAATTGTTAAAAAAGGAGATATTCTGATGAAACAGATTGCATATTAATTTGAAAGGAAGCCTAAAATATACAAGATGTGCGAAAGTCATGTACACTATTCATACGAAGATGGTCACAAACTAACGTTCTCTTGAAATTTCTCGTTTGCACCTTAATATCTTAAAATGATTTTTATTTATTTATTTTTGTGTATATGATATCTGAGGTCCAATACTAACGTTGTACGTTTGTACTTTTTCAACTTTGGTTGAATGACTTTCAAAAAGCGGTTTAACAAATAGTAAAAGTGTCCTCATAAATAAAAGAGAAGAAGTAAAGAAAATTCGAAAAGTAAAAACGTATATATGTATATATATATAAACATCATTTAAAAATTATATTTAAATGCAAGCCAGAAGTTTGAAACGATCTCTTTCATAGATTTAATATTAGCTTGTTAATGTTTTCGTGTGACTAATGTACGTTCTGGGTCATGCAACACAGTGTAGAGAAAATTTCCGCATAGGAAACTACGATTGTAATCCTCAGTATTGAGCCATAAAGACAGAGTCTCTCACAGTGTTTATCCTCAAATCAGATTTTTTTTTAAATTCAAAAATCCCGCATTCATACAGGAAAATTTTGAACAGTAATTTTTTGAAATACTATTCACAAAACCGTCAATTTCCTTCCCCCTAACGGCTCATGTAAATTTGCAAGACATCTCGTTCTCTCACACAGGGCGTTAAGTTGACTGCAACTAGGAAGCCCCTTAAAGAAGATCAACTGTTCCAACTACTTCTAATTGAGGGGCTCAACAGCAAATAATAATAAAAGCCAAAATTATAAAATTAAGTTTTTTTAATTATTATTTACTAGAGAAATTAGTAAAAATTTCACATTCTCTCAAAAGGTGACAGTACTATCTCGGGTCACTCAGACAATTTGCATCCAAATGCATGTAAATACATGCTTTTTTTTTCTTATTATCTCCAAAAGTGACAAATGTCGCTTACCATTATTTACTACCGAGCCTCTCAACTATATAAAATAAATACCTATTCAAACATTTGGTGAAAATTCGGAACACCGATTTTAAATAAGAGGTTAAAAAAATTAAGATAACTTATTGAAATATTTAACAGAATCACTTTACTTTGTGTGAACTGAGATAATATTGTGGAATATACACAAAAATTATGTAATGATACTTTACAGAGCGAGTTGCCAACCTCCCAATTTTTTGAATACCTAAAAATTCGTAGAAAAATGTTCGCTTTATTTAATTGCAAAAATTGCGCAATTGTATAAAAGCAAGTATTTCTGCATAAAAATATTGTTATTAAAAAAAATCGGGAGGTTGGTAACTATATACAGTAAGCTACTTTTCCGAGTGCCTAGATGAGAGTTGTTTGCACGCGGAGCGTGGCTATTTTATGCAAATCTTGGGAAATCATCAAATTTCGTATGAAAAAAATTAAATATCTTTAAAATATCCGTACAGTATTATTGTTAAAATTCTGAATGAATATCCATGTACAGACTGGAATGTAGTATCTTATATTTATGGCCCTATTAGTAGATTGCGAACCTGAATTATTATACATACAAAAATGCATTACTTAAAGAAAAAATAACATATCTTAAAGTTTGTTCAAAACCTTTTGGGTTACCCTGTAATTCTCTGGTAGAACAGAGCTATGGTTATCGTCAGTGTTGTGGACGTATTAAATAGATTCTATGAACAGACGCTTACTTAAAGCTTAAACATTTTAAGCTTTTTTTTTCTTATTTCACGGGAGTTTAAAATTATTTCTTTTGTTATTTTTTTACATTAAAAACACAATTCTTATTTTAAAATCTCAGCAAAATTTTTGATAAAACAAAACACTATACATATTTCAGTGTGTAAACAATTTTTTCTTCATATGTATATCAGAGGTTTTTATTTAATTTTTTTCTGTAATACTAGCTTCTTAACAACTCGTTATGTTGCGCTTGTATTTTATAAGTTTCTTAAAATTTTTTGAAGGGAAAATAAATGTAATTGTATACTACATTTAAAAAGGATTTATAATATTAATTTTAAAAATATGATATAATATTTTAATTAAAATACGTAAGTCATCAATTAAAAATGCAATTATTATACCTGAAACACAAAAAAGATTAAAAAAAATCAATTTTTTAACAAAATTTAAGACTAAGTTTAGTTTTTGTCCTTTTGTTTTTAAAAATTATCATGATCCTCAACCAATCACACAGATTAATGAAAGGTTAAAAATAAAATATTTTACAAATTTAAACTTTAATTTATAATCTTCGTTTTATGAAAAAAAATCAAATTTGGTATCATTAAAAAAATTACTTATGTAAAAATAAGTTAACTGCAAAATCATTCATTAAACATAGCTGCCAGTTTTTTCATTGACTCGATTTTTTTCATAAAATCTCACGGGAATGCAATCATTAAAAATGTTCCAGAAAAAACTTTTAATGAAGTAGAGTTTTATTTTTTATGTAGAAGTTATTAGTCATTTTTCTGTAAAAATACATGGTATTCTTTAAAACATTATACTTTCAGGAAAATTAATCTACCTTATAATAACATAATAAATTAAATCCCCTGAAAGAAAATGTGATAAGTTAATAATCGAAACAGGAAAAATTGTAGAAATCAATAGATTGAGTTGCTCACAGACGTTTCGTATTTTAAATAATGTCTTTTAGAAGGTTAAAATTAAAAGCATTAGTAGTTTTAATTCTTAACATTTTAGTTTTAGTATTTTAACAACTTTTAACGGTCGCTTAATATTTGGAAAAACCATCAAAAAAGTACGCATTTTTTTATTACAGAAATTGAATAATTATAAGGTTTCTATATAAAATATGCAATTAGTTTTTTTAAGGCGGAAAAAAGATGTTATAGAACAAAGTCACATTTGTGGAAAAGCCATCATGCGATAATTCTGTGTTTTAATGTTTGTTTTATACCATACAAATTAATGCGAATACAGGGTTGCCACGCTACAGGGAATTTCCAGATCAGGGAATTCTTCGGCACCAGTACTTTCTTACAGAGAAACTCCCTTTAAATCAGGCGAAATTTCGCGCGGTTAATCTAGATATATTTTTCTATTAAAAAATATTGATATTTTGACTGGAAAATTCCCTGAAGCGTGGCAACCCTGGAATAAGACCTTTATTTTTCACATCTCAGATCTTTATTTACAGTCATCAAACAAATGTTTACAATAATATTTGAAATAATACAACATACATTAAATTTTGGTTATTAATAATTTTTTGAGTATGATATATTTCAAAACATCCAAAAGTCCAAGGTCACAATCAGTGCCAAAAACCAAGAATTCACACCGAATTCACACCGAAATGCCAGGTAAATATTTCTGGTTTCAGAAGTTTTTTCCAGCAATAAATATCCAGCCCGGAAATATGACAGGCCCGAGAAATAACGAACAGCACCTCACCCCGTGATATTGACGGGAGCGAGAATCAAGGGGTTAAATAAGCTTATTAAAATTTTTGTTTAAAATTTGAGTTTCATTTTTTAATTGATTTGTAAAAATATAAATGTCCTTGTTCAGACTTAAAAAAAAATAATTTTTCTTCCGGTTTGACGACAATCGAGTTTAAGAATATAAAGAATAACTAACAAAGACCTACTTCAAAATACTCCATAAGCAACCTGAAAGATTTAACCCTCTGTCTACCAGAAGGGTCCAATGGACCCGACATGTACATTCAAAATATTTATTCAAACCAGAAATTTCTTCAAAACAAACTAAATTTATAAATCAGACAATAATAAGTTAAATAAACAAATTAAATAGTTTTAAGTAAAAATTCTGATGTAGAATGTTTTTATAAAACTTGAGTAAAATTTTCGGTAGTTCTAGGGTTAAAATGGATTTAAAAAAATAGGATTTAAAATCATTAACAATCAAATGTTTATTTTTGTACCAAATAGTGTTTTACCCCTTCGCATCGGTTGCTGGGCAACATATAACAATGATATGTTCCCGCACCATGTTGGTTAAATCAAAGTAAAATTGCGTAATTTGTTATTTCTGTTTGTATAAATATTTTTTATAAAATATAATTATGAGTGTAAAATTATAATGTTTATATATTTAAGTAAAATAGGAGTGTAAGTTCATACAAAATTATTAAGTTGATTTTAAATATTAAATATATATTTTTAAAAAATTGTTGTATTGTAAAATGAATGTATAATGTTGAATAGAGTTCGGATCTCAGACAACAACAATAGCCAGACGCCATGGTGTCGTTTTATGACAAGCCAATGGAAAGTGGTGCATAATTAGAAATCGTAAAATAATAAAAATGTTGGAATCAATTTATGGCCTCAATAAAAGTGTTGGGATAAATTTATGGCTTTTCAGACCACCCAAACTTTAAGGCAGATAATAATATTAAAGTATATGTAAGGGGCCATTTGCAGACTGTTAGCTAATAGGCCTAACGAAGTATAATAAAAAATCTTCTCACATCCAATAACAGTGGACTAGACAAAAATAGTTCCACCCACTGCAGGAGTTGGGGTGCAAGAAGAATAAGGTTTGAAAAAGAGAGTCTGAAAAAAGATGTAGAGGACGCAGGAGCTCTCCTGAAAGCCCGTGCAATGAATCCTGAAAGCCCTAGTAATGCCCAGGCGAGATGGACATATCGGAGCGAGCCTAATCAAGCCTAATTGAGGATGTCTTCCTGATGTACATATCGGAGTGAGCCTAAGCAAGCCTAATTGAGGATGTCTTCCTGAAGTACATATCGGAGTGAGCCTAAGCAAGCCAAATTGAGGATGTCTTCTTGATGTTAAAATAAAGAGGATTATTCTACAGAGGTCCGTAGCTATGCATCCTGCCATCCCGATGTTGCCGCTCTGATTCGAAGCGAATTCCGGATGACATACGAAGATGATCCTAAGCAACGCGACAACTCTGAATTTGATGAATAAAGGCCACCATCCCGTATATTAAAAAAAGGTACGACTTTAAACTTTTTCCTTTACCACTTAAGATCATATGAAAAATTATAAATATCCTTTTCTGATATTTTATGGTAGAGAGTAATCTGAGATTCGACAAAACCGATAGTTAATTAAAATTAAGGTAATTTAAAAATGAAAGAATTATTCGTTTAGCAAAAGGAAAAAAATATAATAATTAGAGTACATGAAAATATTGTCTTTTTTTTTAAGATTAAATATACATAAAATAATGAGAAGCAAACAAAAGTATTGCTTTCTATTTTTTGAATTAATATTATGTTTTTCTGTATATAGTTGTGTTCAATGTAAATAAAATATTTAATCAAGCTTTAAAAAGTTTCTGTAATTATTTAATTGATAATGTTTAACGTGTGTCAATTTATTTTTACAGCTTAATTTTAGTTTAATTCATAAGTGGAAGAGTTCGTCTAAATAATTCACAACGCAAACTCTTAATTTTATTCGTAATTATTCAAAGTTAATAATTACATTTTGACGCGAATTTTAATTTAATTTCATTAATGCTTCGCGTTGCTCTTCTACTAGAATTATGTAATTACGATCACTTGTGTTATTTGAATTTATCTAAGGTATATAAAATTATATACCAATTTGCTATGAGGTTGCTTGGATGATTTGGACCAATTAACAATTTTGGATATAAATTAAATAGAAAATAAACAGGTGTAACTATCTGTCCAGCATCCCCTCCTTCATAGTAAAATGGTGCTATGACTCAGGAACGTTCATCTGAGGTCATTAGAAATAATAATAATAATAATAATAATAATAAAGGAAAATAAATTTAAGTATTATTTTAATGTCACAATTTTAAAGATATTGTAGGTATGTAAGTTTAATTGATTAAAATTTTATTAAAATTAATTTTATTATTGTGACAATAATGACACACATATAATAATTTTATATAAATAAAATGAATAATATATGTTAGCAAAAAAAAAAAAAGGGAAATGAAAAAAATAATTCAGGGATTTATAATAGGTAAATTTAGGAATTATATTTTTTTTTTCTCTCTCTTTTCTCTTTTGGTTGGATTTCAGTTACCATTGAGAAATAATGGCATTCACATCACAGATGACACATTTGTAAAAATAATTTTTTTATATACTGTATAAATAATAATAATAAGAATAATGAGTAAAATTTTATAATATGACTGGTATAAAAATGATTGAAATGTCAAGAGATCATGATTTTTGAAATGGTATCACCTTGATACAAAAGAAAATTTATGAGTCGTACTACGAAGTAGTAGTACAATATTTATAAAAAAAAAATAAAATAAGATTGTTTTTCCTGTAGAAAAAGACAGATATTTTTCTGTTAAATGAAATTATTTTGTTTTTTATATATACGTGTTTTATAAATATTTTAGGGGTATTTACGTGTGTAAAAGAATAATCTACAAAACAACTTCATCTCCTAAGAATTTTTTTTTAAATTTTAGTGTTGTTGTTTTTATGTATTTATGCAATTTAGAATATTTTCATACATATGTTGTAATATAGAGAAAATAGTATGAGATGCAAAATATTCTTTTAAGAGGTATAGGATCTATTTTGAATTGATATTTTGAAAAAGTATACATTGATTACTAATATTTGTTAAAAATGACTCAGACGCTGGATATAGATACACGTATTAAGTTAGTGTCACCATTTGACAATAAAAAGAACAAAAACATTATATTTTTCTTAGATGAATTTGATAATATTTTGAAGTCAAACCAGGAGAAAATAATGCAAGAATATATAGATGAAGAGGCATACGAAAAAGTAAAGGATTTAAATTTGGGTCAAACAGTATATTTAAAATGTATTGGAAAACCAGGCGCATTAGAGCCAAAATTTCAAGGACCCTACGAAGTTACTAAAAAGTTTAGAAACTTTAATTATTTATTACAATATGTTCAATAGAGCCGATCAAACGACATATGGATCAGTTGTACGCCTCGAAATATGCAACAGGTCATACAGAGGCAGAAATTACGAATTTACAAGGGTCTCAGAAAAAAATTAAGGGTGATAAAAATTACAAAAATAAATGTGACATTTGTCAAAGAAAATCACACTCAACTGAAAATTGTTGGTTTAAATTAGACAAAAATACGATTCAAAAGGGTGACAAAGGTACTATAAAGTATTATAAAAAAAATAATAAATATTCTGAGAATGTAGACCCATATTTAAAGTATCAAATAGATTATGATAAAAATATGTCGTTATATGGTTATACACCATGTACAAACTTATACGGGGATGTTATACAAGATCATTACCCTTTCCCCCCTCCCCAATATTATCCATGGGATATGAATTGGTATTAAAAATAAATCAAAATACATAATTAATCGAATTTAAAAATTTAAAAATTTTCAAAATTTAAGAATAAATTTTTCTCTTTTAGGTAAAAAAAATTGAAACAAAATTAATAACTTGCCTTTTTAAAATTCAAAATAATAATAAGAAAGGATAGGAACATGGGAACGCCAATTTGTCTCAGGGTTACAATATTGAGCAAATGTGCAGGGCGCACCCGAAAACATACTTATAAAATTATGTAATGTGCTTCACAAAACTTCACTGGAGCAGTGAAATATTTATCTCCAGGCAAAAGTTATATATATTTTTTTTTCGAATATGAATTAGAAAATATAAAATCTTAACAAAGCCAAATAACATTAAAACTTAATTAATTTAATAGTGAATAATGTTGGAGTAATTTAAAAAAAAAAAAGAGAGAATTTTTTCTGTCTTCTATAAGGGTAGCCTTTGCTAATAGCCTTACAATTTAGATGACAGAATTTCAGAATTACTCTTTAAAATGAGTAGGTGTAAGCTATAGGTTCAGGGTAGTTAGAACAGCTTTATAGCATACTCATATATATATATTTTTCTTATATAAATATATGGTTGACAAGGAATAAATTATTAGTGCACTCTACATTAGGATAGCGGTCAGCTATAAGCCTAAATATAATAAAATATGCAAAAAGTACTAAGATTTATTCCGGTAGTTCAATTACAACTTATATGCTAAAGTCTAGAATTTAGACAGCAGGGATAAGTTTTATGAACAAAAGTGTTATAAAAAAAAATTAAAAAAAGGATTTTGGTGTAGCACATTGGTTTTTAAAAAACATATATATGTATAACAATGGACAAGGCAAGTTATTTCAATATGATTGCACACAAAATTATAGTAAAAAAAATACACAAATAAATAATTGAAGTAAAATTAAAATTTTCTCACCAAAGGCTTTCTGTATAGGGTGCAATTTTGGCCTACGGCTGGGTATGCACCAACACCAACAAAATTTTTGTAGAAAATTTATCAATTCATCAATATATAGTCATCACTTAGGCATTAACTTCAGGATTCTTGGCTGAAAAAGGAATCGAAGAAAAAATTAAGTATGGTATAATTACTAGATGTTATGCTCAGAAACAATAAAATTAGTAATATTATATTGTAAAAAGCAGCTTTTTGAGTTTTATTTAGGAAAACTTTTGATTTTTAGGTTTTACACATTTATGGAGTGTCTAGCTCAGTGTATAGTTCCTAGATTTAATAAAAAAAATAATAAATAAAAATATAAGTTGGTGTTGTTTTCAAAATAAATAACAAAAGGTATAGCAATTAGCATTTACAGTTAAAAGTTATGGAATTTTCAGCAAAATTAACATTAGACAAACATAGTTTATATTATATTTAACTTGATAAGCTAATTTACTTTTATTAACGGTATTCAATTAGAATTAAAGTAGGCTTAAATCGAAGTTAAATTAATTAATAACATTGTTATAGTGTAAAATTTTATGTAAGACTATTATATTTTTATTGTATTTATAAAAATATGCGAATTTAATAATTAATAAAATGTATTAGCAAAATTATTTAATATAAATATTAAATGACATCTTGCTGAAATCAGCTAGAAATTAGATTTTTTTTAAAATAAAATATTTTATAAATTTATGTTATTTTAGAATTTAAGCATTTTTTTTTCTCTTTACTTTCCCTTAGAATTAAAGGCAATTCTAAATTTAACACATATAAATATACATAGGATTGATAAATTTGAGTGTGTGAGTTCATAAATTTTTTTTATATAATTTGGCCAATTTAACATAAGAAAACAAAATAAATAAATAAATATATTTATATATATTGGCCTTATTTTTATTAAAATATGTAGTATGGCTTAATAAATTTATTTACTTAATTTTTTTTATAGTACGTACAGTAATTATTTTAAAAACTTGATCTATAAAAAAATTGGATGTGGTTGTTTGTGAGTATACAAAGATTTTTTCTGCTGGCAGAAGTTCTTTGGTCCGGCCGGGTACTCATAGATGGCTGCATACGATGTTACGTAGTAATTATCATTTGCTTTTTTTTTTTTTTTAAATTATACAATTGTATTAAGTACATTTTTTTTTATAATTAAATAATAATTATTAATGTTTGATTAATAATAATAATTTAGTATCTTTTACTTTTTTAAACATATCATTAAATTTTAGACAGTAGAATTCACATACGGAATGTTAATGATAAATAAAATTTTGAATAAACAAATTTCATTCAGTAAAAAAAAAAAAAATAAATATGAAAATTTAACAATCTTTTAAGATAGAATTATTGGCTAAATAAATAATAATTAAAGACACAAAAATTGTTCTCTTCTTCGTCAATGACATTTTCTGACAACACTATTTAATAGTATTAAATGAAGGTGCATTTTTAAGGTCAGCGTAATGCATATTTTGCATTTTGAGAGGCTGTAGAAGTCATTTTTCCGTGTTGTTTACATTTTAATAGTAAACAATATCATGAATCAAAATTTGTGTTTGTTAGAAAGGTCTAAAAATATACAATGTAAGCAGTTAAAGAAAATTATATGCATTTTTTTTTTTAAATCCTGAAAGGCAATTTGGTTTAGATTTGAACCTGACAGCATAAAAACTCGCTTCAGCCGCAGTATGAGGCAGGAGAATTCAAATGCTAGAATCGCCATTTTTCCCCTGCAAAAGAATAAAAAAAAGCAGAAGGTTTACATTAGATATGATACAAATACATACACTGTTTATGCATACATTATGTTTAAAATTACATACAGGCATGCACAGTTAGTTAAGAATAAAGTATATCAAGAAATTATACTCATTAATAAGGTAATTACAAGCATGAAATGGTTTTAAATACATACTTTTGGGAAGTCGTAAAATTTTGTCACAGCACAAATCACCTCGCAGAAAGCGATTAGTAGCTTGACCAACCCCTCGTTTCGAAAGAATCGGGGACGTTCAAAAACAGGTTTTATTCTCTCCTTCTTCTTCTTTTTTTTTCTCGTATCTGGTAAAGTTGGAAAGCATTGCGTAATGATATATTAAAGGAAATGAAATAGCTTGTATATTTTGACATATCATACATGTTAGAAGTAACAAATAAATAAAATAATGTAACCAGTTTGTATACAATATTTTTCTGATTATAATTTGAATACATCAGATTAATTATGTGAAAATATAACATGTCATATTACAAGCATTGTATTTACTTTTATTCAGTATAAAATGTGTGTTAGATAAAACACGGTGTCATAAGGTTGTATGTGATGGAAATAATATGTCAAATGTGTATGCCATTATTTTTCTTGTAATTAGGTTTATTTCGTCATATTAGTTTCATACAAAATTATAGCTTTGAATGTATTTTGGGCACTTAAACTGTAAAGTTACAAAGTTAGTAAACATGTGTGTGGTAAAGAAAAAAGGCTTCGAGAAAGACGTCTGATTTTCAGTACAGAGGTCTTCTATAAATGTGAATGTCAACAGACAACTATGCTATCATGTGTTGAACTTTCTGTTATGAAAAATAGAAGAACTTCTTATAAAATATACCAGAACCATTGATAATTGAACTTTACAGACTTAGTTCAAAAACTGTGTAGATACACAGTCATATGGACACGTACATTCTTTTATGCTTTACAAAAAAAAATAAAACCAGCAATCAGTTTTTATTTTATTTTTTTTTTTTTTTTTGACCACCGGGAGAGATGCTGGGCAACATATAACAATGATATGTTCCCGCACCATGTTGGTTAAATCAAAGTAAAATTGCGTAATTTGTTATTTCTGTTTGTATAAATATTTTTTATAAAATATAATTATGAGTGTAAAATTATAATGTTTATATATTTAAGTAAAATAGGAGTGTAAGTTCATACAAAATTATTAAGTTGATTTTAAATATTAAATATATATTTTTAAAAAATTGTTGTATTGTAAAATGAATGTATAATGTTGAATAGAGTTCGGATCTCAGACAACAACAATAGCCAGACGCCATGGTGTCGTTTTATGACAAGCCAATGGAAAGTGGTGCATAATTAGAAATCGTAAAATAATAAAAACGTTGGAATCAATTTATGGCCTCTATAAAAGTGTTGGGATAAATTTATGGCTTTTCAGACCACCCAAACTTTAAGGCAGATAATAATATTAAAGTATATGTAAGGGGCCATTTGCAGACTGTTAGCTAATAGCCCTAACGAAGTATAATAAAAAATCTTCTCACATCCAATAACAGTGGACTAGACAAAAATAGTTCCACCCACTGCAGGAGTTGGGGTGCAAGAAGAATAAGGTTTGAAAAAGAGAGTCTGAAAAAAGATGTAGAGGACGCAGGAGCTCTCCTGAAAGCCCGTGCAATGAATCCTGAAAGCCCTAGTAATGCCCAGGCGAGATGGACATATCGGAGCGAGCCTAATCAAGCCTAATTGAGGATGTCTTCCTGATGTACATATCGGAGTGAGCCTAAGCAAGCCTAATTGAGGATGTCTTCCTGAAGTACATATCGGAGTGAGCCTAAGCAAGCCAAATTGAGGATGTCTTCTTGATGTTAAAATAAAGAGGATTATTCTACAGAGGTCCGTAGCTATGCATCCTGACATCCCGATGTTGCCGCTCTGATTCGAAGCGAATTCCGGATGACATACGAAGATGATCCTAAGCAACGCGACAACTCTGAATTTGATGAATAAAGGCCACCATCCCGTATATTAAAAAAAGGTACGACTTTAAACTTTTTCCTTTACCACTTAAGATCATATGAAAAATTATAAATATCCTTTTCTGATATTTTATGGTAGAGAGTAATCTGAGATCCGACAAAACCGATAGTTAATTAAAATTAAGGTAATTTAAAAATGAAAGAATTATTCGTTTAGCAAAAGGAAAAAAATATAATAATTAGAGTACATGAAAATATTGTCTTTTTTTTAAAGATTAAATATACATAAAATAATGAGAAGCAAACAAAAGTATTGCTTTCTATTTTTTGAATTAATATTATGTTTTTCTGTATATAGTTGTGTTCAATGTAAATAAAATATTTAATCAAGCTTTAAAAAGTTTCTGTAATTATTTAATTGATAATGTTTAACGTGTGTCAATTTATTTTTACAGCTCAATTTTAGTTTAATTCATAAGTGGAAGAGTTCGTCTAAATAATTCACAACGCAAACTCTTAATTTTATTCGTAATTATTCAAAGTTACTAATTACATTTTGACGCGAATTTTAATTTAATTCCATTAATGCTTCGCGTTGCTCTTCTACTAGAATTATGTAATTACGATCACTTGTGTTATTTGAATTTATCTAAGGTATATAAAATTATATACCAATTTGCTATGAGGTTGCTTGGATGATTTGGACCAATTAACAATTTTGGATATAAATTAAATAGAAAATAAACAGGTGTAACTATCTGTCCAGCATCGGTACACATATGCATCTACAAAATGTGCATAGAGCAATTGTTTTTGGTGCCCGTGATGATTTTAAAAATTATTATGGTAGACTCCCTCAAATCCGCGCAGCTTGCGACCGGAAGTTGTGCGGATTTCTTGCCATTGCTTTGTTTACATTTTTTAAACAGTAATTTGAATATAATAATGCAATCAAAATTATAATGTATTCTTGCAATATAGTAAAATATTAAAATAAGTAAAGTAATAAACTAAAATGATAAAAAGTAAGACAATTTTTTAAATGATTAAATTATTAAAATATAAGTAAGGCTAAAGTAAATAATTAATGTATAATTAAATATCTACAATGAAGACGAGATACATTTTCCTTGAATTGTTCAGTGAAATCTTCCTCATAAAGGTATCCTATTAATTCGAATCAAAGTCATTTTTAGCCTGTCTTAATAACCAACAAAGCATGATTAATACATATATTTTGTAAAAAGATTGTGATTGCCGGTGATATCAGTAATATCTTGATTTTTTTTTCATAAATAAATTTATATTTCCTTCGTGGGAAAACATGAGTTCAGTCATATTATTTAGAATTACATATTAAAATACATACGGAACGGTATAAAACTAAAATACTCTGTAATTTTGCTCCTACATCTGAATTGAAAATGTAATTATTTACATCTGCGGTGATGTGTGGATTTTAGGTGTTTGTGGATTTTAGGGTTGCGGATTTGAGGGAGTCTACTGTATTTATCTTATTTTATCGAGGTGCATATTTTATTAAAGCACTAGTTGATCCGCCCGGCGTTGCCCGGGCCCGTTATAATAACATTAAATGAACCTCAAATTTGTGTGATTTTATGTCTTTAACTCCATTTTGTCTGATGTTATATTTTTTAATGAGAAAAATCGTGAAAAAATATTCATGTGAATGTACCGGGTGTCCCAAAAATGACTAATGGATTTTAAAATTCAATAACTTGCAAACGGTGACAGATATTAAAAAAAAAAAATCTTGCAGGAGTGTTATGTAAGATGTCAGGAGTTTTTATGCTGCAATTCTCAGTCTTAGTTAAAAAAGCATCGACAGATGGCGCTGCAAGCAATAACCGCTAAATATGGGGTCAATTTTTCGGCCTCTCTCTTCTTCCATGCGAAAAAAGGAGGTTAAAATGCATTGAATGGATCCCGAAGTACCAAAAATCGGGTCTGGACTTAGCACCTATTGTTCTCAGTGCCATCTATTGTTTGAAATTCGAACTAAAATCAAGAATCACAGTAAAGAAACTCCAGACATCATACATAGCTCTCTGCAAGAACTTTTTTAATATCTGTCACCGTTAAGAAGTTATTTAATTTTAAAATCCATCAGTCATTTTTGGGACACCTGGTATATGCTATATGGTATTTTATTTTCTGCGCAATTTGACTTTGGAGTCTATGCGTGCCCATAGGAAACATTCAAGTTTTTACTGATTTCGCCAGAATTTTCACACATTTTATTTTGTAGAAAATGTTTTTATCCGTCCGAACGTTACAAAATTTTTGTAGGTGATGTAAATCTGGTCTATGAGATGCTCTAAAAAGATTGTTTTAAAATGCGGACGTTTAGTTTCTTTTAGTGTGGAAAAAAATATCGTCCCTTGAGGTGCGAAGTGACCTGCGTTCGCGCGTATATTTGTAAGGGTTAAAATTTATATGTTTTAAAACCGACTGCACCATCGATTAAAAGAAGGTTTCCGCTTTATGAGCATATGTTTGGTTTGTCGGCACCTTTAATATTGCGCCCTGGAGGGGCATTGTCATAAGGGGGGAAAACGATTTTCGGAAAAACTACCCTATATGAAAAATGTTTTTCAAATGGTTAACTGCGAATTGTTTTTTTTTTTTTTTTTTTTTTTTTTTTTTTTTTTTTTTTAAATTGATCTTAACATTTGAAGCGTAAGAGCATTATCGTTTAGAATATGTCTTCCGTTTTTAACTTTGCTAAGTTGTTTGGTCGATGGAAGATAATAAATAATGCCAAATACTCCTGAAATTCCTTCTTTCCTAACTTCATTTCATCCCGATGCGGACATAGGGCATCTGCCGCTTTATCCCTCTCGGAAGAACGGAGATGAGTTTTTAATTTGAGTTCTTTGTAATTTTTAATTAATATCTTAGCTAATTATTAGAAATTTAAAATTCGGAGTCTTGGTGCACAAGGAGAGACCTTGGACTAACCTCTCACAAAATTTCAGCCTTGTACGTGCGTAGATTTTGCTATCCATCGCAGACAGACAGACATACACACATACAGACAGAGCGAAACTTTCTTTTATTAGTATAGATTTCGTCTTATTTCTTTCAGTGATTATAAAAAGGAACAGTAAGTATTAAAAGAAAAAAAAAACTTGTTTGCATAAAATTTGCGTGTGGGACGCTAGTCCCAAAGAGATTAAAAAAAGAAAGAGTAAAACATATATCGTAAACGAAGTGTAGAATCAAAAACAAACTTGAAATTAAATGTCCCCGTACAAAACTATACAATTTTTAATCAAAGGTTAGTTTTATAGAAATTTATTAAACAAATTTCCGTAGTATAAACCTATTTCTCGTACAAAATGTTTTTAAAGCATATTAATCATCTCTTTTATTATTAAAAAATATGCTTCTGTTACAGATGTTACAGCATTTTTAAACATAAAAATACAAGACTCATTAAAACTTAATTCCTATATTGACCATCTGTTTAAACATGATAAAAAATTAATTACATTTAAGTATTTTTATGGATATAAAAAACTAATTAATCTATTGTCGTGAAAATACGTCTACTCAAACACTTTTTATTTGAATTTGTTAAAAATTGGGATATTCCGATGACAAAGATTTTATAATAATTTCGAAGATAAAAGAAAATATGCAGGATATGCAAAAGTCGTGTACAAACAATCTTTGCGAGTCTATACTGAACTTGCGAAGACGCTCACAAGCTAAAGTTAAATCCAATGAAGAGTTATTTTCAATTTTCTCGCATGCAGTAGAATATATTAAAATGATATTTTACATGGGATAAGTCGTTCTATCAGATTTAACTTTTCGCTTTTCGTTACAGGTTTTTTTATTTATTTATTTATTTATTTATTTATTTATTTTTTAATGAGGTTATTTTTACTTTCGGAACCTCAGACATCCGTTGCAAAAGAAAAAAAAAATTAAAATACAGTCGAAAATTTTGCAGTGAAATCTCACATAATTTTAACATTAGCGTGCGAGCGCCTTCACGTGACTAGCGCAGGAAAACGAGAATTCTCTTTTTCCTTAAAAAAAAAAAAAAAAAACATCATTGACTAAGGGCGTGGCTTCTATCGTACAGAAAATGCATTTATATAATGTTGTCCATATTTCTTTTTAGATTGTAAGACATTTTATATTAATTCGTACAGTGAATGATATTTACCGATGCATAAATTTGAGAAACCTATCTAGAACACCAATTTACAAAAGACTTTCAGAACAGGGAGGAGCTTGTACTGTTTTAAAATTTAGATTTGGTAAAAATTACCCGATGGCAAGATGTTAATTCATTAAAGCCGTTTGGCAAGATAATTTGCCATGTAAGTAATACGAAAATTTTAAATGTAAAAACAAGTATTTTAGTGAGAAAATTTTCATATTGCCTAATCAAAAAACTTTGAGAGATTTTATTTTTTAACTTAAAATTACAATGTGGAAAAAACTGGTGTCAACTGGTGTCTAGGCATTAAAGAAGTGTAAAAGAAACTCGTTCTTAATCGGTTAACAGACCACACTAGTCACGCTAAGAAACGAAAGCTCTAATGTTAAGTCTATGGGAGCGGTATTTTCAAATATCTCCCTTGAATTTTAATATTTTAAATGATTTTTTTTTTCATAGGATTGCTGAGGAAGATCAACAACCGGGCTAGCTTTTACTTTTTTGATTTTGGTTACAACTTTTTTTAATATTAGGATAGTTTCGATTTCAGAACCGGTACCGAAAGTGATAGGAATAATAATAAAGAAAATCTGAAACCAAAATCGAAAAAATAAAAACTAGCCCTGTTGTAGATCGTCCTCTGCTATCGAATGAAAAATCACTAAAAAATATTGAAATCAAAGCGAGAAATTTGAAAATATTTCCCCATAAACTTAATATTAGCGTTTTCCTTTCTTCCCGTGACTGAAGTTAGCTCTTCACCCTTTGAGAGGCAAGCAATTGCGTTTGTGTAATTTTGAATTCCCACCGGAAATATTAATTTTTTTTAATTTCAAAACCAGGAAAATCAATTTTTCGTCACTATTCCCTCAAAGCTATAAAAGTAAAACTTATTTAAAATTTTCTGGTGCAAATCTAAATTAAACTTAGGTGGCACCTCGCTGGGTTAGGGGGCCGCTTCAATGTAACTCGCCGGTCGTTCGTATTAACCTTTATGAAAACTTAAATATGCGTTTATTCATTATCTAATACATTTTACAAAATGCAGTTTTTACTATCAGGAAATAGGCGTTATATGCCGCGAGGCCGCGTCTTTAGAAATTGTCTCCTTGAATTTCGAGAATTTTTAATAAAATGATAAAATTTCGTCAAATGGAAATTTAAAAATTTATAGTTTTTACCCGACTGAAAAGAAGGGTTATGTGTTTCACGCGTATCTGTATATGTGGATTTCTTTATACCCTCGAAACATCCCAAGGGCTCGATGGATTTTAATGAATGAGGTCTCTTATTGATTCGTCTTAACCGCCCGATGGTTATAGGCTAGGTTTTGTTTTTTTATAAATTCAAAATGGCGGCCATAAACTACAAAATGGCGGTAGAGACGAAAAAAAAAAATGTACGAACCCTATTGAGTGGCACATCATTGGATAGGTCTTTCAAAATGCAGATGATGTTTCATTGACTATTTTACAGTCAGAAACTCCTTTAAAATATTATACAACCTGGAAGTTGTGTAGGTAGGATCTCTAGCTTTAATGCAACTCTAACCTTCATAGACATCTATAGACCTCATCAAAACAGTTTTTATAGATATTAGGAACTAACAATTAAACACAACTTAAAAGTCATCAATACCAGTAAATAAATAAAAAAATAGGTAAGTAATATAAACAAGTAATGTAAAGAGAATCATTTTAAATCATTTCGTACTTAAATCAATAAGAGATTTTTTTCATCCCATTCTTCGTTCCTTTTGAGTGGTGCTTTAAAATGACTTGATCAAGAAGAGGGCTCTCTCGCTCTTAAAATACCTTGATCAAGATGAGGGTTATCATTGAAAATTAATTAATTTAATTTAATTAATTTATTAATAATTGAAAAACACTGGATTAACATCAAGTGTCATCCACTACAAGTTTGAAAAAAATTATTTCAGCTTGATTGGATGAATAATAAGTATTTTATTAAAAATTGAAAATTTGAACAAGATATATATAGCAAGAGTGTGAGCTAATAGTAGGAATTGAAAAAAAATATAGTTTCACATTGATGAGAAATAATTAGTTCGCTTTTTACGCAGTCTGTTTTTTTTTATTTTTTTTATTTAATTTATTTTTATTTTTTTTTGTAATTAAAAGCTAAAGAGACTATTTTCGTTTAACACTTCACCAAAATTTAATGTCTGATGGTGAAAGCTTCACATTTAACACTTTCCAACACAGCTGAAAAGTGTTTATAAATTCGGTTTGTCAGTCTGTCCGTGGTCTAACTCGCTCAAATATAGTTAGATTGCCATGAAATTGATATATGATTTTAGTGTTTACTGTGCGTGTAGCATTTACGGTTTATTTACAAGCACGCTCAAAGAATTCCATTACATTATGGCCTATGGGGAAATATCGTGTATTTTAATGATATTAATTTACTTTAAATGCATTGTAATTTGTATACATCAATGAGGTGTTACAAAACGCTTACTGTAGAATCTGGTGTGCATAGAATTTATCGTTCATTTACAGGGCACACAAAAAAATTTGTCACATTAATGCCTGTGATGCATAATTGCTGGAAATGCATTTTTACTTGTTATACGCCTTTTAAAATTTTACTTTTTTTGTGCATATTACTTGATGCGTATAAATTATATAGATCATATAGAGGGACAGGGCTACACAGGAGACCTCAAGTACATTTCCCTTTAGGGTGTCTGGGGCTAAAAACTGTCAAAAAATGCAATTTCTTTTTATTTGCTTAAAAAAAAATGCTGAGCGTTTAGCATTAAGTACCGAAAACCGCATGCTTTTATCTTCATTAGATCCAGAGATATAACTTGAGAACCGATGCATCAGCTACCCTCTAACGAAACCTTTAGCTCTATTTATCTCAGAATGAATTTTTTCACGGTTTGTCAACCTTAAAAGAATATATCTTAAGTTCCTTGCTAGATATATGTATGAAATTTTTAACATTTAATAACATTTAATATTTTATGCGATATTTCCAACAAATTATCTTTAGGATTTTTAATTTTGAGTGATAATAGTGAAAATATGCTAATTAATGCAAAACTCACTCATAAAAAACTGCATTTTTTTTTACTTAAATCTTTTTCATAAACTAGGCTGGTTGTTAACTAGGCTTTAAAAGCCGATGCTGCACAGAGTACGCCGTCCCTGTCATTATGTGTGTCCAAATCGTCCGTATCATTAAGGGTAATATTTCGGCTAATTACCGACGATTTGTTTCGAAAATCATTATCAACAACGCTTTTATACTTCTGCTACGATAGGTACCTCCAGCGCTGCTCAACACTTTTGCTGAATGCCCGTAAATCGAAATTTGTGTGTAACGGAAAAATGGGATTTAAAAAAAAACTATGTTTCTTAGGGTAATCGCTATAATTTTCCTGCAAGGTTTAAATTAACGTCTTCTACCTCTAATTTTTTTCATAATTTTAGTTTAATTAGATTCGGAATTAGATGAGGGGGGGGGGGGGCATATTTTTGACGATATGTTTGAACGATATGTTTGAAAATATAATACCCAAAATGAAAATAAATGCATTTTTGAGTTCAGCGTTACGAAATCTTCCACATGATACCCTACACGATATACAAATAAAAGAGTTTTTTTTTTCAAGTAACTTAATTAGCCCCTCTACACTTTTACTAAATATATTTATGAATGCTTAATAATCTGCAAATATGTGGGCCAACAGTCTTTATTACATGCCCCAATTCGAACTTTCCACGTTCCATGGTTTACGATTAAAATGGCTGTGACAGACAGACAGACAGATAGTCACAGGAGTGATCTCACAATGGTTCCGTTGTTACTTTTTAAGTACGGAACTCTAAAAAGCACAAGAACATGTACTAAAATAAAAATTATTATTCAGGGACTTAAAAGTCAAAAGATTGCGAGAATGCCCCATATCCTGATCAGCTGTTGATTCCCCTCACCCTTTTGTGACTAAACCGCAGAAGGGCCCAGAACAAAATATTTCCAAGAAAAATGTATAAGGATTTCAAAACAAGCGTTTGCACGGACCATTAGATGGCTTCTTCGATTAGAACTCTTCGTGTCGATCGGTTCTCTCCTTTATCATATCAGGTGCTGGTAACCGATGCAGTTTCGCACAGTTGTTGAACACGTTCAAACATTTAAAACCGCGTGGTTTGCATCAGTTGGAGTAATGTCCTGCATATATTTGTGCAACGCACCGACTGCTGTCCCCTGCTGCAACGTAAGTTAGATGCATGTCTGTGTATTCATTTAACATATAATGACTCATGTTACTTATGAAAAATTCTGAATCTTTGTCGAATGGGAACCAGCTGAACTTGTCAGAGAGCTCTGTGCGTGACCAGAAATTGTAGATACACAGCATCCCCTTTAACGTACTACGTTCGTTTTAACGGACATTCCTGATACACCGTATATCTTGATACACACCCTGTATATAGTAGATCCTTATAATTTGTATACTGAAGTTCAGCTGCCAGATCTATGAGCAAAAAAAGTTGGATGTTGAGAAAAAATTCCCATGACTTTTTGCAATCTCAGAAGAAAACACAATACATTTTAATTATATATGAGAAACACATCAAATATTTTGTATTAGAACATTTTTTTGAAATATTTCTTTAATCAAATTAGCATTTATTTACACATTTTTAAACATATTTATCTCATAATAAGCTACGTTTGTTTCTTGCTATAGTAATTTTCTTCTTATTTATTTTTCTAATAAGTCCCTTATTTTTACAGATACAAAGGTGTTTTCATTTCATTTTTAAAAGTTAAAATTCAAGAAACATTAAAACATTAATCCCTGAGTTACCAATAGTTTAAACATAGCAAAAAATTAATTAAATTTAAACCGTTATGTGAATTAAATTTTGATAGTATATGAATAAATAAAATAAAAAAAAAATCTAATTAATCTCTTTTCATAAAAATATATCTACTCAAACTCTATCTGAATGTGTTGCAAATGGAAATAATTGATGTTCAGATTTTATCATAATTTTAAATTTAATTAAAAATATAAGTCTAGGATAGATAGGAACTTGGATTATCAGTACTTTGGCGGATGCTTTATATAATTTTAGAAAGAGATGCTAAAATGTTGTAAACGTTTATTTTTCTTCCTGATGAGAATTTAATTTCTTCAGGTAGTTTTACTTAAAGTAAATCAAAATTTAACTGATAATTTAAATTTAAATCATCAGCAAATTTTATGCAAAACATAGTATATAAGCTTAATGTGAAAAGTCTTTTTTTAAGTATGTTTGCATGAGAATTTTTTTTTTTCTTTTTCTTTAAAAAAAAGAGGAAATTCTTAATGCAATGTCAAGGCACAGTTTTTAAATAATAGGTTTTTGTTGTAAAATGCTACAATTTTTTTAATATTAGCTAAATCTTTAGATTAATAGTTAATTTCATAATATTTGTATTTGGTGTATTTTTCAGGGTTTCGTTTGCACAAGAGCTAGAAATTTACCTGTCAGCTTCACACCACAAGTCTCCCCAGAAAGCAATCCACAAAAAAGATATAGCCATATATAGCGATTGCTTTAAATACATAAATATTACGACCTTTTAAATAATTTTTTAACCAAGTACAGTTTTATCTTTTGATTTCAAAATTATTATGATCCTCAGCCAATACATGCAGAACAGGATTCCCCAAACTATGGAACGCGTATCATTTCTATGACATAAACTTTCAGATACAGGCACTCAAAGTTTTACAGAAAATTATACAACTGAAAACTGATTACAGATTTTCAAACTACTAATCCACCTTTAATGTATGTCAGTGTAGTCAGTCTATGTCAATAAGATTTAAATTATCACAAATCCTTTTGAACAGCGAGCAGAAGAGCAGTTCCAGAGGCTACCCAGTTGCAAAGCAACTCCACGCCCTGTATATGAGTAAAAGTGTGAGCATATCCTAAGAGAAAACAGGAATTGTGCGTCTAATTGTGCAAAATGCCACTATAAGTGAGAGTGCACCGCCCCCTGAATACTAGGCCTGAGCGCTCACACAAAAATGACACAAAAATGGCGGCTGCCGGAGGCGGATTTTTTTTAGCGTGGGTACGGTCCCTTAAATGTAGACACCAGTATTTTATAAAAGATTTCTCTACCTTGTTTATTCTCAGAAAAATGAAGCGGAAAAAACTTCAAAAAATTATTGGTAGGAATATTTAAGGGACCGTACACACGCTGAAAAAAATCCGCCTTCGGCAGCCGCCATTTTTGGTCCAGTGCTCATGCCTAGTATTCAGAGGGCGGTGGAGAGAGTCAAAGATTCGCAGCATTACTACCGAGAAACTAAGACGAAATGAGGAGAAGAAGAGCGAGAATATCTATTTAAGCAAGTGGCTGAACTGACAGCCAATCCGAAATAGGAGGGCGTGGCTTCAACTAGTGAAGCACGCAGAAGAGAAAAATAGTGGAAAGTGTAAAAAAAAAAGTAGAAAATGGAAGGGTTCGCATGTTCCAACAGTCGTAGAATAGAACAAAAGCCAAATCCTTTACCAAAAAAAGACATTTTACGTGACCATACATTTTTAAAAACAATACAGATACAAGAATTTAGAATAAAGGGTAGGAGCCGTAAACTTACGACTCGCTACTAGAATTTTTAGAGGAATCTGCCAACATTTCAGTGAGGGCAAGAAATTTAGAGACAGGATCTCTTTTACTTTTAATAGTTTCAAGGACATTGTTGAATTTGAGGGTAATTTCTGAAAATGAACTAACATTAAGTTCTTTAATTTTACTAACGATCTCGCCAATCAAGAATCTGATTTTTTTTTAAAGTAGCCCATCTGGCAACACTGCTTATATGGTAGAGTTTTTGACATTTGTAACATTGCATTTTTAGCTGGCCGAAAATTTTCAATTTCGACCCTAAGACTGTACACTGAGCGTACATTGAATATTTCACAACTAGTAGGATTTTTAGGAAGTTCCATCAAATAGAGTGGGAGAGGTTTCCCGTCTCTACGACTTTTCATTTGCGAAAATTTAGTTATGGTAAATTTTCGACAAGCTGGGATTTCTCTTACAGTTTCTATATCGATATTTTTAGGAAGGCCACGGATGACAGCTTTGAGAGGGATTTCCCTGTCTGGAATGATATAATGTTGAACGTTATTTTGTTTGAAGTGCTCATGTAGCAGTAACTTGTCGCGGATGGTATCAGGTGAAATCCTGATGAAGTCACCAGCAAGCTTGGCGGCAAACTTAAATTTATCCATTGAGGTAAGTTCGTTGAGAAATTGTATGATATTAAGGACATCAGTCACGTTAATACGGTTAGGTTTTTTTTTTTCGGAGTTTCTTGAGTATTTTCATCTTTTTCGCTAGAAGTATCAATATCGGATTTATTACTTGATGGTTATTCGACGTCGTCGTTAAGATTTTCTGGGTTTATTTTACGGTTTTTTTCAGGATTATCAGCAACTATACTCTTTTTTTATTTTTACGTTTTTTTTTTATTTGGATTTTACAGGGGTAAAGCCCTCATCAATGTCCTTTTGGTCACTAGTTACATTACTTTTAGCAAAGACGTTAAAATTTTGAATTTCGTTAGCTGGTAAGATAAGAGCTTTAAGAACATTATCTAAGCCGGAATTAGAGATAGTTTCCCTATTAAATAAGCTCCTATGGGAGTTAGGGGAAGCAACAGAAGAAATGGAAGGAGTTTGACTCACACCATTACCCGGACGCTTAACGGAGCCGCCAGCTCCATCATTCACATCCATGAATCAGCAGTATCACCATAAGATCAGAACAGAGAAGAAATCAGAAATGGTGCTTACACACACACTGGCCAAACTCTCTTAGCATGTGTCATTCAAAAATATCAATATATATTTTTTAAAGTTTTCCGGTATTCAGTTATTTAATTTTTCATACAAATTTTTATATTATTATTTAATTGAATGAATTCTTTTAAAAATGCAATCATAGTGTTATTTTATATTTCAATATATATAAAAAAGATAATCGGAGTTTTAATTCAATGGTATAATATTTCCATTTTAAATGTTAGCGTTATTATCGATAGTATGCAGAAATTCTGAATTTCGATTGTGTGATACGCTAGTGAAAAAGTTTGAACCAACGGTCAACAACAGCCGGACCACAGTCCACATCCGGACCGCGGAAGTGGATCTGGATCGCCAATAATTTTCAATTTTAATAAATAATTTATAAATATTTATGTATAATAGATACGTTTGAACGATACCCTGATCAATATTTCTTATATTTTACAAGTAATAGCGCGATTATTTTTTTTTTTTTTTATTAGTGATGTATGGTTGTTATTATTGTGTCTAGAAGATATAGTATGGAAATCGGCCAATCACAAAGTGCTAAAAAATTGTATCCCATAAATGTTGAATGATGCAGAAAGATAAACGGCGATCGCAGCAAGATCTGTTAGTCCAAACGTAAACGTTGTATGAGGATTCAATTGAGAAAGCGTTTCCGTCAGTGAAGAACTAACAGATATCGCTGCGATCGATATTTGTTCTTCAGCATCTTTCAACATTTACGGGATACAATTTTTTAACACTTTTTAAAACATTACTGGAATAGTCGGTTTCCACACTATTTAATTTAGACGCTGTAGTTTCTATGATGTGAAACGAAAACTACTTCGTTGGAGCGTATTCACGGGGTTGGAAGAGAAGTAACTGACCAACTGCGTTGGTGCACATGCGCGGTGGTGAGACTGGCCGGCTGCGTTGGTGCGAATATCCGAGGATTAGTCTTGTCAGTTGTAGATTGCGATCTTGTGCGGAGCTTTCATTCATTTCCGTTGTTATTATCGTGTGCTAAAATAGCGTTTTGTGAATCAATATGTATTTTAAGTACCATAAAAGTGACAGTGAAAATAGGGCATTTCTGGCTGAGTGGGCAGAATAACATTGTTTTGCGCTGCCTGATTGGCCTGAAGCTGTTCCAGTTTGTCTCATATACAACAAAACTGTTGCTATTGTTAAAAGTTCCAATTTAAAGCGGTACTATGAAGCAACTCATCAGCAGTTTCACAAAAGCTTTCCTCTTGGCATCAGTGTTGCCAGTGGGCTACTTTTTTAAAATGCAGATTTCATGACTGGCACTGCTTTTTTGAAATAGTAAAATCCGTCTTATTTAATGAGATGTTAATTAAGGCGAAAACAAGGGGAATTTTGCCATTTCAGAAAAGTGGAGCCAATCAAGAAATCAGAATTTTAAAAAAGTAGCCCACTGTCAACACTGCTTGGCAGTGGAACCTCGTCAAGAAAAACACCTGGTATATATTGTTTCTTACCAAAAAAGCACGGTCTTACTCGTTCACTGTATGACCAAAGAAAAATCAGGAGAAGCAGTGTTGCGGGTTTACTGGAAGCTTCATAGACACCAGAAGTCATTTTCAGACTCTATGTGACAGTAAATGAAGGTTTGTTGAAAGTGACCACAACAAGTAATAAGTATAATACTTATGTGTTTTATTTTTCTGGACCTCAATAAGATTTTTCAAAAGTATTCGGGCCAAACTTAAAATTATTTGTCGTCCCCCGGCTTAAACTGTAATGTCAGATAATTCAAAACTACAAAATAAAAAATATTCCTAATTTAAACATTAATTTATAATCTGGTAGCTCTCGTTAAATTGCTCATTAGGATATATCGCTCTTTTTTCGTGAACCTCGATGAAAAGGAAAGTAATTTGAAGCTCCCCATTTAATGTAAATGTTAAATAACTACATATATGTGGACCAATAAATACATGTAATTCTATATGGGCTAATTGGGAAATAATATTTGAATATGTGTATAAATTAACGTTTTGAAGAGAAAAAGAATACATTCCCTTATAGGATTATCATCTTTCTTGATTTTGTGATAGCCTCGTTCATACAGCACACTCGAAAATGCTGCATTTTTTTATTATCTTCCGACAAGTGCGATAAAATGAGGAACGAAGAAATATTTTATTTAGACAATAATTAATTTAAAAACCAAAGATTAGTTATTTCTTTTGTTTATAAAAGTTATCATGAATCTCAGCCAATCCCATAAAAATCTCAAAAGAAAAAAATAAACATAATACTAATTAAAATTTTATTCTATAATCTTAATTTTTCAAAAGAAATCCATTTTTTCTAATATATATATATATTATAAAAATACTTATCTAAAAGGTAAGTTCATTAAGAAATCTTTCATTAAACATTAATATCAGTTTTTTTGTTGACGATAATAGAGTTCGTTTATTTTAACTTCTTAGGGATGTGCAATCAATCCAAAAGTTTCTAAAAAAACATTTACTTTGGTAAGTTTTTAATTTTTTGTCTGGAAAAACCTTTTATCTCTTGTCATAACAAGTAAAATATCCTTTAAAAAAATTATTTTCAATAAAATAAATCTAAATTATAATAGCATGAGAAATTAAATCCCCTGAATGTAAATGTGATATGTTAATAAACGAAACCGAAAAAAAAAAAAAAAAAAAAAAAAAAGAAAGATTATAAAATGTATTGATTAACTTAATCACGGTCTTAATTATTTAAAAAAGCGTTTTTAACATTTTTTAATGAAATATACGATTTATTTTTTCAAGAAAATTGCTTAAAAATGTTTAAAAAATTTGAAAAATTAGTTTTGGTTTGATTATAATGAAGTTGAAAATTTATTAGGTAAATTTCAAAGCACATTTAATTCAGTTCTTACTGAAATTAATGAATGCATATACTGTTTAAAATGTTTATTTTTCTTGAAAATACTGCGAAGTTTACATTTTGGCTTAGTTCGTATTAGCTCTTTGACATTTTGTACATTATATTTAAATTGGGATAAACAAGAAAAATAATATAATTTTGTTTATTTTCTATAACGCCAGAAACAATATAAGCACAGTCTGTTATATTCTTTCGTCTCTGAAATTTCAGAGTATATTTGAATATATTTTTAAAGTTATCTGCAAGAAATTTATCAGCTGTTTCTTTTATTAGTCGGTACTGATATTCATTCCCTATTTTCATTTACTATCTAGGTGAAAGTTACCCTTTAACCCAATAAGTAGAGGGAAGTAGGGGCTAATGGGACATTTTTACTTTCTCATATCTTTACAAGAAGAAAGTATTGGATTTCTGAAAATTTTTGGATTTCGGTTTTCGACGTATTTAACCGTTTAAGGGGGCAGAGATACCGAAAAACATGTTTTTACAAAATGTCTGTGTGTGAGTCTGTCTGTGTGCGACACAAATTTTGTGGACACTCTATCTCAAGAACTAATAGACGGAATTTAATAAAACTTTAGATTCAGTTAGTCCCTGACATAAATTGGTTCTGATTAAGTTTTGGTGTAAGTCGCCCGGCAGGTGACGCCTCTATGCTGCATTATTCATGATTTCCACAATAGCATTATCAAGAACTAAATCACGGATTTTCAGAAAACTTCAGATTTAGTTAGTTCATGATATATCTTTTTGCTGATTAAATTTTGGTGTAAATCGCAAAATAGGTGGCGCTGTTAAGCTGCATTATTCATGATTTCGCACTAGCTCTATCTCAAGAACTAACGCACGAATTTTGATCAAACTTCAAATCCAATTAGAAGTTGACATAAGTTTTTGCTGATTAGATTTTGGTGTAAATCACCTAACCGGTGGCGCTGTGATAATGCATTTTTCAGGAAGTATTAACATGTATGAGATAGAAGAAAGTTTTGGGATTGCCACATTCGACTAGTTTTATTTTGGGCTAGTATAAAAGCCGAAATGAAAATTTTCTAATTTATGTATAATTCGAATTTCTTCTACAATTAAGTAAATAAAAACTTTCTAAGAATGTAAAAAATTTTGCCAATCTTTGTGTTATATCCGCTTTTGTACTTTAACACAATTATAACATTAGCCCCCATACTTGAGATTTATTGCGACACAGTGCAGGGCTTTTGGGACATGTAGCGGAATTGGAAAAAAAGAGCCTTTAATGGATGTTGAATGCATTTTTGTAATTAAGAAACGCTATACTGTACATGTAAAAATTCTTAAATATATATAATGCGAATATTAAAAAAGGTCCACAATATTACTTAAAAGGCGACTAATGTAATGAAAAAGATGTTACAAGTTTAAAATATACATTTTATTTGAAACTTCTTAGTACTTTCAAGCCTTCCACACTGTTAAAAATATCGTGAAAATTACTTCTGTCTTTAAAGGCTCTCTATTTTCTGACCAATGAGAACACTACATAAACACCTATGAAGCGTTCTCAGAATATAGATAGCCTTGAAAAACAGAGGTAATTTTTCACGATATTTTTAACAGTGCATACTCATCATCAGGTAATATCTTAATAACTAATTGTTGTTTATTTATACAAATACGTCACTTTGTTTTGAAAATGACAGAGCCAATAATTGCTAGACTTGAAAGTAGAAGTAGCAGTAGCAATTTCTTGGATTGAATTTAATTAGAGGAAATATATATTATTGTTATTAATTGCAGTTCCATTTATTTTATGACATTACTTTGTTTCTCATACGTCACTTTCCATGGGTATCTATCTTGGAAATTTTAATAAAATAAAATATTTTATATTTTATATTATTTTATATTTCATGTTGAATCAAGATGAAAAATTGCGTTTCGTCTTATGATATTATTTGAGAAAATTGTTGTTCATCTAATGTAAGCATAGAACGTCTTAATTTCACAGAGTCTTTTGGAGTTTTTAGTTTCAAAAGAATATCATCCCCAATAACAAAAAAACCGGTCTTCTTTCTCTAGATGAAAAAAAAAAACACTCACGTTTGTCCTGTCTCCTCAAGAATGACATTTCATATACTTCTGCATCCACTACCGCACTAAATAAATATCATCAATACATAAGTGGTTTTCACATTCATAACGTAATTTGTTTTCGTTACAGTGACAATTTCTTATTTATGATAAATTATATAATTGCGCCTTTTATGAATTAACATAATAGACCTAATACATATAATTATATACATATACTAATTTACATAAAATACGTAAATTATATAATTGCGTATTTTATTTCCCCGCTGTTTTTGAAAGAATATTTGGATAAAAAACACAGATCGCATAATTTCCCTATCATGATTATAATTTGAGATAATAAAATCGCATACATCCTCATAGTTTTCATTCTTTAATATTTCAACTTGGTCTGTGGGGCATAAAATAACCACTTTCAATTATTTTATCAGGACATTCTTCTACAATTCTAGCAGTTATTTGTTCTAATAAGCTTTATAATTTTTACATAAGTCATTATCCTTCTCGAGTTTACGATTTAATTCCTCAAACCGACTTCTAGCTATTCTAAAATTATTCCCAACCATCATTTTCTCATCCTTCAACAATAAACCTGTTTCATACCGATTATTTACGAATTTTAAATTATTCTCAAATATATTCACAATTTCTTTATCATCGTCTGAAATATTTTCTTTTGATTGAGTAATAGCCGAAGATTCAATTTCCCATAAAAATTTCAATTCTTCCCCAACTGCAGTTGCAACAGACAGATTTAAAACAGAAACGCATTCCATTTTTCCCCCTTCATAAAATCCACAAAGAGAATATCCAAACAAACTATCACATAAAAAGAGAGACTTAGTTATGTTTTTTATTTCCCCGTCCTGGCAGATTTCATTAAAATAATTCGTCACAATAAGATCATTTATTTTAGAATCGTATGATGCAACAACATTCGACAATTTAAAAGGCGCCAGCTTATTCATTATCTGTCTGGAGAGAACGCGGGAATAAATCATAGCGTTAGAAATTACATCCGTGACTAATGCCTCAATAAATATTTGTTTTCATTATGGGATAATTTTAATTGCAGGAAGTCAAATGTTTGCGGTTTAACAGCTGCAAAGGAAAAAAATTTGGAGTTTTTCTTTATGAATAATTCGAGAATTTAATTTTCAAACTTATTGCTTTGTAACAAACGATCTTTGACTTCCTAAATCATATAAACATAATGAAAGCTCAGAATTTATTCCAGATTCCACATTTACGCAAGCTGTTTGTAAAATTACCCCTTAAGAGCAGTTTTCATTTGACTTGGTTTTACAATGAGCTATCGAAGACATAATAGAGTCTGATATGAATTCTTTGGGCACTGTTCGATTAGAATTCTTTAAACAAATCGAAGAATGATGAAAATTTCCATTGCAAAATTTACAATGTTCTATATTAAATTTACAATTGGCCGGCCGATGAAATTTCAGGAAACAGGTTAAACAACGTCCCTGTATGCGCAATTTATTTCGTTTTTGAGGAATAGTACATTATTTACACATTTTAGGATCATGATCATTCTCACAAAATATACAAGTATTTTACATTAGTAGTCAACGCAGAGGCGGAAGGAATGTCGCGTTTATAATTGTTACTATATATATGCTTTTCTTTTTCAGCACCAAATCTATTTTCAGAGTTCTGCTGTGCTATCGTAGATTCTCGCGATTAAACTTCGTTTTTGATGAAGGAAAGAAGCACTTCGACCTTCATTTTTTCACCATCGGTTCTTTTACGATTAAAATCTAGCGCCATTTCTGAAGGTATCAATTTTAATAAAATAGGACATAGGAGATGACCATAACTTCCTGCTGTAACACCGAGAGAATTTAAATTTCTAATTTGTATTTCACAGCTATCACACAATTCCCAAAGTTCTCTATCATTAGACGCATTCTTTACCTGTTTCAAATTTAAATATTTGCTCATATGTGCATTGATGACTAGGTTGTCACTACCGTAGCGAGTTTTTAACAAATCAACTGCAGCTTTAAAGTTTTCCTCTGAAAGTGAAAAACTCGCAACAGCATTATATGCACTACCACCATGAAGATATTTTAAATAGACAAATTTTTCAACAGGGGTTAAATTAAAATTCTTTTCGATTGCATTGGAATATTGCCCTCAAAATTCTAACCAGGAACTGCTGTCACTAAGAAATTTGATTATAGTGAGCTTCGGTAATTTCATAGATCTCTCTAAATTTCCCTTTTGAGAACCGTATTAATTTTTCATAAAATTTTGAGAAGCGTTATTTCGTTTCTAGAAGTTATGCTCATTTAAGAACTTCGTTATCTTATAACGCGATTCAATTATTTTCTCACTATAGCTTTCAGAACTTTCGATTTCTTTCTCGAAATCGTCGTCAACGATGGCATATTGAATATCAGAATTTAGTTTTTTTAATGTTTCATATTTATCGTTTAACACTAGAACGCCCGGAAATTTTACTCAAGTTTCATAAAAATATTTCACACCAGAATTTTTATTTAAAATTATTTAACTGATTTATTTAGCGTAATTACGCGTCGCTTAAATTTAACTTGTTTTATGAAACAAATTCTGGCTCCAATGGATTTTTAATCATGTGGTCGGAGTCGAATCGACTCCTTCCGGGCGTTCTAGTGTTAACTGACCTTTACAAATATTTAACATATCAAATTTATTTTCTAATGACACAGAGTCATCTTCAAGCATTGTGTATATTTTTTAACATAGGTTAGTAATTTGAGTGCGTAAACCTGCACGTGTCCTTTTTAACGTTTCAACCTTCGTCGACATTTTTATTTACAATCAATCAACAATAAAAATATAAATTAGACTGAGCTTTCCTCAAGTCTTCAGAATCAGAAATCAAAATTATCAATTCAGACATCGAGTCGCGGTAAGCCAAAAATGAAGGTTCATCGAAACAATAATAAACAATTTTACTTCGAATCAGATTTACGTCACATGAATTCAATAAAGTATTCTAAACGACTTTTTGCATATTAAAAGTGAATCATGAACTCAGATAATAAAATACTCGGGAATAAATGAATATGAATAAATTTATTATGACCAATCCAAGCCTGGTTCAGATCGGATATAGTACCGACCACTCGCTTCAAAAGTTTAATTACATCTACATTAAAAAACACAGTAAGAAGAAAAAAAGGGTTGCAACAGTTCTTGGCAATGACCATTTTTCGCCAAGCCAAACAGCAAAAAGGGGGTTTTAACAAAAGTTAAACGACAGATGGGGGAGAATTTGGAATGAAACACTTATTTGATATTAGTGCAAATAGTAATATCTGCTAAGAAAAATGATTAAAAATGAACTTTGTGGTCGCGAATTCGGGAAATACATCTAATAGAAGAGGTTAAGCATGGTTGCCAGATCGGCCTCCATTTTTATTCAGAAATTTAGTCTTCACATCAGAAATAAACAAGAAAGAAAAATTATAAGTTAAGCATAGATTATGAAACACTTTCCAACATTTCCTGAAGGCTTTAACTTAGGGAAATAAGGTATATAAGATAACTAAGTAAACCTTTTAGAAAACGTATAAAACCTTCTAAAAACTGATTTCAGCATTTACCGTCCATAGCCAAGTATGTATTCCAATTCTTTTGAACAGCCCTGTATTTGAATTGTAGATTGATATACATACTGTATAATGGGAAAATTTAGTTTAGCAAGAAAACGCATAACAGGTTGAAATTTCTCTTTCAGCGATTTATACTATTAGATGGAAACATACTTGGATACTTTTGTACAACCCTGTAGTTAACATAGTACCTATATTACACGCCACTATTTACTTAATTTAATTCAGACTAAAACACTTTGAAAAGTACAGAAATTATCATTTATAGACGGTCATATATCCAATACTTTGCGTGATCCTGTATATCCTTTTATCTATATTCAACAAATATTTCTTAGTAAACTAAATGCAGTTCAGCGTAAAAATGCATAACTCATTTAAAAACCACCTTTAACCCCTTCGGGACGGGAGCCTTTTACGAAATTTTTAATCTTTTGTCACCGTTTTTTAAAAACAGAAATTTGTGTCTTCTTAAATCGACAAAATGCGCTAATTAAATAAGGCCAATATTAGAGTAAAATTTTACTGGTGAGGAAAAACAAGGATTCTGAGAGCTTCATGCGGCACGTATACGTGTCGCTCGTCCCCAAGTGGTTAAGGAATTTGCAGTCATACCCAGTAACCATTACGAACTCTTTTGTGTAGCCCTGTATTTGAATTACAGAATTTAGATGCACCATACAGAATGTATAAATATAGTGAAACATAAAAGCGCATATCATAATCAAAAATGCATTTCCAGCAATCATCGCTAATGTACAGTACTTCGGGAAGAATATTCTTGTCTGAAATCTTTTGTGTGTCCCTGTAAATGCTATGCACTTCTATTATACATGAAATAAGTTATAGTAAACCTCAGCGACGTATATCAATTTCATTATGCATGAAATAATTTAACATAATTAAAATACGCCGCAAACAATTCCCTCCACCCTATATCATTCTGTAACTAAATTCTTTTGTATGGCCCTGTAAATGAATAATAATAATTCTTTACACCATATATTCTGCAGAATACATATTTTAGTGCACTTCCTTAATGCATATAATTTTTTTTATATTTGAAAGCATGTAACACCATTAATAAAAAGAAAACTTCCCAGTTAAACTGATGGCATTCAGCTCACAGGCTATTCACAATAATTGTATATTATACTCTTATTTCAAAGAATAATGCCCCTCAAAAAATAAATGAAGGGAGATTTGCTCCCGTTTCTCCCTTTTACACTTACAATGAACCTCCAAATCTAATCAGGGAAGCTCTATAACATAATAAACCAATATACCAAATTTGAAGCAAATCAGATAATTCTGCATGAAAAACCCATTTATCTAAATAAAGGAGGAGAGCCCCCGCCCCCACTTTTATACTTAGCCAATAAACATCCAAATTTCATCAAGGCATAACATAATAAACCGGTATACCAAATTTGGAGCAAATCGAATAACTCTGCATAAAAAAAAATCATTTATGAAAATTAAAGGGGTTCTAGCCCCCTTTTCCCCCCTTTATACTTAACTAATGAACCTCCAAATCTAATCAAGGCAGCTTCTTAACATAATAAACCGGTAAACCAAATTTGAATCAAATCGAATAATTCTGTATGAAAAACCCATTTATCTAAATTAAGGGGGGATAGCCCCCTTTCCTCCCTTTATACTTAACTAATGAACCTCCAAATTTAATAATGGAAGCTCCTTAACATAATAAAGCGGTACACCAAATTTGGTGCAAATCCAATAACTCTGCATGAAAAACCCATTTATCTAAATTGAGGGGAGGGTGGGACTAGCCCCTTTCTCCCCTTTATACTTAACCAATGAACCCCTAAAACTAATCAAGGAAGCGCCTTATCAGAATGAACCTAGAAAAAAAATTGAAGCAAATCGGATGTTTCTATTAAGAGTTATCGCGTTACGTACATACATACGTACATACATACATACAGAACAGGCGGGCACATTAGCTCTCAGGCATTGACAGCCTATGAGCTAAAAATCATTTTAAACGATTTTTTTTCATAGGCCGTAATGTAGCGGAAAACTGTTAACTGTCCCTGTAAATGAACTAAACATGCTACAAACGTCATTTTATATAGGGAACGTGCTATGGTAAACGTCAAATAACATCTAAAAATTTCAGGTCAATCTGAGTATATTTACGGGAGTTAGAGCGCGGACAGACAGACAGCGGCCAGACGGAAAGACAGACTGAAGACATAAACACTTTTCAATTTCGTTGGAAAGTGTTAAAAATTATATATTCTGCTTTATTTTATTAGAGACATTTAGCGAACACATAAAGAAAGAATTATTCTTTCCAAATTTCCGTGATGAGTTTGAAATTTTGGATTAAAATTGGAGGCAAAAACTGGCTACCCTGATGCTGAGGTGTTTGTATGTTTCAAAGTATAAAGTGTTTTTTTTTCATATTTTACTGTATAATGTTTTCAAACACTGAAAAAAGGATTGTATAGTAAACGTTAAAATATTATCTACGAACTTTTGAATCGTTACACATTTTTATAAATTTTTATTATTCATAAAATTATTGCTCGGAAAATGACATATTCATCTTATAGAATGCCATTTTTCTTTTTATTATAAGTTGCCATTCGAGAAAAAACTAATAATATAAAACAACTCGCGTGTTTTTCGCCCCCACACCTATTTTTAAAACCAAAGAAATGATCAAGAGAAAAAAGCTAGGAAACATCCTATTTGACTCATTTACAAGCGAAATAAATACAACTGAAAAAAAAAAATGAAATTTGATCTGGTAAATTCTACGCTGGAATTGTAGGTTAAAGCTAAAAAAAAAAATTAAATACTTTATTATCGCACTATTTTTGCTAATGTATCATGATAATTTCATCTGCCAACAAGAGTTTCTGCTTTAACCTGCAAAAGTATGATAATCCATTAACATTGATTTGATTAATTCTACAACTATAAAGCTTAATCTTCAAAATTAATAATTAATTTTGAATTTTAATGAGAGATACAAAGACACTAAATGGTCCTAAAATAGAACCGTGAATTTCCTGTTAAAATGAACAAGGATTTCTAATTTATTTCCTTTAAAGTGTATGAAATATGAAAATTAATTTGAACATTAAAGGAATATGAGGTTTCGTAAAGCAGATAAACTTATTGAACTATAGAATATTGATTTGCATTTTAATTTTAATTTTAATATGATGAAAGTTTGTTTAAAGTTTATGAACCATGTGCATGTATAAAAAAAAGCTTGTAATTAAATTAAAATTTCTATTTCTAATTTAAATTTTTATTTCGAGAAATAGAAGCTTGTCGCAATCAAATTTCAATCTAGTTTATGAAGCAATTTGTTTTTCCTGGTAACAGTTTTACTCATCTTACAGTATATAAACCATATTCAGAAAATAACACCGGTCTACAAAATAAAACTTTTGTAGCTCACAGGCTATCAAAGCCTGAGAGCTAATGTCCCCGCCCGTTCTGTACGTATGTATGTATGTACGTAACGCGATAACTCTTGATAGAAACATCCGATTTGCTTCAAAATTTTTTCCTAGGTTCATTGTGATAAGGCGCTTCCCAGAATAGTTTTGGGAGTTCATTGGTTAAGGATAAAGGGGGAAAAACAGGGTTAGTCACCCCCCTTAATTCAGAAAAATGGGTTTTTCATGCAGAACCATTCGATTTGCACCGAATTAGGTATACCGGTTTATTATGTTAAGGAACATCCATGATTAGATTTGGGGGTTCATTGGTTAAGGATAAAGGGGGGAAAACGGGATTAGTCCCCCCCCCTTAATTCAGAAAAATGGGTTTTTCATGCAGAATCATTCGATTTGCTCCGAATTTGGTATACCGGTTTATTATGTTAAGGAACATCCCTGATTAGTTTTGGGGGTTCATTCGTTAAGGTTAAAGGGGGAAAAGGGGGGTTAGTCCACCCCCTTAATTCGGATAAATAGGTTTTTCATGCAGAATCATTCGATTTGCTCCGAATTTGGTATACCGGTTTATTATGTTAAGGAACTTCCCTGATTAGTTTTGGGAGTTCATTGGTTAAGGATAAAGGTGGAAAAACGGGGTTAGTCCACACCCCCTTAATTCAGATAAATGGGTTTTACATGCAGAATGATTCGATTTGCTCCGAATTTGGTATACCGGTTTATTATGTTAAGGAACTTCCCTGACCAGTTTTGGGAGTTCATTGGTTAAGGATAAAGGGGGGGAAAACGGGGCTAGTACACCACCCTTAATTCAGATAAATGTGTTTTTCATGCAGAATGATTCGATTTGCTCCGAATTTGGTATACCGGTTTATTATGTTAAGGAACTTCCCTGATCAGTTTTAGGAGTTCATTGGTTAAGGATAAAGGGGAAAAACGGGGTTAGTCCCCCCCCCCCCTTTATTCAGATAAATGTGTTTTTCATGCAGAATTATTCGATTTGCTCCGAATTTGGTATACCGGTTTATTATGTTAAGCAACTTCCCTGATTAGTTTTGGGGTTCATTGGTTAAGGGTAAAGGGGGAAAAGGGAGGTTAGCCCGCCCCTCTTAATTGAGATAAATGGGTTTTTCATGCAGAATGTTTCGATTTGCTCCGAAGTTGGTATACCGGTTTATTATGTTAAGGAGCTTCCCTGATTCGTTTTGGCGATTCATTGGTTAAGGATAAAGGGGGGCTAGTCCACCCCCTTCATTTAGATAAATGTTTGTTTTTTTTGCATGATTATTCAATTTGCTCCAAATTTGGTATACCGGTTTATTATGATAAGGAGCTTCCCTGATTAGATTTGGAGGTTCACTGGTTAAGTATAAAGGGGGAAAAGGGGGTTAGTCCACCCCCTTAATTCAGATAAATGGGTATTTCATGCAGAATTATTCGATTTGCTCCGAATTTGGTATACCGGTTTATTATGTTAAGGAACTTCCCTGATTAGTTTTGAGAGTTCATTGGTTAAGGATAAAGGGGGAAAACGGGGTTAGTCCACCCCCCCCCCCTTTAATTCAGATAAATGGGTTTTTCATGCAGAATCATTCGATTTGCTCCGAATTTGGTATACCGGTTTTTACGTTAAGGAACTTCACTGATTAGTTTTGGGGGTTCATTTCTTAAGGATAAAGGTGAAAAAGGGAGGTTAGCCCGCCCCTCTTAATTTTGAAAAATGGGTTTTTTATGCAGAATGATTCGATTTGCTCCGAAGTTGGTATACCGGTTTATTATGTTAAGGAACTTCCCTGATTAGTTTTGGGGGTTCATTGGTTAAGGATAAAGGGGGAAAGGGGGGTTAGTCCATCCCCTTAATTCAGATAAATGGGGTTTTCACGCAGAATCATTCGATTTGCTCCGAATTTGGTATACCGGTTTATTAAGTTAAGGAACTTCCCTGATTAGTTTTGGGAGTTCATTGGTTAAGGATAAAGGGGGGAAAACGGGGTTAGTTCAACCCTTTTAATTCAGAGAAATGGGTTTTTCATGCAGAATGATTCGATTTGCTCCGAATTTGTTATACCGGTTTATTATGTTAAGGAACTTCCCTGATTAGTTTTGGGGGTTCATTAGTTAAGAATAAAGGGGGAAAGGGGACTAGTCCACCCGTTTTAATTCAGATAAATTTGTATTTCATGCAGAATTATTCGATTTGCTCCGAATTTTGTATACCGGTTTATTATGTTAAGGAATTTCTCTGATTAGTTTTGGGGGTTCATTGGTTAAGAATAAAGGGGAAAAGGGGGGCTAGTCCACCTCCTTAATTCAGATAATTGGGTTTTTCATGCAGAATGATTAGATTTGCTCCGAATGTGGTATACCGGTTTATTATGTTAAGGAACTTCCCCGATTAGTTTTGGGGGTTCATTAGTTAAAGATAAAGGGGGAAGGGGGGCTAAGCCACCCCCCTTAATTTATATAAACGGGTTTTTCATGCAGAATTATTCGCTTTGCTCCAAATTTGGTATACCGGTTTATTATGTTAAGGAGCTTCCCCGATTCGTTTTGGCGATTCATTGGTTAAAGATAAAGGGGGGCTAGTCTACCCCCTTAATTTAGATAAATGTTTTTTTTGCAGGATTATTCGATTTGCTCCAAATTTGGTATACCGGTTTATTATGATAAGGGGCTTCCCTGATTAGATTTGGAGGTTCGCTGGTTAAGTATAAAGGGGGAAACGGGGGCTAATTCCCCTTCACTTATTTATTTGATGGGCATTATTCTTTAAAATAAGTGTATAATATACAATTAGTGTAAATAGCCTGTGAGCTCAATGCCATCAGTTTAGCTGGGCACTTTTCTTTTTTATTTTTCTTTTAACTAAATGATATATTTTTATACTAATTTGAGGTCACAGAATAGGGAATAACCATTAAAATTTTAATGTTATAGCTTTCGGTGAAAAATATAGCTAGTATGTAAAATTTGAATTTTAGGTAAAATATCAAAGAACATAAATGTAACCATAACAAGTAAGAAAAATCATGCGTTAAGCATAGATTTTGAAACACTTTCCAACACTTCCAGAATTCTTTAACAAAACTTCGTTATTTAGGAAATAAAGTATATAAGAGAACTAAGTAAACATTTTAGAAAACTTTAAGTATGAAGAACCATGTGCATGTATAAGAAAAAGCTTGTAATTAAATTAAAATTTCTATTTCTAATTTAAATTTTTATTTCGAGAAATGGAAGCTTTTCGCAAACAAATTTCAATCTAGTTTATGAAGCTATTTGTTTTTTCTGGTAACAGTTTTACTCATTTTACAGTATATAAACCATATTCAGAAAATAACACTGGTCTACAAAATAAAACTTTTTTTTTCTTTTAACTATGATATATTTTTATACTAATTTGAGGTCACAGAATATGGAATAATCATTCAAATTTTAATGTTAGCTTTCGGTGAAAAATATAGCTAGTATGTAAAATTTGAATTTTAGGTAAAATATCAAAGAACATAAATGTAGCCAGAACAAATAAGAAAAATCATGCGTTAAGCATAGATTATGAAACACTTTCCAACACTTCCAGAATTCTTTAACAAAACTTCGTTATTTAGGGAAATAAGTTATATAAGAGAACTAAGTAAACATTTTAGAAAACTCATAAAACATGTGGAAAACTGATTTCAGTAGTTACATTTCATAGTAAATATGCATTCCAATTCTTTTGAACAGCTGTGTATTTGATCTGTAGGTTGATATATATGCTATATAATTAGGAAATTTAGTTTACCAAAAAAAGAATAACAGGTTGAAATTTCTCTTTCAGCAATTGATACTAATAGATGGAAACATACGTGTATACTTTTGTACAAACCTGCAGTTAACCTAATACCTTTATTGCACGCCACTGTTAAGCTAAAGTTTAATTCAAAATAAAACACTCTTAAAACTACAGGAATCACATTTCCAGAAATTATCATTTACAGGCGGCCATGTATCCCATTCTTTGTGTGACCCTGTATATAATTTTATCTATGTTCTACAAACATTTCTTAGTAAACAAAATGCAGCTCAGCGTAAAAATGCATAACTCATTTAAAAACCACCTTTATTATCATACCCAGTAACCATTACGAATTCTTTTATGTAGCCCTGTATATAAATCACAGCATTTATACACACCATATGCAATGCATAGATATAGTGAAACATAATAGCACATAACATAATTAAAAATGCATTTCCAGAAATCATCGCCACCGTACAGTACTTCGGATACAATATAGTATCTGAAATCTTTTGTGTGTCTCTGTAAATGCTATGCACTTCGTATTATAGATGAAATAAGTTATAGTAAACTTCAGCGACGTATATCAATTTCATTGTACATGAAATAATTTAACATAATAAAAATACGCCGGAAAAAATGCCGTCCATCCGTATATCATTATGTAACGGAATTATTTTGTGTGGTCCTGTAAATGAATAATATTTATTCTTTGCACTGCATATTCTACGGAATGCATATTTAGTGCACTCGATAACTGCATATCAATTTTATTTTGTTTGAAAGCATGTAACATCATTAAAAATCATTTTAAACGTTTTTTTTTTTTCCATAGGCCGTAATGTAATGGAAAATTTTGACTGTCCCTGTAAATGAATTAAACATGCTACAAACTTCATTTGAAATACGGTTTGTGCTATGTTAGAGGTCACTTACTTCCAAAAATTTCAGAACGATCCGAGTATATTTACGGGAGTTAGAGCGCGTACAGACGGCCAGACAACCGAATGCATAAACGCTTTTCAACTTTGTTGGAAAGAGTTAAAAATGCATTTCCAGCAATTTTCTCTACCGTACAGTAATTCGGATACAATATAATATCTGAAATCTTTTGTGTGTCCCTGTAAATGCTATGCACTTCGTATTATACATGAAATAAGTTATAGTAAACCTCAGCGACGTATATCAATTTCATTATACATGAAATAATTTAATATAATTAAAATACGCCGAAAAAAATTCCCTCCACCCGTATATCATTATGTAACGGATTTCTTTTGAGTGGCCCTGTAAATGAATAATATTTTCTTTCTTTGCACTGCATATTCTACGGAATGCATATTTTAGTGCACTTGATAACTGCATATCAATTTTATTATGTTTGAAAGCATGTAACATCATTAAAAACCATTTTAAACGTTTTCTTTTTCCCATAGGCCGTAATGTAATGGATAACTTTTGACTGTCCCTGTAAATGAATTAAACATGCTACAAACTTCATTTGCAATAGGGTTCGTGCTATAGTAGAGGTCACTAACATCCAAAAATTTCAGAACGATCCGAGTATATTTACGGGAGTTAGAGCGCGAACCAAACGGACAGACAAACCGAATGCATAAACACACAAATGCTGAATTGGCTACGGTAATTGTATTATATACAGCTGCATCTATGCCTTAATGCTGCTACCACTTTATATATTGTGTATATTGCATACATTACATTGGAGATTTTGTAAATTGATTCAATCAGAACAATAAATGTAAATTAATTTATCAAAAATAATAACTGTAATTATAATATAATTAAATTATGTAGTGCAATTTATTATTTTACATTTCAATCAAATTTTATTATATTAGTATTTAAATATGCAGTCAAGAAAAAAAAAAAAAAATATATATATATATATTTCCCGCTGGCCCGGCCTACAGGCGGAGGTAGACTTCGAAGTTAAATATATTAATTGAACAACAAAAACTAAATCATGATTGGATATAAATCCACTTTAACAATTTTATCTGGCCGCTTTTCAAGAGTTTTTATTTCATTTTTATAGAATAGCTGGTTTTATCAGAATCATGTTAAGGTGGTATTCAAAAAAATACTTCTCCATGCTCAACAACTCGAAATTTTCGGCACATTTTCAGATTCATTTTTAATAGAAAAAATACGAAACTCGCTGATGTGATTTTTGAAAAGATTTATAAGCGACATGTGCTTTTATTTTTCTTTCATTTAATTGAAACTTGATTAATAAACAATTATTTTCTCAGTAGGGCAGGCAATATTTTTCGTTTCCAACACATTCGTTTCGGGAAATTCTGTTCAAAATGCCCAATTTGACATAATTTTTTTAAATATATTCCGCCTCTATCAAAAAATCGATCATAACGGTACATTATATAGTTACTGAAGAAGAGAATCTATCAATTGCATGCGTTTGAGAGCAAAAATGAATTTAAAAATGAGTAAGAAAATAAGCAGTTTGGATTTCAATACACCCTTAATAAGATGATTTTTTTCTTCAACCGCTATGTGTTTTTAATTAGTTTTTGCTGTAAGAATTGGTCCTATCAAAAACTTGTCTATATAAATGTTTAAGACAATATTAAGAAGATATATGATAAATTCATGGGGATTTTATATCTTGTGAATTGACGGAGTTATGGAAATTTTTCTTCTTCTCCCCACTTTTTTTGTTTTCGTTTTTAATTTTTTTGCGGTACGAATTGGTCCTATCAAAAACTTGTGAACATAAAAGTTGTAGATAATATTAAGGAGATGTATAATAAGATTAATTGGATTTGATATCTTGAGAATTGACGAAGTTAGGAATTTTTTTTTTCTTCAAAAAATCCTATTTTTTGCGCCGCTTGAGCCCATTTTTAATTTTATCAGAAATCTGTGATACATAAATTTTTGGTCCTATTTTTAGAAGTAATAAAAACTTTAAACTGATTTGATATGTACAAAAATTAAGAAGTTATGGGGGGGGGGGGTTCGGTTTTCACAAAACCCCTCCCTATTTCCATCCCCTTGGTCCGATTTTGCCCATTAACGAACTTGACCGAGATTTTATGCCCTTGATTTTATGTATCAGTTTGGAAGAGATTTGTGCAAAATTGTGGAAGTTATCGTGTCCAGAAGAAAGTGATATATGTATATCATCATCATCATCATCAACCGTTTTCAATCCACTGCTGGATGTAGGTCTCCCCCAGATTTTTCCAATGTTTCCTGTCTAGTGCTTTAGTCATCCAATTTACACCGGCTACTTTTCTGATTTCATCACTCCATCTTACTTGAGGTCGTCTTCTTGGCCGCTTTACATCTCTGGGATACCATTGTAGGGTGTTTGTGCTTCATCTATTGTCTTGTCTTCTTGCGATGTGCCCATCCCATTTCCATTTTAGCCGTTTAATTCTTTCAATGATGTCAAAAACTTTCGTCTGACTTCTTATCCAGCTTATTCTTTTTCTGTCTCTTCTAGTTATACCTAGCATACATTTTTCCACACTTCTCTGTGTGGTTTGTAATCTTTGTACCATCCATATATATATATATATATATATATATATATAAATTTTTTTTCCTGAGGGTGGTTTTGGGTTCTAGGGGTCATGATCAGTGTAGATCTGCAAAAAGTTTTAAGAAATTCCAACATAGGAACGACGTCAATAGTTAGTATTTCATTTCATACGAAATCTACCTAAAATAAATAAATAAATGTATTTTTTTTATCACAAAATAGTTGCAGTGAAAACCTAAAACGGCTATTCGGTTGAAAGCTATGACTTTTTCCAGTTATATTTAAAAATATATATAAGCTTTGTCTCACTATTGAAATTGTAACAAACTTAGAAATTTTTGGTATTAAGACGTAAATTTGACATCATATTTGGAAATTTTGATAAATTTTAGTTTGATCTATCAAACGGAAAACATTCGGTGAAGTAGTTCAGGATATATATAGATATAACATTTGAAACTCCTAATGATAAATACCTTTTTAATATTGTTGCCAAAAAAATTGCCACGAGGGGTCATTTTTTAAGCAAAACTCAAAAACTACTCGATGGAAAGACCTGTAATTTTAGATTCACATGTTTGCAGCTTCTAAAAATCGACTTCTGTTAAAAATGTATAGGTTATATTTCATATATTTTTAAATACGAATTTAGATCTATACGTATTTTTTGAGAAAATCTTAGCTTTGCAATCCTGTATTTAAAAAACAAGAGCCTATGAAAGTTTTTCAAGCTCATATTCGTGTTCAGTGGATTGATTAAACACATAATTGCATACTTTCACTTCAAAGACAGTTTTATTGTTGTACAGTGTAAGTATAGCCAACAGACTGCACGCTAAAATCATAGGTATTAAAGACACCTCAGACAGGGCATAAATACCCTGTCTGAGGTATTTAAGACAGGGCTACTGTATGCGACATTTGGCAATTTCCTTCCTCCCACATTATCACCGATGTAAAGGATAAAAATATTCACTGTTTTTAGGTGCGTTCGTAATTATATAAATACGTAGCATCTATAGTCGTCGTTCAGTCCGTCTGTCTGTCCGTCCGTCGGTCCGTCCGTGCCCGTCTGTCTGTCCGTCCGTCGGTCCGTCCGTCGGTCCGTCCGTCGGTCCGTCCGTGCCCGTCCGTCTGTCCGTCTGTCCGCATATAACAGAGCAAAAACTACCCAACTGAATGGTCTGAAATTTTAAATATATAATTGTTGCAAAATTTTGTCGAGCCATTTCAAATTTTATGAAAATTGGATGTATAGTTTAATTACAGGGGTAGTCAAAAGTTTTTCTTTACATTACGGCCAATGGGGAAAATTATTGCAAGTGCATTTTAATGATGTTTTAGCCTTCCGAATGGTCTGAAATTATAAATATATAATTGTTGCAAAATTTTGCCGAGCCATTTCAAATTTTAGGAAAATCGGATGTATAGTTTAATTACAGGGACTGTTAAAAGTGTTCCGTTACATTACGGGGAATGGGGAAAAAATTATTTCAAGTACATTTTAATGATGTTACAGACTATGCACTTATGAAGTGCAAAAAAATATCCATTCAGTACAATATGGGGTGCAAAAAATAATTATAAAACTAGTTATAGTACGAACGCACCTCATTTGCCACGTTTGACGAGCAATTTCCAACTTGTTCTTTCTATTGTCGAATTGTAATAACGTGTTACTTTCTGAAGACATAATAGACGGTTATTGTTGTAGCCAGTGCACATGTCTGAGATATTTTAAGACAGGGCTATTGCATGCAAAATTTGGCAATTTCCGACCACCCACAGTTCAGTATCACCGTTGCCGAGGATAAAAATATCCGCTGTTTTTTTTCCTCTTGACCAATTGTAATAAAGTTTTAATTTCTGAAGACATAATGGACGGATATTGTTGTAGCCAGTGCACATGTTTGAGATATTTTAAGATATGGCTATTATATGCGACATTTGGCAATTTCCAATTTCCCGCAGTATCACCGTTGTAGAGGATAAAAATATCCACTGTTATTCTTTTTGTTGCCGAATTTTAATAACGTTTAACTTTCTGTAGACATTATGAGCAGATATTGTTGTATTCATGATTTGGATGTGTGAGTAAGCAAGATAACTTCCAAACGCTAATTCCGATTGAGTTACTATTTGATGAATATATTATAGAATATGTGTATATTATCAGAAGTTTGCGTGTTCATATCACGTCCGGGTCACCAGTTTTTGTGGCGTAGCGCAGTAGAAGAAGGTATGCGCGGGACATTATGATGCAAAAACATACTTTAACTAAAACTTTTAAAATTAAATTATTTACAAAGTATCAAACACATCTTGGCACTAACAACATTCGAGTGTACACAAACTTTCTGTGTCGATCTCAAAACATCGGCTAAGAGTTGTTTCAGTTCGTCTCAATTATCGTCGGCCGAAGAAAACGATTGAATAAATAAATGTATTGTCTTTTGCTTTCCACAAATATATTCGCAAGAACTGTATAGATTTTTGTAAAATCAACCGACGGGTTATGTATTTAATCCGTTTTCAAACCAATTCCATGGGAAAAACAAGTCGGAAATTGTACTTCAAACGTGGCAAATGTGGTGCGTGGGTACTATAAATATTTTTATAAATATTCAGATCTTGGGGCAATAGCTGTTGCATTCTTATGCAAAAATACATAAATACAAAATTTATTAAGATTATATGCATAAGGGTCAATATCTGAAAATTTGGAATGAAAACCTTTCAATTTCATTCCAAAATTTTTGTTTTTCAAAATTAATGAACCAACTACCACATACAATTATATACTATGATACATGTTTTGTCATTTAAATTCTGTAGTCTTTTGAGATCAATGATGTATATTTTATGCGTAGGATAAACGTTTATGGAAGAAAGTGTCAGTTAACATCATAATCAGTGTCTAATAATTGGGACTGAGGTGATGTTTTTGTCTTAACAGCTGCACAGCCATTTTGTTGAAGCAATTTGCACACATGTAAATTATTAAATAATCCATGTGATAATTGTATGTTACATAAATAAAGTCGCAATAATATTTTTTTATACATAAAAAAAGTTAAATATGGGGACATGAATGATGTTATAAAAAATACTCATCCCTATTCAGAACAAAAACTAAATATTTCTAAATATGAAACAAAGAGAAGAACAACATATCTTCATCTATGGTGGCTAGTTGAACTTTAGTTGCTGTTGCAATGGAAATAATTCTGCCAACGCCACCTAATATCTGTTAACCTAAATGTGTGTTTTGAGGGTCTGAGATGATGGTCAACATCAGGGGTAAATATATTTACTACAATATTTTTCTATATAATCTGTACTAATAAAGGAGAGTTATATTTTCCCATACTGTATATATATATATAGGTATAAATGTATAATAGCAAAAGTTAATAATATTTATAGAAATATTTACAGCATACATTTAAGATTGGTATTTGTACCTTAGGAGAAGGACTGAAATGATAATTTCGTTTGTTTATAGCTTAAAATTAATTATTTATACATCATTATATGTTCATTTATCACTGGTAATTGTCGTAACACATGTTACAATACATTACATTTTTCCATTTTTGGTTTTAGTATGATTAATGAAACATTATCGGCAGTGGACGCAAATTGTCCAATTTTCAGATATTGACTCATATATTAAATTATTCAGTAATATGGAAGTAATATGGCTCTATCTTAAAAAGGACATAATCACCATGGCAACCTAGAATTCTTACCTATCATGGGATACCATTGATTTAATGACGTATGATAGGATTTAATAAGACTGAATTCTGGAACGATTATAAATATTAAAATTTAAACCATTCGGTTAGGTAGTTTTTGCTCTGTTATATGCGGACAGACAGACACACCGACTGACGACTATAGGACCAGACGACGACTATAGATACTACGTATTTATACAATTACAAATGCACCTAATAATAAAAAAAACATGACAGACTGCATGTGATAAATGTGCGGAGATCTAATTAAGTATTGGTAGTGCAGGGTTAACGCCTCCAGTTTCAAAAGGAGATACAGTTTTTGAATCCAGCCAATTCTATTGTCAAACATTCCTAAAAATTCAATTTTTAAGCACATTCGGTACTTATAAATGGTTGGGAAAGTCGAAAGGGGTCAGATTTATGGTTCAAAATGTCGAAAGTAGTCAGATTTTTTTTTCATTTTTTCGCGCAGCAGGTTCATTTTTGGACTTTGTAACAGCAACCACAGCACACCCAAATGTAAGTTTTAGCATTTGGTGTCCCACACACTCTATATAAATGATTATTTCTTTTTTCTTCATTCATTTTTCTCGTAAAAATATTTTAAATTATTAAAACATATTAATCAACATTCTATTAAAAACTCAAGTAAAAAAAATAAAATAAAGTAAATACGGCATTACACAAGAATAATAAAATTACAAAAAGTGCGTTGTGTTTTAAAATACCTTTGAAAATGGTGAAATACCGAATGTACGATCATTAAAGCCTTCTTATATGAGATGTCAGTAAATTTTAAGAAATTTAAATTGATTGAAAAAATAATCATTCCAAATAAATAAAATTTACACATACGTATTTCTGAGTACAAAGAATTTGTTAAAAGTATAGATATTCTTGAAAACAAAAAAGAATCTTCTCACAAATTTGAACAACACTATTTTCTGATCTTAAATTCTGTATAATCGTCGCATAAAAATGTGGAAGTTTCAATTAAACTCCATGCGAGAATATGAAATAACAGTTAAATGTCTCTAAGAAATAAATTTAAATTTCTCTTAATGAGTTTTCTCTAACTGCTTCGGCATTTATGTTGTAATAATTTTCTTTCATTTAATTATTTTCTCCTGATGTAGCATTAATGCATAGAGAAACTAGGAAAGAACATTTATAATTTGGTTTAAAAATGAAATCCTGTAATTAAAAATGAAGTAGTAATCATTATTTATATGCAGCATAATATTGAATAAAATTTTAAACATATTAAAAAATAACCACCTACTGCATAACTGCAAGGTATTTGTGAGCAAGTAGAATAAGTTTAATTATTATAAGTATTAACCTTCCTACCCTGAATGGGTCTAATAGACCCATTTCATAATTTATTTTACGATAGCTCCCTCGGGTTTTAACTAAGAGCTCTAATATTTTAAGTATTCCTCAAATAGATAACTATCTTCAGTTTATAATTTTTTCAGACTTCAGGAATTATTTTTTTTAGCCAAAATAAAAAAGTCACATTTTACCTGAATGGGTGTAATCGACCCATATCTCTAATCTCATATAAAAGCATGGAAAACAATTAGATAGTACGTATTTCGAATAATGATCGGTAGATGGCGCTACCATACTGATATACTCAAGTAATGTTCTTCTTGTTTTGGAGTGTTTCGCCATTTTTTATGCGATATGGCACGTAATAAGCGCGGTCTTACTGGTGATGAAATCAGAAAGCTTTGGCAAGAGCTTCCTAGTGATGAATCTGATAAAGGGAGTGATAATGATTTGATTGAAACAGATGAATCTGATCATTTATCCATGGAAGAGGATGATGAGAAAACAGACGTTTCCGATACAGAAGTTGAAACGGTGGAGTCTCCATCCTCCTTTATTAGTCGCAACAAAACTGAATGGTGTAAATCCCCTCCACCTACATCAAAAGAATGGTATGTATTCATACATAATTTATATTTATTGTATTCGATATTTATTTTATATAATTTGTTCATATTCAGGGGTTGTACTAGCTGTGGATTACGGACCCCCCCCCCCCTCCCCCCTTCCACCATCAGGGCAAAAAAATATTTTCAAGAAAATTTATAGATATTTGTTTAGAATTTATATGTTAGGAAAAGAAATAAATGCCCTTTAGAGGAATCTTAGTCCCTTCCACCCCCCTGCCATACAGACTTTAGCACTACTCCTGTTCTTATATATTTTACATTCATTTGTAATTTCTGACTTTTCTTATTATTTTACAGACAACATAACATTATGAAGTTAACCCCTGGTCCTACACGTTTTGCAATTCAGAGGATAACTGAACACACTGTGTCAGCAATGAAGCTTTTCTTTACAGATGACATGTTCAAATTAATTCTAGAAGAAACTAACAGAGAAATGCAGAGAGTATGCTCAGAAAAGAATAAAAAATACACATTGGTTTCTGCTGAGGAACTTGAAGCTTACATTGGTAAAAAAATTAATCTTCTATTAGAATAATTTATAGATAAAATGAAAAAAAAAATGCAATTGATTCCGCGGTTTGAATTTTATCCATTTTTTTCAATTTGAAGTTATTTTTATATATTTTTTTTATAGGTTTGCTAATTTTAGCTGATATATATAGGTCAGCAGGAGAATCTCTCAAAGAGTTATGGAGCGAAGAAGATGGTCGCGAAATTTTTCGTGCTACTATGTCTTTGCAACGTTTTGAAATTATTAGAGAGTTTCTTAGGATTGACAACAAAAAAAGCAGAGTAAATCGGCGTCGTTTAGATAAGTTAGCTGCAATAATATCATTATTGCAGTGTGTTGCATTTATGTTTGTTGCTCAGTTGCCAAAGATGTTCATTCCTTACGAAAATGTTACAATTGATGAACAGCTTGTGCCTTTCCGTGGTAAATGTCCATTTAGGCAATATATACCGTCAAAGCCAAGAGGGAAATACGGAATTAAAATGTGGTTGATGTCTGATGTCAAAACAGCTTATGTTTGTGCTGCTGAGATTTATACTGGAAAGCCTTCAGATGGTGAGCGAGAAAAATATCAAGGTAGAAATGTTGTGTTGCGCCTAGTAAATTCGATTGAGGGTACCGCTCAAAATATTACGGTTGATAATTTCTTCACGGATTATATTCTTGCTAAAGAATTATTGAAGAAAAAATTAACTATTATTGGTACTCTTAGGAAAAATAAGCCCTTTATTCCTTCTGAATTTCAGTCATCACGTGAGCGAGAAACGTTTTCCTTATTATTCGGTTTTCAACCAGATATGACACTTGTTTCATAATGTGCCGAAAAAAAAATCGGTAATCCTCTTTTGAACTATGCATCACGGGGCCAAATTTTCAGATGAAAAGGAAAAGAAGCCGGATATAATTTTATATTATAATGAAACTAAAGGTGGAGTAGACACTACTGATAAATTAGCTGCTGCATATACATGCAAAAGGGGCACTAGGCGATGGCCTGTGTGTTTATTCTACAATTTAATTGACCTAGCTGCAATAAATGCATATGTTGTTTTTATGCATGTAAATCTTTCTTACAATAAAAACAAACTACACAAAAGGCGCCTTTTTCTAAAGGAACTTGGCAAACAGCTGACCGAACCTCACAGAAATAATAGGATGAAACAAAATATTCGAGTAACCATAAAAAAGAAATTGGCTAACGCAGCAGGTGAAAAAAAGAAAGTATTAGTTCAAATAAACGTGGAAGATGCAAAGAATGTGGTCCAAAGAGAGATCGAAAAACGCAGACGAGATGTACTTCATGCTTATCTTTTCTTTGCCAGGAACATGTAAATGTGTACTGTAAATCTTGTTTATCATAAAAAATGTATCAAGAACAATGGAAATAATCAAATTTGTAATATACTTTTTTATTATTATTTTCTAAGTTATTGCTTATACAAACAAGGCATTGCAAGGGAGAGAGGGAGGGGGTGTAGTAAAAAATGGGGGGGGGGGATTACAAAATTTGTTGTCTCTAACAGTGAATAAAAAAATAATATATGAAATAAAGCTAGATAAAAATACTTGTTTTCAGCTAGAATAAATATATACAAGTAAACTGGGTCCAATCGACCCATTCAGGTAAAATGTAACTTTCTTTTCAACAGGGTAGGAAGGTTAAATATAATTTCTATTAAAAATTAGGTTTAAATAAGAGATATATTTTTTTAGAGAGATATAATACATAAATCAGTTAAGGGGTCCCACGACTCTTAAAATTGGAAAAAAAGAAAAAAAAAAAGAGACACATTTCAACATATAATATTTTAAAATGTATTTAATTTTAAGACACAATTTTATATTGGGATGAAAGGTATAAATATGTTTATTCATTTCATGCATTTAAAAAATTGCAAGATGCAGAATTAGAATTTACAGACGGCTCCAAAATTTCAGACATTTGACGAGAAGAAAACCGGCATAACAGATTACGTGCACAATTAGAAAATGACTTTTGCAAATAGAATGCAAATTTTGGTGCCTACTTATACTTCAGATTGTAATAATTACCCTGAAACTAAATAGATTTTTATTTAAAGCATTTTTATATTTTTAATGCAAAGTTGTATTTAGCTAATGCAAAATTTAGAAACTTTCAACAGTATAATCACCAAGAAAATAATTTTTTTAACAATAAAAAGGAAATTTAAGTTTCAGTTTATGCAGACTGACATGAAACATATGTTTTGAAATATTCATGAAAAAAAAGTCGGAAGTTTTTGCGATATCGTGCGCGTTATGCCCAAAAACTTCATTTGGAGTAAAATGACTTCAAAGTTTCGGAAACGCCGCTTCAGCTATTGAGCGCGTATAATTCTAAAAGATACAACTTCTGTTGTAATAGGAATTTCAAGGAAACAATTATATCAAAATGTTCAGAAAAGATAGGAGTTTAACATTTAAGAAAATTCAAATTTCGAAAATTTGAAAGGTAAGAGTCCTGAGACCTCTTAATCACTTGACGGGCAAGCAATTACGTTTGCGTAATGCTGAATTCCCACCGGAAAGTTTGAAAAAAAAATTCAAAAATTGTTTTTTCTTTTTTCTACCAAAGTTAGAAAAGTAAAATTTCATGAAAATTTTCTGTGGTAAATCTTCACTAACCGTAGGTGGGATAAAATATATCCCACCGCCCCTCAAGGGGTTAAGACGAGAATAGGGTATAGTCGTACATAGTGAAGCTGTGTGCACAGTGAAAGCGATACATTTTTAAAGGGAAGTATCTGTTCATACCACTAGATGTTAAGATATTTAGTAGTGATTTTTTGTTAGGGATATTCGACGGGCACATTTCCCATGTGGATGCTCATTCGGTTACAAATTTCAAAAAGAAAAAAAAAACTTTTGATTATTGCAGCTGCAAACCTCCATCAATAAACTTTACTAGATTTTTTTTCATTATTTAAACAGCTTATGTAGGCAAAATCAAAATTTCTGTCATATAGGTCAGACAAAAATATCTATTCAATTTAATGGTAGAAATAAGAAATTAAATTTCCCCGACGGTACACAGTGGAACCATTTTCTAACAAGAAAGAAAAATCATGCGTATGGCATAGATTATGAAACACTTTCCAACACTCCCTGAAAGCTTTAACAAAACTTCGTTATTTAGGGAAATGAGGTAACTAAGTAAACATATAAAGTAAAGATAACTAAGTAAATATTTAAAAAATTGATTTCAGCAGTTACCGTCCATACCCAAATATGTAGCCCAATTCTTTTGAACAGCCCTGTATTTGTTCTGTCTGTTGATATATATATTATATAATGGGGAAATTTAGTTTAACAAGAAAACGCATAACAGGTTGAAATTTCTCTTTCAGCAATTTTTAATAATAGATGGAAACATACTTGAATACTTTTGTACAGCCCTGTAGTTTATCCAGTACCTTTATTACACGCCAGTATTTAGCTAAAATTTAATTCAAAATAAAACACTCTTGAAACTACTTAAATCCTATTTCTAGAAATTATAATCCATGGACGGCATGTATCCAATTCTTTGCGTGACCCTGTATTTCATTTTATCTATATTCTACAAATATTTTTTAATAAACTAAATGCAGTTCAGTGTCAAAATGCATACTTTATTTAAAAACCTCCTTTAATCAATTTGTGCTCATACCCAGTAACCCTTACGATTTCTTTTGCTATGCACTATATATAAATTACTAGAAAGGTAGCCCGTCAAAAATGACGGAAATTTAGATATAAAGATATATACAACTCATGTGCAAGAATATGAGTTTTCTCGCTTGTTCCACAGTGATAGATGAAAATAACACATTTTAAGAACGAAACACATTTATGAAAAACTGTGTACAGTAGAAGACCACTAATCTGCACAGTTTGGTTCCAAGTGTTATGCAGATTTGAGGCTTTTTGCGGTCATGTTTATTTAATCTTTGTTTACATTTTTTTAAATTCATATATTGGACAATTTAGATTGTTGAGCCTTAAAAATAAATAAATAGCACACTTGAAGTAAGGTTAAAAACTATTAAATTATCGTATACGATTTCATGAAATGGTATTATATGGTATTATATGTGTGTGCTTCACGATCTTGGTTACGACGTTGGCGAAATTGGCTGCAACTTGTCATAATCCTAATAGTGTGGGCCGCTATAACAAAAAAGTAACCAGTTTTTAGTAAAATTTCTGATATAAAGTAGCTTTCAAAAACTTGTGTAAAATTGCAGGCCAGTCTCATGTTATGTCAGTCCTAGTATATTTCTAACACTGAAGATTTTCCATGTATATATGGAATTTAGAAAAGCTTCTCCAAAAGAAAGGTCCTGAAGTGACATTGTAATTCCTCTAACTTCAAAGTTTAATCGGGCCCTGATGTTGAGTACTGAAATCTAATAAATACAGTTATTTTGAATATTACAACAGAATTAAACAGTTAAACTTATTTAACTTAAACCCGCTGTTACTTCCCGATGTTATTTTTAGGTAGATTTCGTAAGAAATACTACCTATTGCAGTCGTTACCATGGTGCGACTTTTGAAAAATTCCTTCATAACTTTTCATTATAGGACCTCAGGAACCCAAAACCACCCCCACCTAAAAAGTTTATATATATATATATATATATATATGTACGTATGTATGTACTAAATTTTGTCCGCACGATAAAAGTCGCAATTATGCTGGGATCGTCTTCAAACTCGCCAACAACTTTGAGATGACTAATATCTCGGCGGGGATTGAAAATGGGCAAAATCGGCCCAAAGGAATGGAACTGGGGAGGGTTCAAAATTTTGAATACCGTCTTAACATGATTCTGATAAAACCAGCTCTTACACAACAATGAGAGGAAAAAAATAAATATTTTTCGTTATAGCAGTTGCCAACAATTAAAAAAAAAGCAATAAAATTAATTCTCACCACAACAATTGCTTTTCTATTGCAAGATCTTCACGTGAAAAAATAAATTAAATATACAGTTTGACGAATTGAAAACAAATTGAATACTAAGTCATAAGTTTTTTGGAGCAAGATTTCCGCATGAAAACTCAAAATGAAATAAATGGTTTGACGAATTAAAAACAAAACAAAACAAAAAAAAAAGAAATATTGCGTCATATTGGAAATATAATGGACCTCAGCAGGTGAATAGGTAACGTCATGCGAGTTTGAAGAAACGTATTAAAACATGATAAAAACCCGACTATGGGAATATTAACTTATTTTAACACTTTGAGGTTCTCTGAATTTGCTTTAGCTATTTCTTAAACCTATTCCATATACATGCTGTGTGTATTCGTGTATATTAGAATTTTCACAAAATATTTAGATCCCTAGAGCTCATTCTCAGTGAAGGAACTGGGTTTATATCTAATCTTGATTTAAGTTTTGTTGGTGAATTTAGTACTTAACTTCGAAATCTACCGCCGCCTGTAGGCCCGAGCCGGCAGGGATTTTTTAGTATTATGAAAGAAAATTATTTAAAATTTTCAAATCATGCATTAATGATTTTTTTCTGTCTTTAATAACTAAATAATGAAAAATTAGGCTTTTGTTTTGAGCTCATAAATATGACAATAAAATAATGTAACTAAGAGACATTGCAAAATTAAATCTTTTTGATTACAAACCATAAACAAACGATACCGCCACCATTTTACCTACTATGACGTCATTAGAATATTGCCCATTGATTGTTGGAGAGCTTACTTTGTGAATGATTACCTCAATGATTTAATATTTTTGACGTTTCACGATGAATGAATCACTTGTGTTTGTTTAGGTTTATGGAATGAGATATTAAGCTGTGAACCTAATTTCAATTGAAGTTATCCAAGGATATATGTATTTTTAATCGAAATTAAAAACAATGCTTTGATCTCGAAATAAAAAGTTTTAGTTTGTATAATTTGTTATTTCTGTTATTTATTTATTTTTGTACTTTTCCATTATAGCGCATTTTTAAAAAAAGCTTAGCGCGATTCGGGCATCAGAAAGTGAGATATGTTGCGAAAATATATAAACAGCTATGAAAACAAATCTAATGAAATTTTATCTTTGTTTATATATGCACTTATATCCATAAAAAAATCGTGGTACAGATGTCATATTCGCCCCATATTGGCGCGATTTTTTTCTGTCGCCAATATCATATAGGCAACACGTACTTAACTTGCGCCAAAGTGTCGTTATTTTGCTTGATGTGATAACCCGGATTATGTTGTTTATGCTGTTGATGTTTTCGCCAAATTGGCAACCGAAAAAAAATCGCGCCAATATGGGGCGAATATGACATCTGTTCCAAAATCGTTTCTAAATATATATAATTTTTTTTATATACAAATTACGGCACAGATTTTAGATATGAACCGGGATACCTAACTGGCGCCAAAATGGTGTTATTTTGCCTGCCATGGTAACCCGGCTATTGTTTTTTATTTATTAATAAATTGTTTAATTACGTCTATTTTCTGTTTCTTAATTATATAAACTGCTTTGTTCTATAGTTATTATTCAAACTTTTATTTATTTATAGTTATTTCCTTTTCAAAATGATAGCAAATAATTGAAAAATATAAAAGTGACTGGTATTCGAAAAAAATTTCTGCCAAATTCGCGTCATAGAAAAATCACGCCAACCCCCATGCGTATATGACATCTGTTCAAAAATTACTTCTGTTTCTTTATAAAAATGGGTAAATAGCTTTTTTATATTAAATTGTCGGCACAGATGTCATATACGCCCATATTGGCGCGATTTTTTTTTATGCCGATGTCATATACGCACCGGGTACTTAACTGGCGCCAAAGTGTCGTTGTTTTGCTTGTAATGGTAACCCGAATGTTGTTTATGCTGTTGATGTTTTTGCCAAATTGGCGTCGGAAAAAAATCGCGCCAGTATATGATATCTGTGACAAATTGTATACATATGGAAAAAATTGTTTGTGAGTATGAAGCAGTAAATAGGTTGCCAGAAAATACGTTGGCAAACTTCTCTCTCGCCAAGAAACTTTTCTCCGAAATATTGTACATAAGCAATGATTGCTAAAAATGCATTTTTAATTATGATGTGCGCTTTTATGTTTTACTACATTTATGCATACTATACTGTGTGTATAAATGCTACAGTTCATATGCAGGGCTACACAAAAGAATTCGTAAGGGTTACTGAGTATGAGAGTAAATTGCTTAAAGGTGGTTTTTAAAGGAGTTATGCATTTTTACGCTGAACTGCATTTAGTTTCCTAAGAAATGTTTGTAGAATATAGATAAAATGATATAAATTGTCACGCAAAGAATTGGATACATAACCGTCTATGGATGATAATATCTGGAAATGTGATTTCAGTAGTTTTAAGAGTAGTTTAAATTAAATTTTAGCTAAATAGTGGCATGCAATAACGGTACTATTGGCTATGGACGGTAACTGCTGAAATCAATTTTTTAATTTTTTTATGCGTTTTCTAAAATGTTTACTTAGTTATCTTGGTACTTCTTAGTTATCCCGTCGGCCAAATTACTGTCGCCAAATTGTAAGATTAATTGCCAATAATGGTTGCCATTAATTAAATAATTGTAAGATTAAATGCCAATAATGGCCAATAAAACCATTAATTCGACGTTTTATTGCTATTTTTATTAATGTTTTACTACTGATTTGGCGATTTATATAATTTGGCGAAATTGGTCGACGGGATATCTAAGAAGTAACGTTATCTTATTTACCTTATTTTCCTAAATAACGAAGTTTTGTTAAAGCATTCAGGATGTGTTGGAAAGTGTTTCATATTCTATGCATAACGCATGATTTTTCTTTCCTCTTTAGTCTTATTTTGAATTTATTTTATTCTTAATTTTTTAGTCTTATGCTGCTTTATAGAAACTTTGGCACAGTTGTCATATACGTTATCATATATTGGCGCGATTTTTTTCCGACGCCAATTTGGCGAAAACATCAACAGCATAAACAACAACATCCGGATTATCATATCAAGTAAAATTACGACCCTTTGGTGCCAGTTAAGTACCCGTTGTGTATATGACATTGGCGTCAGAAAAAAATCGCGCCAATATGGGGCGTATATGACATCTGTGCCGAAACTTTAATATTTAATGTTTAAACTCTTCGCTCCACTCCCTTTGCATGTAGTACAAACTATAACACGGATAGCGCAAAATAACAGACAGTTTGGTACTTTTCCACTGTAGGGGCTTTGGCATATTTTAAAAAGGCTTGGCGTAATTTAGGCATCAGAAAGTGAGATTTGGGTACTTTTCCGTTATGCGGACACCATTGTCGCCAAGCGTAATAGTTGGCGCAAAATCGCGAATTGAAGCATTTGAAAAATAAAAGAAAAACCATTGTCGATACTAAAGTGAGCATTTAAAAAATATAACATTTGAAAATTCCAGACTTTTACGAACTATTTCATCAAATCACAAATATATACTTAAAATAAGTGAACAAATAACTGCTATAAAATAAAGCAATAAAATAAAACTCATATTAAACTGATGGCATAAAATTACAAATATCTTTTAGCATTTTGAAATAATTGGCGCATTAGCATACATTTTGGCATGGTATCCGTATAACGGAAAAATATCGAGATTTGTTGCCAAATCACATAAACAGCTATGAAAACAAATTTAATGAGCGTTTTTGTTTGTTTTATATGTATATTATTGATGTTTTTATGTACAAATTGCATCTGTTTCTGCATAAAATTAGAGAAACGGCTTTTTATGTTAAATAAATCGTATAAATATCGAGAAAAATGCGTGTGTATATAACATGAAACAGTGAACAGGTTCCCGGAAAATATGTTACCAAATTTCCTTTTTCGCCAAGGCACCTATACTGGAAAAGTGCCTAAAGCACATTAAAATCACGCAGTTAGGAGCTCACACAGTACACCGTTGTCTATTGGCGGTTATTTTATTAGTAACATTGGGAGGAAGATGTAAAGATGTACTTTAAATTCTCACCTATAGATTTCGAAAAAATATCTTAAAAGAGTGGATTTTAAATTAAATTTCAGTGACCTCCATTATGAAAGATTAAGAGTTTTAAATGGAATTTCGCCAAATTAACCGGCTATCGCCAAGTTGGCTGACATTTGGCGCTACTGTGGTAACCCTTTATTAATATTTTTCAACAATTACTCATTTCAATGAGGCGGTCCTACCGGAATAGTGAGGGGCACACAGAGACTTGGATTTTATATAAATAGATAGAATTTATACATACCATATAGTGTGCGTGCATAAATATAGTGAAACATAAAAGCACATGGGTCTATGTCATTTAGCAGACAACCAAATAGCCGACAAGACATTTAGCAGACAGCAATTAGACGACAGGACGTTTAGCCGACAAGTACATTTAGTCGACACGTACATTTAGTCGACAGGACAATTAGCCGACAGCGACAATTAGCCGACAAGACAGATAGCCGACAGAGACAATTAGCCGACAGGACAATTAGCCGATAGGACAGTTAGTCGACATGGACAATTAGCCGACAAGACGTTTAGCAGACAGCACGATTAGCCGACAAGACAATTAGCCGACAGGACATTTAGCCGACAAGACAATTAGCCGACAAGACAATTAGCGGACAGGACATTTAGCCGACAGGACAATTAGCCGACAAGACAATTAGCCGACAGGACATTTAACCGACAGGACATTTAGCCGACAGGACAATTAGCCGACAAGAGATTTAGCCGACAGGACAATTAGCCGACAGGACATTTAGCCGACAGGACATTTAGCCGACAGGACAATTAGCCGACAGGACGATTAGCCCAGTTAGGTTTTGGTTTGGATACTGTTAGGTTTCGGATAGGTTACAGTTAGAATACAGTTAGGTAATATTTAGTTTACGATTATGTTAAACTTAGGTTACAGTTAGGTTACGGTTAGGTTACAGTTAGATTACGGTTACGTCACAGTTAGATTAAATTTAGGTAACAATTAGGTTACATTTAAGTTACAAATAGGTTAAGGTTAGTTACGGATATGTTACAGTTAGATTAGGGTTAAGTTACGGATAGGTTACAGTTAGGTTACGGATGGGTTACATTAGATTACGTTTATGCTACGATTAGGTCACAGATAGGATACAGTTACGTTACAGTTTGGTTACAATTAAGATTACGGATAGGTTACAGTTAGATTACGGTTAGGTTACGGATAGATTATAGTACGTTACGGATAGGTTCCAATTAGGTTACGGTTAGGTTACCGCCAGGCTACAGTTAGGTTACGGTTAGGTGACAGTTAGATTACGGTTACGTCACGGTTAGATTAAATTTAGGTAACAATTAGGTTACATTTAAGATACAAATACGTTAAGGTTAGTTACGGATAGATTACAGTTAGATTAAGGTTAAATTACGGATAGGTTACAGTTAGATTAGGGTTAAGTTACGGATAGGTTACAGTTAGGTTAAGGATAGGTTACAGTTAGAATACATTTATGCTACGATTAGGTTACAGATAGGATACAGTTACGTTACAGTTTGGTTACAATTAAGATTACGGATAGGTTACAGTTAGATTACGGTTAGGTTACGGATAGGTTACAGTTAGATTACGGTTACGTCACAGTTAGATTAAATTTTGGTAACAATTAAGTTACATTTAAGTTACAAATAGGTTAAGGTTAGTTACGGATATGTTACAGTTAGATTAGGGTTAAGTTACGGATAGGTTACAGTTAGGTTACGGATGGTTACGTTAGATTACGTTTATGCTACGATTAGGTCACAGATAGGATACAGTTACGTTACAGTTTGGTTACAATTAAGATTACGGATAGGTTACAGTTAGATTACGGTTAGGTTACGGATAGGTTACAGTACGTTACGGATAGGTTCCAATTAGGTTACGGTTAGGTTACCGCCAGGCTACAGTTAGGTTACGGTTAGGTTACAGTTAGATTACGGTTACGTCACAGTTAGATTAAATTTAGGTAACAATTAGGTTACATTTAAGTTACAAATATGTTAAGGTTAGTTACGGATAGGTTACAGTTAGATTAGGGTTAAGTTACGGATAGGTTACAGTTAGGTTACGGATGGGTTACGTTAGATTACGTTTATGCTACGATTAGGTCACAGATAGGATACACTTACGTTACAGTTTGGTTACAATTAAGATTACGGATAGGTTACAGTTAGATTACGGTTAGGTTAGGGATAGGTTACAGTACGTTACGGATAGGTTCCAATTAGGTTACGGTTAGGTTACCGCCAGGCTACAGTTAGGTTACGGTTAGGTTACAGTTAGATTACGATTACGTCACAATTAGATTAAATTTAGGTAACAATTACGTTACGTTTAAGTTACAAATAGGTTAAGGTTAGGTTACGGATAGGTTACAGTTAGATTAGGGTTAAGTTACGGATAGGTTACGTTAGATTACGTTTATGCTACGATTAGGTTACAGATATGATACAGTTACGTTACAGTTTGGTTACAATTAAGATTACAGATATGTTACGGTTAGATTACGGTTAGGTTACGGATAGGTTACAGTACGTTACGATAGGTTCCAATTAGGTTACGGTTAGGTTACCGCCAGGCTACTGTTAGGTTACGGTTAGGTTACAGTTAGATTACGTTTACGTCACAGTTAGATTAAATTTAGGTAACAATTAGGTTACGTTTAAGTTACAAATAGTTTAAGGTTAGGTTACGGATAGGTTACAGTTAGAATACATTTATGCTACGATTATTTTACAGATAGGATACAGTTACGTTACAGTTTGGTTACAATTAAGATTACGGATAGGTTACAGTTAGATTACGGTTAGGTTACGGATAGGTTACAGTTAGATTACGGTTAGGTTACGGATAGGTTACAGTTACGTTACAGTTTGGTTACAAATAGGATTACGGATAGGTTACAGTTAGATTACGGTTAAGTTCCGGATAGGTTACAGTAGGTTACGTATAGATTACAATTAGGTTACGATTAGGTTACCGCCAGGCTACAGTTAGGTTAGGGTTAGGTTACAGTTAGGTTATAGTTATATCACAGTTAGGATACGGTTAGGTTATAATTAGTTTACGGTTAGCGTACCGCCATGCTACGTTTATTTTACAGATAGATTACGGTTAGGTTACAGTTATGTTACAGTTAGGTTAGGGTTAGGTTATAAGTAGGTTACGGTTACGTTACGGTTAGGTTATAATTAGGTTACGGTTATGCTCCATTTCCGTTACAGATAGGTTACGGTTAGGTTACGTTTATGCTCCATTTCCGTTACAGATAGTTTACGGTTGGATTATGGATAGGTTACAGGTAGGTTACAGTCACGTTACATTTAGCTTAAAATTAGTTTACGTTACGGTTAAGTTACCGATAGTTTATAGCTACGTAACAGTTAGGTTACGGTTATGTTATAATTAGATTAAGGTTAGGTTGCAATTAGGTTACAGTTGGGTTACGGTTAGGTGATAATTTGTTTATAGTTAGGTTGAAGTTATGTTACTGTTAGGTTACCGTTAGGTTACGGTTATGTAACATATTACAGCTAGGGTACAGTTAGGTAATGTTTATGGTAGAGTTAGATTAAGGTTATGTTACAATTAGATTACTGCGCCCAGGGCTTAAATTCTAACAAAAAAAGTTCCGGAGCCCTAATATTCTGCGCTACCGGTACAATAACTGTACCGTTCCACCCCCCTCCCCCTGCCCCTGTAATCTGCATATTTATATTTCGTACATTAATTGCAAAATTTAAAACATTTTTTTTCTTTAGCAAAATAAAAAAATTAAATATATCTATCAGCATATACTTAGCTGTAAACTATTCTACTTTTTAGTTATCACTTCTTCTGAATAGTAAAAATCAGTGCCTATTTTTTATGTTAATTAATTGCAGAATTCTGCGATTAAATAGGGTAACGATTATGATTAGGAAATGGTGTTAACACAAAAAAGAGATAGTTCGCAGCTATGCATTTTTAAGAAAAAATGAATGAAATTTACAGAAATGAATATTTATATGCTGAAGAATGGAACAATGTTTTACAATTTCCTGTAAAAGGTGCATATCTTAAGCTATAATCATTTCCTTCCGCATAACAATCTTTTGCGGTGAGTCGCCGAAAATCAGATAAAATTAAAAATTTGACAACGTTATCGGAAAGAATCTATGCTTTTATAGAAAAAGGGGAAACACTGCTCAATTGCTTTCTATCAGAATAACAATACATGGTAATTATTCTACTTACAATGGAAAGTGACTTCGTATAGGTGCACAGAGCCTTAGCGCGGGAACCGTTCATGATACAAAATAAATAGAAAAATCACTAACGTGATTTTTATACTCGTACGCAATAGAAGACAAAAAACCTCGAACAGACAAAACGTCAAGCTGATGCTTGTTGGATACAACAGAAAATATTCTTTTCAGGTTAGATATCGAAATAAAAAAAGAAAACCCAGCCAATAAAAAATTATCCTACTGTCACAAAAGAAAATCGAATTGAAAGCAAATTTATTGTTCACTCTCTTGAGTGGCGCCGTATCAACACGTCGCCGATATAAATTTGAAATAGAAAAACACGATTTCTGTTTCCCCTTCATTCTGATCAAAATAGCATTAATATGATTTGAAGTGGAATGTAATACGTAATTTTAAAAGAAGATTTTTTTTCAATACGTGAATAAATAAAATTTTAAATGTAATACAGATTGAGCTCGAGTCAGTCTAAGCCTAAAAACTGATATAAAAATTGAGTACGTTTCATCTCCATCCCCTACGCGTGTGACACATTACGTCACATATAAGTGTTTTGGTAAAAAGAATGCAAAAGCTTGGAGATGGGAAAGAAAGGAAAAGGTAATTTAAGCTTCGGTTTTTCGGAAGCGCTATTGCACTGGGCTCCGGAGCCCTGTATTTATGAGCTCCGGTGAATTCCGAACAATATTTAAATATTTACTAAAAACAGAGAAGTACCGGAGCCGGGCTCTGGTGGGCTCCGGTGCAAATTAAGCCCTGGTTACAACCGGATTTTATACAGTGTAATTCTATATCACACTAGCTGACCCACCCGGCCTTGACCAGGCCCATCATAATAACCTTAAATTAAACTTAAGTTTGTATGATTTTATATCCTTTGAAAATCTTTTAAATGGACCTAGTTTCGGAAGTCCCATTACCTTCCACAGCCTCTCGTGTGTTCCCAACATACTTCTTTCCGAACGAACCTGTGATCTGGGTCTCCGCTACCTAAAGTGGTATGTACCGGAAGTGCTCCGCACGTACCGCAGATAATCGAAAACCAAGTCGAGTGAGCCAAACTTCGTTGTAATCAAGCCCATAGAACCCGAAAAATGAATGCATCATTAATGTTCGAAAATGTTGGTAAGTGAAGTCTAAGATAAAGTTTCATAATACAGAAAGTAGCTGAATTGTAATCTAACTTAAATGAACCTATTCCCGTTGAAATCGGGCCCCTAGAACCCGAGGAAAGAATACACCCCTAAGCGGTGGAAGGTTGCACCACCACCACCCCCCCCCCCCCTCTCTGTAAATTTCACGGAATACTTTTAAAATTAACGCAATATTATTTAATAAACGGATGAAATCCCGGGCGGCAAACAACTTAGCTACGCTACTGCACCTAACGAAAATTTTCATATGAATTCGACATTCGTTTTATTCGATGTTAGCATAAATTAGAGGCCCCGATGTAATTATGAGCACGCTAGAGGGCGAAGCCAGCTAGTTTAATAAAATGTTATTATTATCACGCTTATATGTTAAAGCCTCGATAACTCGACATCCTCATAAATAAGTGTATTTAGTTAATATTACTATTTATACATTTGCTCTAAAAACTGTATAACTTGAAGATTCATTAATCTGTTTTATTATATATCGAATACAACTTATACGGTTAAACCTTGATGAATCCTCAAGCTTATAAATCTATGTTTTTATTTAAACAATTATCATTGGTCATTGTGGTTAAAACCTTGATAACTCTATATCCTCATAAAGCAGTGCTTCTATGCAATAGAATCTAATTAATTTTCTTAACATCCGCAATAAAATCAAAATAACAAGTTAACCCAAACGATCTCTCTAAACGAAAAACCTAGTTACTTCGCCATCTCTTTAAATTTATATTTCAATCAGTTTGATATAAATTCTGTATGATTTCCAAAAAACTTCGAAAAGTCGTCATCCTTAATCATCTGTGATTTTATTAAGTCGAATGTCATTAATGAATTATATATATCCAATCTTGATAACGACATTCTCAGAAATTTGTCTTTTTGCGCATCGAATTTATTTAATTTATATATTAAAAGATCAGTGATTCGTCAGCCTTATAAACCTTTGTTTTTGTTGAAAGAAGTAATATTTATTTGTTACTGATATGGGGGCACTATAATATCGATAGCTCATCAATTTCATAAATCAGTGCTTTTACTCAATCATTATTAATATTTCATACATATGCATTAAAACCTCGATAACTCGTCAGCTACTAAGAGTGTGTTTGTATTTAACTGTAGAATAAGTTTTCAGCGAGATTGGATTTAACGACAACCCAGTTTTTAGTGGGGAAAATTGAATAAAACGTATACCAATAAAAGAAAGTTTCGCTCTGTCTGTGTGTATGTGAATGTGTGAGTGTCTGTGTGTCTGCGTTTGATGACTAGCAAAATCTACCGCATGTAGAAGTCTGAACATTTAGGTGAAAACAGTCCAAGACATGTCCTGATGCACCTGACAATCAGATTTTTCTTTTTTTAAGGTCGGGGCCCCTGTGCCTCTAAGTTTTTATGCTCTAAATTGTTAATAACTTACTCCCTTTATATCCGATCTTCTTCGTTCTTGGGGCCAATTCCCTATTTAGTTATTCCCTCATTTCTACATTCCAGTTAAGACCCTGGCAGCCTGGGACACGGTACAGCACCCCTTAAAGTTTTTGTGCCCTAAATTGTTAATAAATTGCTTCCTTTTAATCCGATCTTCATTTTTGGTATCCTTTTTTCATTTAGTTATTCTCCCATTTCTACACCCTAGTTAAGACCCTTGCTCCATGCTCCCCCCTAGGGTCCCGTAGGTGCCTTGATTTTTTTGTGCGCCATGCATTTTTCACCCTCTAATTTTCTCACCTTCTCAGTGCATAATTTTAAAACTGAGTATTGGACACTTCTCCCAGGACCAACACTCTCATATTTTATTTGGGCCCTAGGACAATCATTTAAGCATTTACCCAATTTTTGGCGCATTTCTTTAAATTATTATTCTAAGGAATAATTCATAACTCTATGGCTAATTTTGAATAATGAAGATCTAAGACCTTTTAACATATTTTCATGTTAGGGCCTTGCTATTAACTATCAGTTGGCCTCTTTTGGGCCCTTTATTGTAGCTCCCTTAAAAATGACCCGATTCATTAGCTTTTTTTTTCTAACAACTTCTTAAGTCTTCTAGCAACTCCATGAACGACAAAAAAATTTCTAACTTCAGCTACCACCAATTTTGAATATTAATCTCCTTCTTGGGGCCTTTGTTGTAGCTTCTTTAAAAACGATCTTACTCTATTACAATTTTCTACTTCATAGTTCTTGCGCCCTACAGCTACTTTAAAACTATTAAAAATTTTTCCTTTACCCAACTACATTCCAGTTAATATCCTGCCCCCTGGGCCCGGTCCTTCTTTATACCCAAGCTACCACCTTTTTCGAATATTAATCTCCTTTTTCGGCAACAGCTTACGTTTACTCACTACATCCGTAAATTAAAAATAAAAATCGCGTTACGTTAACCCTTAAATGCGCGATTTTTTATTTTGCTTCGAAAAAATTATATATGATTCTCTGAAAGGTTTATTACTCAGGAAAAATAATGAAAAAAAATCAGAGATACATTTTTCATATAATACGGAACTCTTTTCTTCTGTTGCGCATCTGCAATACAAATAATAACTACTGTTGCGTGGCTGTTTTACGCTAAAATATTGCAAATCAGTAAATATTTTAATACCTATGTCTCCAAATACCTTATTTTATATAATTATTTATTTTATAAAACTTAACCTTTAACCCTTTAATTCCCATGATAGAATGCGTTCTAGAAATTACGTACTCCAGAGAATCTGACTTTACACAAGAAAGTTTCAATGGTTAATTTCGCTTTTTTTAAATACGGAATGTCTGTTATTAATTAAAACAAATATTGCTATTTTTATCTCCTGGTGTGAATTAGGTATACACGAATAAAAAAAATCTATTAAATTTAAAAAAACTGTTCTTTGCATACAAAAACTGTTCTTTTTCCCTGCGCACTAAAGGGTTAAAGGTAATTTTAGAAAAGGGATTTCAACCGTTTATTAAATACTATCGTGTTAATTTTAAAAGTAGACCGTGAAATTTACAGAGGAGGAGGAAGGCAACTTTCCACCGCGTAAGGATAAATTGTTTCCTCGGGTTATAAGGGCCCAATTTCAACGGGAATTGGTTTATTTAACTTAGATTACAATTCAGCTACTTTCTGTGAAAATACTACTTTCTGTGATTATGAAAGTTTATCTTAGACTTCAGTTAACGACATTTTCGAACATTAATGATGCATTCGTTTTTCCGGATCTATGGGCTTGATTACTACGAAGTTAGACTCACTATTAGACTTTTTTTTCAATTGTCTACGATACGTGCGGAGCACTTCCGGCACATGCTGTGTTAAGTAGCGAGGACCCAGATTACAGGTTCGTTCGGAAAGACGTTTGTTGGAAACATACGAGACGCTGTGGAATGCAGTGGAACAACCGAAACTAGGTTCATTTAAAAGATTTTCAAAGGATATAAAATCATACAAACAGGTGGGTCAGCTAGTGTGATATAAAATTGCATTGTATAAAATTTCGTTGTAACGTAGGGAACTAAAAAAAAGCAAGCAAAAAATTCATACCGCACAGTTTGTTTTTTATTTTTAATTCGATATAGATTTCGTTATTCATATGTCTAACTGTTTTATACGTTTAATATAATATGTTGAAACATCACAAAGAGATTATTATTTGTTAAAAAACCTTGTTTATATGACTTACCTTTTTCTACATAAACAAATTGCAGTAGTAATCCTTATCTCAGTTCATAAATTTTTTTTTTAAATGCCAATTGCAAATATCCGTTTATTTTTCAAAAAAAACAAATCATGAAAATTCAACAAACTGTTGTATCGGAACATTATTTGTGCTATAAAATTTATCAAATAATGATATTTTTGTGCAAAATGAAAAAAGAAATAGTTAAAATTCTCAGAGATAAGCGAAGTTTTAGGAGCCTCATTATAAAAATGTATGACAAATAAGCAGATTATGGATTCTTAAAATAGTCTCACACTAAAAAATTAAATTTGATTGTTTAGTATCTGAATGAAAATAGCTGTACATTTTGTGCTTGTAAGAAATAAAAATGGTTTTATATGAATGCGTTAGAAAATAGCCAATTTGGATTTGAGAAAATCATTTTAAAAAAAAGAAAGAAAAGAAAGAGAAAAAAATCACTCCCGGCTCGGCCTGCAGGCACAGGTAGATTTCGAAGTTAAGTACTAATTTCACCAAAAAGGCTAAATCAAGAATAGAGATAAACACAGTTTGACAATTTTTTCTGGTCGCTTTTGACGAGTTTTTAATTTCATTTTTCTAAACTGGTTTTATCAGAATCATGTTAAGGCTGTGTTCTCAACTACTCTGCTCAACAAGGTTGATATTTTCTGACACAATGACGTACAGATTTTTTAACGTAATTGTATAAAATTGGCAGACCTACTACAAGGGATTTTTCTCCCTTCGTTCAGTGTTTTTTTTTTTTCCTTTTGTTGGGAAATTTGGTTCAAACTGTGACAGTATTTTCTGAAACATCTATTGTGTTTACAAAATAAACGGAAAATGTCTTTCAATTACATAGTTTCCTTATAACAACACCTTCCAATTTCATACGTTTCCGAAGAAAAGGGAATTAAAACTTATGTCATAAAGTTGCCCCTATGGATTTGAGAACAGCCTTAATACGATATTTTTTTCTTGAACCTCCTTTTTTTTGTGTAAGAGTTGGTTTTATCAAAATCTTGCCAATATAAAAGTTGTAGATAATATTAAGAAGATTTATAATAAATTTAAGCGAATTTGATATCTTGTGAATTGGCGAAGTTATGATTTTTTTTTCTTTTTAAGCCTCTCCCTTTTCTCTGTAAAAGTTGGTACTATCAAAAACTTGTCAATATAAAAGTTGTAGGTCAGATTAAGAAGATTTATAATAAATTTAAGTGGATTTTATATCTTGTGAATTGACGAAGTTATGAATTTTTTTCTTCTTAAAACTCTATTTTCATTGCCCCTTGAGCCCATTTTTAATGATATCAAAAATCTGTTATGCATAATTTTTTGGACCTTTTCCTAGAAGTAATAATAACTTTAAACTGATTTGATATGCATTATAATTAAGAAGTTATTGTTTTTTTCTGTTTTCACAAAATCCTTCCCTATTTCCATACCCTTGGGTCGATTTTGCCCATTAACGAACTTTACCGAGATTTTCTGCCCCTTGATTGTACGGTATGGCCTTGATCAGTTTGGAAGGGGTTTGTGCAGAGTTATGGAAATTATCGTGTCCATAAAAAAGTGATATATATGGATAGATAGATAGATAAAGTTTTGAACGGGGGGTGTTTTGGTGTTCTATGGTTTCATGATCGGCGTAGATCTGCAAAAATGTTGGTAAAATATAATATGTAGTATTTCTTATTACGAAATCTACCTAAAATGTATTACCCTGATTTTATTCCTCTAAATATCTACAATATTCTGCTTAATACTTTACGAAATTCGTTAGATCCCTAGCTGAGGCTGGATACATTCTACGACTAAAAATGCAAACTTTATTAACAAGAATGAAAAAAATAATATTAAATAAGAACCAATTTTATTAATATAAAGGAGAACCTAGCTTCAAATTTAAAGAAAAATTCTATATGCTTACCATATATATCTAATTCGATAAATGCTTTTCTTAAATTTTGAATATCAAATTAAATTAGAATTATTTGAAAAAAATATTTTTAATTTTCTCAGCATATATTTTTTAACTTTAGAGTATTATCGATTACAAAGAAACCGTTATTGAAAAATTAAGTTAATACAAATAGAGGAATAAGGATGAAACGTAAAAAGTTCTCAATAAACTTGAAAATTGGTGAAACAATTAAAATTATATATCACGTTTAAAACAAAATGTTATTAGCCTGCGGTACGGTATGCTATTTCTTTCTCCCAGCTTATTTTGTGTCCAAAAAATAACGTTACCTTACAGAGGCTAGCCGTAAAAGAAAGCATTACGATTAAATACTGTTTAGCAATTTTTTAAACTTCTAAGCATCGCACATTTTCAATTTTTATACCGTCGTATTGGAGAAAAAAAGTTCTTTTAAATACGTTTTGTTTGAAAACTGTATCTCCATTTATTTTTGAAATATAAATTTTTTTGGAGTTTTTAATTCACCATTTGCTTAATATTGGCAACGGAAGAACTCGATTTCTGTAGAAAGTAAAGGAAGAATAGTTTTAAAATAGCAATTATATATTTTTGTTGCCATTTTTTCGTAACAACCGAAAGAAAATGTAATTAAAATACGTGCTATTTTGAAAAAAATATATAAACGAATGATTTTTGTTAAAACAATGGAGCTATTATATACTATATTTAATTGTAAGTATCTATGAATCATTAGATCGCCGTTTTTTTTTTTGGTTTTTTTATTTATTTTTTTTTTTTCTTGAATGACGGAATATTTTTTTGCATTTGTGCATTATTTCGCGATAGTGATGTGCTATGCATGCTTTACTGTAGATGTTTAAGAGTAGATCGTAAATGTGGAATTCTTAAGCGGATGCGAATGACGTCATTTTACATAAAATAAAACGTGTGCTTTAAGTCTTAAAATTGAAATATGTTTTGTACTGCAGTAGAGTCCCGCTTAACCGAGTTATTTTCTTCTGAGGGATTGGTGGCTTCTATTATTATGAAACAGCCATTATAAATGAGGTGTTAGGGGAAGATGAAAAAGTTCTCAAAAAAAAAAAAAAAAATATATATATATATATATATATAGCCATTTTTCCCCCATTCCGACAGAAAATCAGAGCCCAAACTTTTTACGACTGCTCTTTCATCGTCACCTAACACTTCATTTATAATGGCTGTTTCATAATAATAGAAGCCATCAGTCCATCAGAAGAAAATGAAGTAATAGAAATGCCGGGGGCGACACTAAATTCTCAAAAAGCAGTTTTCCTGTTCTCTAGTTTAATATTATTCTATTAAATTTTCAGTTCATTTGTAAACGTAGGTGTATATGATCCAGCAATGGCATTCATTATACAAATAATAGTTTCTCCAAAATAATTTTTTACATTCCGTGTTTAATTGTTTAAATTTCTTAATTAAATCAGAAAGAGAAAGAGTCCTAATTTTTAAAAAAATCATTAACAGTGTTGAATTCATGGAGTGACCCGGGGCAGACATTCTCCCCAGAGAATAAATGTCCTCATGGATGATTTGAGATTTTGTGTTTTCAATGGTCAAAAAGTGCAAATTCCACACCCACCCCCACCCCGGAGCTACAGAAATCCAATCCTTCACGGAGTAAAGTGTCTAAATTCAACTTGGTCAATAAGAGAAAATTAGGAATAATCCAGTTTAATGCCATAATATGCTTTATTTGTATAAAATAGACTTATTAGCACGTCTAAATTGGTATCAAATAATAGCTCTTTTTCGTTAGTAACCGAAGAAAATGAAATGAATAAAGAAATGACCAAACATGATGATTGATTTCTCCTTTCAACTGTTGCATCATGCTTCCGCCAAATACGCATATGTTGGCGCAACACTGTCAGGAATAAATATTGTTAGGGTGGAATAAAAATAAACAGCTCTTAAATTTACGATTATCTAGTCAAAAATAAATAACAAAATAAATGAATTACTGATAAAAGGAAGTTAGATATAAAGGATTTTATTTTGATGTTTTTATGCATAAAAATGTCTCCATGAATATTTTAGAAAGTTTTGGAAAGTTGAGCGTTTTTTTTTTTTTAAGAACTTCTTAATATTTATTATCAATAAAGTTTATGGATGGTTAAAGGACATGGGAAGTGTATAATATGAAAAAGTGACCACAGTGCTTTATCACATTGATACATCACATGTGGCGTGTCGGCAAAAGTTAGAAAAGCGCCCCTCCAGGGAGTCGCGCCCCTCAGAATAGACCCTCCCTTTCTTTGAATTTTTTTATATATTATAAACATTATCTATCAGAGGGTTACGTAAAAAAATTCCGATCTAAAATGATAAAAACGCTACGATTTCAAAAAATTTCAAAAATCCCTCCCCTCTTGGGGTGGCAAAGCAGTGTGTGTGTGGGGGTGTGGAACTTGGGAGGTGTATAATATGAAATAGTGGCTATAGTGTTTTTCAATGATATATCGCATGAGGGGTGTCTGCAAAAGTTGGAAAAGCGCCACCGGTGCACCAACTCTCACGCCCCTCTGCAATAACCCCCCACTCTTTGGAATTTTATATATTATAAATAATATTTATAGGAGGGCTCCGTAAAAAAATCTAATCTAAAATGATGAAAATGCTACGATTTGAAAAAGTTCGAAAAGTGCCCCCTGGGGAGCTAAATTGAGGGGAGGGGAGAAGAAATAATTATAACATGAAAAAGTGGTCTTTCCGGTGATATATCATATAACTGGTCCGAAAAAAGTTTGAAAATTGCCCCCTGTGGGTCCACTCTTTCGGCACCTGAATACACTCTTAATTCATGCATCCCCTCTTTTAAATTCTTATATTTAAAAAATAATATTTTTCGGAGTTATCCGTCAAAAAACCCCATTTCAAACAATATTTATTGTAGAAAATGTTACTTTTTTAAAAATTTGTTTGTTATAACTAATTATAGCCTAACCGTAATAGTAACCTAATTATAACCTACCCTAACCTAACTATAACGTAACTGTAACCTATCCGTAATGTAACCGTAACATAACCATAACTTAATTGTAACGTAATTGTAACCTAAAAGTAACCTAATTGTTACTAAACGTAATCTGTGACCTAACTTAACCTAAGTGTCGGCTAAATGTCCTATCGGCTAAACGTACTGTCGGTTAATTGTCCTGTCGGCTAATTGTCTCTGTTGGCTAACTGTCGCTGTCGGCTAATTGTCATGTCAACTAAATGTACGTGTCAGCTAAATGTACTTGTCGGCTAAACGTCCTGTCGGCTAATTGCTGTCTGCTAAATGTCTTGTCGGCTATTTGGTTGTCTGCTAAATGACATAGACCCGAATAAGCCGGTATATCAAATTTGAAGCAAATCGAATAATTCTGCATGAAAAACCCATTTATCTAAATTAATGGGGGAGACTAACCTCCGTCCCCCCCTTCATGCTTAACCAATAAGCCTCCAAATCTAATCAAGGCAGCTCCTTAGCATATTAAACCGGTATACCAAATTTGGAGCAAATCGAATAATTCTGCATGAAAAACCCATTTATCTAAATTAAGGGGGGATAGCCCTCTTTCCCCCCTTTATTCTTAACTAATGAACCACCAAATCTAATCAATGCAGCTCCTTAACATGATAAACTGATATAGCAAATTTGGAACAAATCGAATAACTCTGCATCAAAAACCAATTTATCTGAATTAAGGGGGTGGGGGGCTAGCTCCCCTATCCCCCTTTATTCTTAACTAATGAACCTCCAAATCTAGTCAAGGCAGCTCCTTAACATATTAAACCGGTATACCAAATTTGGAACAAATCGAATAAATCTGCATGAAAAACCCATTTATCTAAATTAAGGGGTGGGGGACTAGCTCCCCTATCCCCCTTTATTCTTAACTAATGAACCTCCAAATCTAATCAAGGCAGCTACTTAACATAGTAAACCGGTATATCAAATTTGGAACAAATCGAATAAATCTGCATGAAAAACCCATTTATCTAAATTAATAGGGGGTAGCCCCCTTCCTCCCCCCTTATTCTTAACTAATGAACCTCCAAATCTAATCAAGGCAGCTCCTTAACATGATAAACCAGTATAGCAAATTTGGAGCAAATCGAATAAGTCTGCATGAAAAACCCATTTATCTAAATTAAGGGGGGGGGGGTGTAGCTCCCCTATCCCCCCTTTATTCTTAACTAATGAACCTACAAATCTAATCAGGGAAGCTCCTTAACATAATAAACCCGTATACCGAATTTGGAGCAAATCAAATAATTTTGAATGAAAAAAAACATGTATCTAAATTAAGGGGGGGAAGCCCTCTTCCCTTCATACTTAATGAACTTCCAAATCTAATCAGGGAAGCTCCTTAACATAATAAACCGGTATATCAGATTTAGAGCGAATCGAATAATTCTGCATGAAAAACCCATTTATCTAAATTAAGGGGAGGGACTAGCCCCCTTTTCCTCCTTTATCTTTAACCAATGAAACCCCAAAACTAATCAGGGAAGCACCTTTCAAGAATGAACGTAGAAAAAAATTGAAGCAAATCGGATGTTTCTATCAAGAGTTACCTCGTTACGTGAATACGTACGTACATACTTACATACATACAGAACGGCGGGCACATCAGCTCTCTGACTTTGATAGCCTCTGAGCTAAAAAGTTGAATTATGATGGTGACGAGTTATTGAGGTTGACATTGTTGGTATATCACCGACCCATATCAATGTGTCTTCTAAATTCTTTCGGCAAAATGTATGTTTCTGATAAATATCATGTCGGCTATTTGACCTGTCTGCTAGTTGTCTTGTCGGCTAATTGTCATGTCTGCTAGTTGTCCTGTAGGCTATTTGACCCGTCTGCTAATTGTCAGGTCGGCTATTTGACCTGTCGGCTAAATGTCATGTCGGTTATGTGACTTGTCGACTATTTGAACTGTCGGTTAATTGTCCAGTCGGCTAATTGTCATGTCGGCTATTTGTCATGCCGTCTAAATGTCTTGTCGGCTAAATATCATGTCGGCTAATTGTCCTGTCGGCTAAATGTCTTGTCGGCTAAACGTCCTGTCGGCTATTTGACCTGTCGGCTAAATGTCTGTCAGGTAAATGTACGTTTCGGCTAAATGTACTTGTCGGCTAAACGCCCTGTCGGCTAATTGGTGTCTGCTAAATGTCTTGTCGACTATTTGGTTTTCGGCTAAATGACATAGATCCCCCCGTAACCTAACTGTAACTTATCCATAATCTAACCGTAACCTATCTGTAACGGAAATGGAACATAACAGTAACCTAACCATAACCTAATTGTAACCTAACCGTAACGTAACCGTAACCTACTTATATCCTAACCATAACCTAACTGTAACATAACTGTAACCTAACAGTAATCTATCTGTAAAATAAACGTAACATGACGGTACGCTAACCGTAACCTAATTATTAACTAACTGTATCCTAACTGTGATGTAACTATAACCTAACTGTAACCTAAATGTAACCTAACCGTAACCTAACTGTAGCCTGGCGGTAACCTAACCGTGATCTAATTGTAATCTATCCGTAACCTACTGTAACCTATCCGGAACCTAACCGTAATCTAACTGTAACCTATCCGTAATCCTATTTGTAACCAAACTGTAACGTAACTGTATCCTATCCGTAACCTAATTGTAGCAGAAACGTAATCTAACTGTAATCTATCCGTAACTTTACCGTAATTTAACTGTAATCTAGCCGTAACTTAACCGTAATCTAACTGTAACCGAACCGTAACGTGACCGTAACCTACTTATAACCTAACTGTAAAATAACTGCAACCTAACAGTAATATATCTGTAAAATAAACGTAACATGACGGTACGCTAACCGTAACCTAATTATAACCTAACCGTATCCTAACTGTGATGTAACTATAACCTAACTGTAACCTAACCGCAACCTAACTGTAGCCTGGCGGTAACCTAACCGTAACCTAATTGTAATCTATCCGTAACCTAACCGTAATCTAACTGTAACCTATCCGTAATCCTATTTGTAACCAAACTGTAACGTAACTGTAACCTATCCGTAACCTAATCGTAGCAGAAACGTAATCTAACTGTAACTTAACCGTAATCTAACTGTAACCTATCCGTAACTTAACCGTAATCTAACTGTAACTTAATCGTAACCTAATTGTTACCTAAAATTAACATAACTGTGACGTAGCCATAATCTAACTGTAACCCAACCGTAACGTAACTGTAACCTAAGTTTAACGTAACCGTAAACTAATTATAATCTATCCGTAACCTAAAAGTATCCTAACCATAACCTAACTAGGCTAATCGTCCTCTCAACTAAATATCCTGTCGTCTAATTTTTCTTGTCGGCTAATCGTCCTGTCGGCTAAATCTCCTTTCGACCAATCGTCCTGTCGACCAATCGTCCTGTCGGCTAAATGTCCTGTCGGCTAAATGTCCTGTCGACTAATTGTCTTGTCGGCTAAATGTCCTGTCGGCTAATTGTCTTGTCGGCTAATTGTCTTGTCGGCTAACTGTCTTATCGGCTAACTGTCTTATCGGCTAACTGTCTTGTCGGCTAATTGACTTGTCGGCTAATTGTCTTGTCGGCTAATTGTCTTGTCGGCTAATTGTCTTGTCGACTTATTGTCCTGTCGGCTAATTGTCCTGTCTGCTAAATGTCCTGTCGGCTAATTGTCACGTTCGGCCAATTGCCTGTCGTCCAATTGTCTGTCTGCTAAATGTCCTTTTCGGCTAATTGTCCTGTATGCTATACGTACGTTTCGGCTATTTGTCCTGTCGGCTAAATGTACTTGTCGGCTACATGTCCTGTCTGCTAAATATACGTGTCGACTAAATGTACTTGTCGGCTAAACGTCCTGTCGTCTAAGTGCTGTCTGCTAAATGTCTTGTCGGCTATTCGGTTTTCGGCTAATCGTCTGCGACCGATGTTTGGATGCGTGAAATATCATTAAAAATCATTTGAAACGATTTTTTTTCCATTGGTCGTAATGTAACGGAATACTTTTGATTGCCTCTGTAGATGAACTAAACATGCTACAAACTTAATTTGAAATAGGATTCGTGCTATGGTAAACGTCGATAACATCCGAAAATTTCAGAGCACTCTGGGTATATTTACGTGAGTTAGAGAGCTTACAGACGGACAGACAAAACGAAGTCATAAACACTTTTCAACTTTGTTGGATAGTATTAAAAAGCAGGCCAAAATATGTAAACGTTATTCAAATTGCATGAAACTTCGTATACAGTTGTTTTTAAAGTTCTGATTAAGATTCTAAAGTTTAAAATAAAGGGCGGATAATAATGAATAAGTTTCGAAAGTTTATAAATTTGTATTAATCTTGGTATTCAGGTACTTTTGAGCAGGGTTGCCTGTTTGACATTTTTTTCAAAAAATATCAAGCTCATATCAGAAATAAAGAATAGTATTTCATATTTTATTTAATGAGAGACATACAGCAAGCATATAAAGTGAAAATTTTTCTTTCAAAATTTCCGATGTGAATTTGAAATTGTGGCGAAACTGTCTACCCCTCTTTTGAGGATGATAATTATGATTCAAAATTAATTTTTCAAAAACAATTAAGTAATTTACGTATTCTATCCATACAAATTTATGTAATTTATATTATTTACGTAATTACGTAATTTATTAATACAACTTTATGTAATTCATGTAATTTACGTAATCTACGTAATTTAACTAAGCTTGAAATAAAAAAAGTCACTTGGAAAAATTACAACTCGTATGATTTCTTTACCAATAATTGCGTTAAAATAATAAAGTGTAATTAAGTATCCAACTTTTATTGGACTTCCTTTACCTGCGATTTATTATGTAGAGCAGTTTCAGGTAACAGACCAGATATCATAGTCAAAATGTTGTCTGAGTGAATTACGATTGCCGGATTTGTCCAGCATAGCTTGGTTTGTAGAAGCTAGGCAAGCTCCTTGGTTTAAATCACGGTATGGAGAATTTTTATTCAGTTTAAAAGTTACGGGTCGTATGATTTCTTTAGGAATTACTATGATTGTGCTAAAATTATGCAGTGTAATTATGTATGTAACGCTTTCTTTCTTACCTGCAGACATTCTGTCCTGTTGCTTCGGATCACAGACCAGATGCCTTTGTCAAAAAACGTATTTGAGTGAATTGCGTCTATCGGAATTGTCCAGAATAGCTTAGTTGGTTGAGCTTAGGCTGCTTAATCCATGTTTGTGTGTTCAAATCTTGCCTGGATACTTTTTCACTTTCTTAGAAAAGTTATAAATTTCAAAAGATCTCTCTCATTTCCGTCAAACTTAAATATCTATAGAGTCAAAACACTGTTTTAAACACTAGTGTCGTGAAGGAAATTTTCACCTTGTTATTAATAAACTTTTTAATATACTTATAACTATTTAAAAGGTGACAAAAACATATAAAAATATTATTTAATGCAACCCGGGATCTTTCGAACACACACGCGTTCTTTTTCAAAGGGAAAAAGATGATTGACTGAATAGAAATACATTTTAAAAACAAAAACAAAAATAGTACGCATGGGCAAGCGGAGTTCAGTCCATTTCTCTGCAGAGGGGTGAAAAGATAAGCTCATATTATCAGAAGGTCTGGAAATATTTAGGATATTGTACCAAATTGCGGGAATATTATAGGAAAGGACATCGTTACAAACATTATCACTTCTAAGTAAAATTTCAATGGATTCAACGTCTAACCACTACTCGTCAATAATTCGTGAATCCATTGAAATTTTACTTAGAAGTGATAATGTTTGTAACGATGTCCTTTCCTATAATATTCCGCAATTTGGTACGATATCCTAAATATTTCCATACCTCCTGATAATATGAGCTGATCTTTTCACCCCTCTGCAGAGAAATGGACTGAACTCCGCTTGTCCATGCGTACTATTTTTGTTTTTGTTTTTAAAATGTATTTCTATTCAGCCAGTCATCTTAAATATCTAGCCAGTGAAAAAATCTCTCGTGTGTAAAAAGTTTCTTCTCTTCCATAGCTTGGGCTGATTATCGCTCATTGCGTTTTTCATTAAGCTGACTGTTTCCTTCTTCGATACTACCACATTAATCTTTGTACATCTGAATCATTCGGTACCTGTTCACTACACACTTTAAAAGTTTAAGATGAATTCCGTGTATTTAAATGCCCTACCAGTGGCCGACAGGTTCTGCTGTCAACGGTGGTAGACGGGAGGTGCTGGTTTCGAACCCAATCGCGGGCGTCGACCTAATCGTTAGGAGTTTTTTTGTGGTTTTCTTTGAACTCTGGATTTCCTTGCGTAAATATTGGTTGAGTTTCCTATTAGAAAGATCCCCACGGCAGGTACCCTAACGACTTCGGGCCCATATCCCTAGTGTAGATAATTCGCCGTCATTAACAACACCAACACACCGTGTATTTAAAAACAGAATGAATAAGCGCACTTCACTCGGGCGAATATTTTGATTTTCATTAACAATACAGCAACTCACTACCAAGCATCTGTAACACTGGCATTTCTGATTTCCAATTGGGCCCAACTTCTTAGCGGGCATGTACATTTCTGGGATTACAGAATTGTTTTGAGATTACATTGCAAACGAAACATGCGTTCTGTTTGCCTTTTTTATCGTCTTGTAATTATGTTGATTGGTACTGTGGGCATGTAGAAATAAATGTTTCTTTTTGAGAATAAAACAAATGAAGAAGTATTGGATTTTGCTATATATGAAAACTTCTATATTTTACACTTTCTGTAAAACATAAAAAGGAGAATAGCTATGACACTGAAAATATCTTTTTTAAATAGCTAAAATTTTATATAGTCTATTTCCGATAAAACTTAAAAATAGTGAAATTTAGATAAGAATTATAAAAGTGTATGCTTTTAAATTTTTACTATTTCCATTTTAAGGCCTAAGTTTTACATTACTTTTTCTAACAGAAATAACTTGCAGGATAAATTAAGAGGTTAGTCACAAATTATTTCGGTACTTTTATGTTAGCCAGACCAAGCGATAAATCACCAAGTATTGTTTTCATCGTTATCATTCGCATTGTATTAATTTCAATTAAAATACAAACCTTTCACTAATTTCCTTTTAAAAACACAACTTAACTAAAAAATATATATATTACACACATTTAAAATACACGCCTTTCACTCACTGCCTGTGAGATAAAGATAAAGGAAAGGAGAAAGTAATAAGAAATGATATTATAAACCAAGTCATTTTATTTCAATTAATTTACATTCACAAAAAATAAAGCTCCTACTGGCGAGAAAAAGGCATGCTATTGGCGAGATGTGCGATCGGCTATCATAAATGTTGCATTATTTCATAGCATCGATTTTCTAGGATTACTGATAACATTACTTTTTAGTTAGTTTCTTGATTAATGCCTATTTTATAAACACCTGTGGTCTATTGCTGTGAAATAAACATTTGCATGCATTTTTTTTATTTATTTATTCGGTGATTTCAAAAGCTCATGCCCTATATCATAGATAGCCGAAATTTTGACTGTGCTGATATTTCTTTTATAACTGTATTAACTGTAACTCACGGTTATCTAAACATGTGTCGTAAGTGAACATGACGTTAAAAAAAGTTTTTTCAAATTAATTTGTGTGCAAGGTTAATATTCAAAATGGAAAATGATTATCTACATTTTCGTCAAATTATGTTAAGAGAACGTCCATTCGTTACTCTTGTGATAATTAGAGCAAATTTTCATATATAATTCCAGTTATTTTATTACAAAATATAAGTAAGATAAAAATTGATATAACCACCAAAATACCACTGTGTTCCACACACAAACATATATCTAATTTATAACAAAAAAAATTACTTACGTATATATTAAATGACTCTTGTGACACTCTGGTCACAAGAGTAACAAAATTCTGATTGTTTATATAGACAATAGCTTTTTGTTACAAATTAGATATATATTAAATGAGTGGAGCACAATAGTATTTTACTGGTTATATAACTTTTTATCTTAATTATATTTTATAGTAAAATAATTGCAAGTATTTGTAAAAAACCGCACGAATGGTCACAAGAGTAACAGTGGACGTTCCCATATATAAGTTTAAAATAGGGGTGAGTGTTGTGCGTGCTATAAAAAATATTCATGACGTTTGTTCTGATCGTGCTCTCGCTCTTACGACAGTTAAAACGTGGTTTTGTCGATTTCGAAATGGGGATTTCAATCTAAACGATAAAATTCGCTCTGGGAAAACTTCTGGCATTGAACCTGGCCTAATCTGTGATTTAATGAATAATAAACCACGCATTACTACTGAAGAGATTGCTGATCGGCTAAAAGTTGTTAATTCGACATAATTTCAGCATTTAAAACAATTCGGTTACACTTCGAAACTCGATGCATTGGAAATCGGGCACGATCTTTTGCAATCATCCCACAGAATGTTTTTAATGACAGTAATGAGAAAGTTAGAACCTCAATATAAGAAATATTGATCAACCTTTTTTTTTTCGTTTTCTTATTAATTGCTAAATTTAAATGCACATATTTAAAAATAATTCGAAGTATTTATTTCTGTAATTAGTTTTCTTTTTCTTAACCAAAACAGTTTTGTTTTAATAAAAAGGATGTTGTTCTTCCATTAAAATATTGTCTGAAATGTTTTATATCTTTAATTTTGATAGCCCGGAAGCACAATTTATTTACGAAAGACTTATGAATAAAACAGTTAAATAAAATGCATTTGAAAGGCGATTTCCTATTAATTACTTATGATATTGCAACCTATTTGGCATGCACTGTAATTAAGCGCAACTGTCATTGCACTTTAAATAAATTAAATTTTTGATTTCAATTATAGATTTCATTTGCGCTTTTAATCTTCTCGGAAATTAATGACTTTGTTTTAGGAAGTAATTTTTATGTTATTCGAAAGGGTAGTAATTAATATTTAGATGATGGTTCTAAGCTTTAAAATATCTTTTTTTCCATTAAATACGCATATAACAAGTATTATAAACGCAGAATTTTAGGAAGATTTTAAAAAGATTAGAAACCTTTAGAGAGTTATAATTTGTTTTTAATAACATATAACCTTAAGTTATTAAACGCTTTCAAGAATTCCGTATGCGGAAACATTAATGTATAATATGTAGATATAATTAATATGATTATTTTTTTATTATGTTTGTCTTTATTTGTCCTAATAGAAATATACTTCTGGATATTACAATTGCGATGCAAATGTTACAATGCAAATGTACAACATACATTTGTTAAATTACGCATAAAGAAAATAAACAGAAAATGAAAATGTTCTTCGCCGTGTCTATCGACAAAAGAATGTTTTGTGCAATTTTTATTCTATTTTATTTCTATTCTAACATAATCAATTCTAGTTTGCTCAATCCATGGTATTAAAATTTGTAGTTATGCTATGTTAGAGAATTTAAACAAACTTTCGTGCTTAGTCAATGCTAATATTTTTATTTTCTGCCAATCCATAATTTTCAGGTGCAAATATATTCGCGTAAACACACACACACACAAAATCCTTGGGGCTTTTATTTTAGAATTTATTTCTTCATTATTTTAAAGGCGTCTTTTTCTTTTATCATACTTGTTTATGTTTAGACTGCAGAAAATTTCATAAAATACAGATAAAAACAGCTACCTAACAAATATATCACGTACACCGGAAAAGTGCACACGAAAAAAACCTGAGTACAACTTTAACGTTTAGTAATAAACGCATTTTAAATAGAAAACTAATGTGAATAGGAATTTTTCCCTGAGTCTATCCAAGTCAGAATGTATTGCATAATGTCATTCTATTTTATTTCTTAATCTATTCGGCTTTGTTTATGCCATCGCCATTATTACTTCTGGTTATATGTTAGATAATTGAAACAATTTTCCTTATTTAGTAATTTCTAATATTTTAATTTTTTGCATCATTACTTTTGTGGAGCAAATTGTTTTGCACACACACTCACAAAAATTCCCTTGGGGTATATTTTTTTTCAGAAATTTGAAAGTCGAGACTTTCATCGTGCATTTTTTTTTCGAAGACAGAAACATTCACAAAATTGAAATACAGATAGCTATGTAACACAAGTATTAAATACACATTGTTTGTGTAAACATGGAAATCTTAATGCAAGTTTAAATTTCTATAATAAGTGCATTTTTAATTCAAAGAAAATATGTAATGCACAATTTACGTTTCAAACAGTTCCTAACAAGACTCTTTCGTGTTAAAAATTTAACTTTTCCTAAAAAAAAACACACTAAAGGAACTTATGTCCGTAAGTTTATATTTACCCTATGATTTTGAATTTAACGCACACTTCGTGTACACATGCAGTTTCTATGAGATTTCATCAGTATTTCTGTAGTTAAAAAATCAAATGAGAAAAAAATAATTATAGTTTCATCGAAAAATAGGCATTTAAAAAAGAATACACGCACTTTTTTTAACTGCAAAAAAATAACGATATACATTCAGGCAGAGAGAATAAAATCAGATTTAAGAGTTCTCAGATCATTGACGCAGCATTTGAATAGATTGAAAACAATAATAAATATTTTTTGTCTTAATACACTTTTTGGGCTGTTTACAGCCTAACATACAAATAAAAAAAAATAGACAATGCTTTGGTCAGTAAATTAAATATTATTTAAAGCATATAAACGTAATTTACTTAAATAATTTCCAAATATATTGAATCTTATCTGAATTTTTTACTTTTTTTTAATTCCTTTGATTTTAGTTCCTTGAGCCAAGGCAACCTTTGCTGCACCTATATCCGCTTGTTTACATTTTTATTTGCTTTTCAAAATTTTGCTTTTTTGCGCAAAATTTTGGTTATTTAGGGCGACATTATCTAATTTAAAGTCCGAATAAACTCTCTTACTTATTGTTGACTGAGGCGAAGTCGTGATTTGTATAAACATTCTTTTTTCAAAGGACTTTTCCGATAATGAAGTGTCATCCTTGTCCATGTTGTTTTCGACATCACTTAAAATTGTTTCCAAATATTATTTAGATTTGACATAATTCTATAAACATTATATTTCCACAAGAAAAGCATATAAATACATCTAAGAGATCAAATTATATTTAGGTAATTTTTTGCATTTCTCATGTGACGAAGATGAACTTTAATATTTTTCGAGTGCTTTTCGGATATTTTCAGCGCTTTTGGACTATATAAAGTAGAGTAATTCCGGGATTTATGCCGCATATTTTTTTTCAATTTGTGTGTAAAGTCCCATGGTGAACATAATATAAAAAAAAAAAATCACGCTATGCTATATAATGTTAAATATACAATGCGTGTACTGCGAGAAAAATTCAAAACAAATAATTAATATTTTTTAGCATTTTTTCCCCTAAAACTGTGGCGAGTCACCAGTACATCCAGGCTGAGACGCCTCACTTGTGCGGTAGTTATGCCGCGCTTGTAATAATAACAGAATGAAATTATAAATAAAAATATTCAAAAAAATATTCATATCTGGACTATAATTAAAGATGTAATAACACAATGAAACTAAATGAGTACAATTAAACGTATTAGTACATTTAAGTTAATAATTGTTTGCCTACTTTCACTATTAAAATTATCGACTTATTTTTTTACATAAAATTTTAATTGTTATTTCAGCAACAACATAACAGCAATGTATTAGAGATGGAAAAGAAAAAAAGTAAAAGTGTGTTTACACAATTTATTTGTTAATCTTTTCGAGAACGGCGGCTTTTACACAAATTTTATTCGCTTTGCACCACTTTTTTAAAAGAAGTTACCTTTACTTAAATAATCATGAAAATGCTCTAAAGAAAGCAAATATTACTTTTCTTTTTTGCTGGTGCAAGAAACAAATTTTGTATGCCTCTTTTTGAAGGCGCTCATATGCACGTATGGTCCCTAATGGGTTAATAGACCTGTTTTTTTACTATATTCTGCACAAAAAGTGTCGAAAAAGTACAGTCTTTATGTAACTACATTTGACGATACAACGAAGCCAAATACACTCCCTCTTTTTTTTTTTGGTGTAGTTTTCTAAGCATTCCTTGCAAGGAGCGTCTGCGTTAAGTGTAATCCAATTTTTCATTATTATCATCTTGACTTGCATCTTTCTTACCCTTCTTTCTTTTCATTTTTCTCTTTTTATTTTAGTAAACTTGATAACATGCCTAACATGGTTAGACTGTTCAAAAAGAAAAGGAAATTTAATAACACTTAATCATCCAGTACAAAAGAAACTGCGGCATGCATACCGGAATTGCAGTGTAGCATGTATCCCATTTTGCATGGTGCAGACCTCGGCCAGCAGAATTACCTGCCATCACTAGGGGGAATGGCGTAACCATACACACAGTACTCTATACAAACGCTACACTTAGTTTTGACTTCGAAATCATGCATATATTTAGTAATTAGTGCATGAAAAGTATTTAAGCATGGCGTGTTTAAAAGTTTGGACAGTGAAATCCTGCATTTACGTCAAAATAAGGATTGTACTTCTACAAGTAAACATCGAAATGGGATTTACGCTGTACACTGGTTAAAATAATCTCATTGCGCATCTATACTGCGCGTTTGACGACCATCTATCGATAATTACAAGAAATTCAAGGGGTGCGGCATCTATCCCGGATGCGGCGACTCCCCTGGAGTTACCTTATATGTAGTGAAATATAAAGTACTTTTGTTTTAAAAAAAGCAATATTCCATTGCTACATTGATATAAATACAATATTTCTACGGCTAAGACAATGCAGATACATGTGTAACTATCAAGTGAAGAGCGCAGATGATAAATGTGGTTAAAAGACACAATAGTCATTTTGAGAAAATGAGCTTGAAAGTTCCGAATCTTTATTTGCATTTATTGTCAAATGCGTCCTTTATCAATTAAAATCTCTGTCATTATTAAGTTTGTTCAAACAGTAATTTAACAGATGGTTGAAAATCATTGATTATCTTCAATCATACGATTTTTTTTTTTTTTTTTTTTTTTTTTTTTGCCACACACCCATATATTATCTGAGTTCTTCAAATGTGTTCAAGTATTTATATCACAGGTGTCATCTTTTAAACTTTTTTCTTGCCATTAGAATTTAATAGAGAATTTTGCCTTATTTAATCGCAAAGTCTGCGATTCTCCCTCTCAAAGGCGGTGGTCACACAGCGTGACCACCTAATTTTTATTCCAAACTGACAAGCGGCACCAAGAATATTTTACTAAAATTTTGATTTTATAATGAAAGTGTAGAAACACAGATCTTTATTTTCGGAGAAATTGGTTTGTAAATTCTGATGCCGGTGAATTATTTCATCATTTTACGAACAGAATTTTTCTGTACTTGAAAGGGTTAAATGAATCAAACATCTCTATTAAATTTTTGAAGTAATAAAAAAGCCTAAAATTTGCCAGGTGTGATTTATAAAATCATATAAAAAATTTAATAGTTTATTAAATTAATTGTCGGGAGTCATACAACGATGATTAATAAACAGACAACGAAATATAGTGCTTGAAAAATTATTTGGTGCTATTCAATCTGTGTACGTTTGCCCAAACTTTTTAAATGCCGAAACAATTGTACACAAGTCACCCACTCTAAAATATACAAAAGTTAATTCATTAAAGCCGGTTGGCAAGAAAACTTGCCACGTTAGCTGAACAAAACTTTTAAATTTGAGTACTACTATTTTAGTTTGGAATTTTTCACATTATCTAATCTCAGATTTTGAGCGATTAAAAAATTCAAAATTATAATGTAGAAAAAAGTGGTGTGGAAGAATTAAAAGATGTGTAAAACAAGCTTGTCCTTAATGAGTTAAATTCTACTCTAGACGTAGGTTAAATGATGTAATTTTTAAGGTTTACTTTTCCTATTGAAATAAATCTGGAAAAAAACTCCCTTCAGATCAATTTGACAGTTACTCAATTGGCTAATTCGAATATCGATTAAATTATATACCGTTTGCACGTTGGTTCCGCTGCACACCGTGTGGTAAAATAATTAACCAAATAATATTTTAATCGTTGTTTTAGTTACTGTAGTAATTACTGTTAACAAATTAAAAAAAATTACAATGTATAAATATTACATAAATACAGAATATTCCAAAAAAATATTTATTATAATAATATCAAGCTACTTTGATACAAATAAACAATAATTGCAATATTTTATTAAAGAATATTTTTTTTGTCCTTTTTGTGGTTTTCTTCTATCGAAATAGATTAGGATTAGTTTAAATAAATTAAAAAAAAAAAAAAACTAAATAAAAGTTCTGATAGAGGTGTTCACACTACATTATCACTAGCATAAGAATCATTGTTAATATGAGATTTTAAGAAGTAATCATAAGAAGATAAAGGTTCTAGTCTTCAGATTTGCTAGTGAGTATATAATGCAACATCACAGGTTATAGTGAGTATGTTACTATGTTAAGATATTATATCAAAAATATTGCTACAATACATGAGCTCAAACGATAGGACGACCTTTGAATGTGAAAGTCATGTTAGCAGTTTACAGTGCTCTTTAATCCGGACCGTTGGGGATGAGTAATTGTGTTCATGTAAAATTAAATTCACAACTGATTTTTTAATATATTTCAAAATGTATAAATGTAATTCTGTTGTCTTTTTTTAAAAATAAATATAAAATAAATATTCTATTTAAAAATTCTGGTACACATTGATTAAAATTAATTATTTTAGAAACCATCTCGCCGGGTAAATGTAAAGCAAGCTGAGATAATAAGAGATATGCGTAATAAGAGATGGAGATCTAATTAAAACAAAATATGGCGTCTGATAAAGTAAAATTGTTGCAGTTTTACATATATGTCAGTTTTTTAATTGTAACATGTTGATTTATATTCTACTTTGTAAAATATGAAAAGTTCTTTTGGATACGTACTTTCAGCAATATCTCTTACTTCTTAGCAACATCTTTTTTTAATATTGCCAGGGTAATGAAAAAAAAATTCCATTATTGCCTCTCTGTTTAACGTTTCAGATTTCGATCTTTATTTTAGTCTACGATAAACAATTCAACGCTGACCCTCGTGTGCCCGTACTAACTACTGCAGTACTTCAGAGCCATTATTTTGAAAATCAGACAAGTGTGATAGTTGTATTTTTTGTTTTGCTTGATTTTTTTTTTTTGTTGAAGTAGATCACATTTAATGAATAATGTGCAATTTTGAAGCCCTGAAAAATTTTCCCTTCCCTGTAGAAAATGTCAAAGTTCAAGGTTGTGACCGTCATTTTTCATGAAAAGTGAAATACGTGTATGTTTGCAGTGCTAAAGCTTGGTAAAGCAACGACATCCCAAAATTCTTTTGTGATGAAATATTAGTATAACACTACCTGCTTAGTAGACTGTATTCGTTTCCATGGGGAATTGTTATTTTACATTGTTATGTTGCCTCAAAAAGCAATGAAAATGACGTTTTTGTCCGTTTTCCGCACGTATTTTCTTATTTAAGCAATAGTACCCAAAACTTTTTCTTATAGAATATCAAAGTGTACTGCTAGGACAAGCTAAATAATATAAAACTTTACCGACATATTGCTGCTGTTAGCAAGAATAGTCTGTTAAATATTCAAAAATTTCAAAATAGGCAGCATTTTAATTAGTCATTTCTCAAAATAGCATCACGGTTCAATAAAACAAGATATATCACGTAGTAGTTGGAAGTACGTACAAACACATGGAAAATAAAAAAAAGTGGGGTCTCGTCATATTTTTATTTTAAAAAGATGTCAAAAGTCACAAAAAAGACTGTCATTTATCATACTTTTTCCATATCAGAAAACGAAACATCCCGTTTCTCTTTCCGCTAGATATGTTTTTTCCCTATGAGAAAATGAAATATCCCTTTTTCTTTCCCCTTCCTTGTTCTACATGAAAAAAAGGGAAATTTAAACGGAATATTTTGACTGTGAATTTTTGTAAATTTTGTTATTCTTTTAAAAAGTAAACACCTCCTACTAACTCCTGAACAAATTAACCATAGAAAAAACTTACTGTTACCGAACGATGGGAAATAAAGTCTACTTTTAAATGATGTATATAAAAATTTGCTTAGGGGGCAATCTACATGTTAAAACGAACCATAACTTTGTTTTTTCAATAGCAGTACACAATTCTGACAGCATAAATAAACTCTACACCTTTCAATTAGCCTAAAAATAAATTTGTATGCAATTCGTACCACAAGTTTCCGAGAAATTAATTATTTTATAACGAGCGTATTTTAAGAGCTGTATCCAAATTGAAGTTCGGTACTCCATTGTTAACCGAGAGAGCCCCCTTCTTGATCAAGGCACCTTAAGCACCACTCAAGCAGTCAATGAAGCCAGCTAGATTACAGGACAGCAGAAGAAATTTCAAAATATCTAGTCACTTCTATCATAGACGGCACCTTAAACCATCATTTTGCCGTTTATTAAACATAATTTGAAAACTACTTGGAAGAAAAATGTGAGACTTTGGATTTTCATAAAGCAGGACTTAATAAATCTAAATCCATCGAAAAAATTGTTGGTTCCAATTCATAATTTTTTCGAATATTAATTTCATAATTCATAATTCATATCATAAAATTATAAAAATTGCAAATTCAACGTATTTATGTTTGGGCATATTATCGTATTATTGCTACGCAAAAAAATTAGCACATTACGAGCATAATTTCAGGAGATATAAATAAAAATATGAAAATTTAATTTAACATTACAAGCACTAAATTTTGAATGTTTCTAATTCAAAAACTTAACATTCAAATGACTTGAAATTTGGTATCTAGGCATAGTTTGAACCGAAGATTTGAAATATCTCGTTAAAGTTGGGTATTGCCATTGAAAAAAAATTAAGTTTGGATTCGTTTTAATATGTAAATGGCCCCCTAAGCAAATTTTATATACATCATTTAAAAGTAGACTTTATTTCCAATCGTTCGGTACCAGTAACTTTTGTCTACGATAATTTGTTGAGGAGTTATTTGGGGGTGTTTACTTTTTTTTTTCCCACGACTGTACAATGGTTACTGCAAAACTTGCTGCAGTCCAATACTTACTGCAATACGTACCTGAATACTTACCTCTTTATTACTGACCAGTCCATGAGTGTGATGCAGGTTAGTCTTGGAGATTAATGTTTGCATTCATATTTTGCAGCAACCATGTATCTACAGATGTATATTAATTTATAGAACAAAAACATAAACCTTGTTACATTATTCAATGTATACTTTATTTTTTGACTTCGCAAAGAAGAAATTATATCAATTTTTTCGAACTAAGTGAAAAGAGCATTTTTTTTATGTTTCTTCTTCAGGAACCGATTACAGGATAGGCAAACGCCCGCCACTAATTTCAAAATGAAAGTTTTGCATTATTTAATTGTATTTAAATACAGAATTCTGAATTTAAATAAGACAAAAAATATTTTACAAAGTCGGGAAATTTTTCCTATCTGCTAATCAGTCGCCGAGCTTATCTATCCATATTCAGTTTAACATATTTTTTATATGAATACCGGAAGGAAGACCAATTAGTTGTTATCGTACAGAGGGTAAAAGGGGGCAAATAAATTTGTACACTAGAAAAAATAGACAACTGCAAAACATTTGTGTAACGCGGATTTTAAAATGTGAAAAAATATTGTTAAAGCTTCATTATAGTTTTGGAATGCAATAATTATTTGTAACACCTTTCTAATTTCAGAAAAGTCCGGCGTTTGGTTTTCTATTGTTACGCGATTTGTATTTTAATAATTCACCTTGGTACATTTCTGTTTATTAATTTCATATTCTTGAAGAGCATTTTGATCATAACCAAATATATTTTTATTTTCTTAATTATAATTCCTTCCTCAAAGCACCCTTCGTCGTAATTTTTGCTACTTATTTAGGTTGTCTCTTGGATTTTTCTAAAGTTAGAATTTTCTGGAAAATTTTGGCTATTTCCGACGACGTAATCAAGATAGTTACTGGAAAATTTTACTTGTGTTCTGTAGATTGAGGCGAAGGACAGGTTCTGAGAAATCTACAATATCTCACTCAAAACCCCTGTATATTGATCAGTGAACAATATAGGGAAAGTAATGTAAAAGCAACTTAGCTCTGAATTTTGGCAAAGTCCAGAAATCTGCCGCTAAACTTCAAAAGATGCGATCAGCCATCACCAATCATCCCAGGTGACATTATATCGAAGGCATCTTCAGTACGAAGGGCGGAGAAATCCCACTTTCAACTCACGGAAGACCAGCCGGTGGAATCCATTAACTCGAACTGAAAAATTTCGACGGCAGGTCATGAAATTCTCTTTCGTACTGTGAGATCGAACCTTGTTAATGACATCATGCACGAGAGATCGGAATGGCTAGATAAAACAACCATTGTTCTTTGCGAAAGATGCAGAAGTGATATAAGAGAATCCAAGAAGATCCTAAGTAGAATTTTAATGGAATTTGTATTCCAGCTATGTTGGAGTCAGAGTCATATCTCTGAGGTGAAGATGGTTTCCACCCTTTTAATGCCCACACCCTGCCAAGGTATCTGCAAAACCACGATGCCCACCTACACACACACATATTCTGAAAATATCTCATATTATTCGAAACTAGAGTCTATTCACCTGAAAGAAGCCTAACAAAGCCTTAACAATAACTATTCAATTCATTGGGAGGTCATGAAATTCTCATTCGTATTACGAGAGCAAACCTTTTTAGTGAGACCATACACAAGAGGTCCAAATGGTTGAAAAAAACAACCACTGTTATATGGAAGATGCATAGATGAAATTGGAGAATGCAAGTAAATTCTAAGCAGCTTTTGAATGGAATTGTGATTCCAGTTTTGTTAGAGACTCAGAAAGATATCTCCGAGATGGAAGTGTTTTCTTCGGACAATAACATAGAATTGGTTTTAGTAGACAGTTAGCCATATTCTTATACTTCCGGGTACGCAAGGGAACGAATATTGTCCAGTCCGGATTCCTAGTGAGGAAAGATAATCAACATCCTGTCAAACACAAAAAAAAAAGATTTCACCGCGGCAGGAAGAACCTTGCTACGAAAGCAAATGGTAGAGGAGCTAATATTCTCTTAGGATAAAGCCTTTTTTAAAGACATTTACGAACTTTTTTTAAATTTACTAACTTTGACGTGTCATAATTCAATGGCGAATTTGTTGGAGTTTTCTTTTAATTGATGTCGATTGTAAGTTATCTAAAACCAAAGTAAACGTTGTAAATCTCATTTATTCAAGGATTCTTATTGCATTAATATCTTTTCTGAATATAACAAATATTTCTTTGTTTTAGTGAGAGCGGATCCATGAAGTCATACGCTACCACTTCAAATACATCATCGGCTTATCTCGCAAGGTCTGTACTTTTCCGACCAAAAACTATCAGCTTCTTCTGCTTTGTTGTAACCATCCCTGGAAATTGTTTCTGTATTTTATTTAGGTTTATCTCAAGACGAACCTAAAGTCGGATGATGGAGTCGAAAGTGTACAATTGATATTTTTCAATCACTGTTGAAATCTTTTAAACACTCTTGGATTATTTACAGTCTATTATGGTTATTATTCAATGTTTAATATCTGTAGTTAATTTAATCCTATTTTCTTTCAAGAGGTGAAAAAATAGAATATTGCCCTTAATTTCAATATAATTTAAATGATTTTTCCCATTAAGCTTCGAAATTTGCTCCCCTCCCCCTCATGAGCATGAATGTTTTCGTGAGGAAAAAAATACAATTTTTAATCAACTCCCAGTGCAACGTGGGGGATATTGATATTTTTTATTGCCTGGGAATAGTATCACTGCTACAAACGTGTTGTGGAATACCAGAGCTTTTAAGTATATCTTACATAGGAAAAAAAATATGTCATAGTTAGTAAGCACGGTCGTAAAATCTATGCAATCCACCGACACGAAAAAATTTACTTAAATTTTTTTTTTGCAAGATATATTTCGCCCCCGCGAGATACGTTGTCCAAGGACCTTGCAGCTGTTCACCAATAAGCTCAACAGAATAACAGGTGTTGTTTTAGTGAAATTTTGGCTCTAAACGAGAAAAGAGAAATCCCGTCCGCGAGACTACGCGAACGGTGTCGTAAAGGGGATGTTTCAGTTTCTTGAAAAATTAGGTAGGTGTAGTTGTAGGTTGAGTCAGGAAGATTTTTCTACTACTCGATGTTTAGAAATCACTTGATAATATTCAGGAGGGTTGTGAAGAGCAATTGAAGGGAGAGATATGTGTAGGGAAAACCCTCATATATCCCCTGTATAAAAAAGTGTGTATTTTTGGATGAAATTAATAAGGGACATAAAATCTGGAGAAAATTTGTGTGTCAAGGAGTGCTCTGTGAGAGACAACTTGACTTGGTCAGGGGCGTGGAGACTCCTGAAAAGAATTTCCCTGGCCACGTTTAACAACTACCTTTTACTATTTTATTGGACTGATATGAGATAATGGACCTTTGTGGAGACCGTTTTGGATGGCATATCACGTGTTTATTAGCTACGAAGTGTCCCACGAACACACAAATGAAACAATAGTGGGTTTGATCCATTAGAAATAAATCTGTACTTTGCCATTGTGTATGGACTGGAAAGATGGCTAACACCAGACTGTTTTGACGCATCTCCCGTAATCTGATCTGAATCTACGTATACGAACAATGACGCAATGGTTGATTGAAATCAGCTGTCAGGGAATGTTCTTCATTAATGGTCTGGTCATACAAGGTCTTTAACTTTGTGTAGGTGTGTAATTTTTTTGAAGATGTTACGAATCAAGAATATGTACGTTCTTGTGCTTGGTATGTAACCTACGTTTGCTCATAGCAATCATACTATGTCATCATCATAGCACAAATGACAAGCAGTTTCTCCAAGCTATGAATACCCACCTATTCCCAAGTCTTTATTGTAAGTGCAACATCAAATATTTCTTTGTGTACATAGTATCTGTGAAAGAAAATAATCGATAAAAGCAATTTCATTGTATTGAAGTTTACCGCTGAATGTTTCATTTTGTGTATTAATCGGAATCAGTTGGAAATTTTAATACTATTGGGGAGTTTTAGACTGAATAATGTTAATTGATGGTTTAAAAAAATGATTATGTACATATGTAAAATTGTTAGTAGTATTTATATTAGGCACATGTAGCGGCTCCTTAGGTTATTGACAATCACTTTAATACCAGTATTAAAAAAAAAACTAAATTTTACATTCTTTAGTGGAATGTACCCCGATTAGGTCAGGTCAGCTTTAATATACGAAATTTCTGGTAGTAAAGTGATTATGGACCCAGTTACGAGACGCCATTGTTAGGCAAATTGAAATATTCTAACATTTTACTAACATGATATAGATTGTTGATGCATTTATGCGTCGTTTATAAAACTAACGTTAAGAATTTCTAAATTATCCCCAGATCTTGACCAGGTTATTATTTTATTCTACCTTTACAAGAAGGAAATATTGGATTCGTGAAAAATTTCGACTTCCGGTTTTCGACGGATTTATACATTTTAGAAAGTCCTGAACACGATGTGATGGTTTTTAGAAAATGTCTGTGAGTCTGTCTGTATGTGACAAAATTTTTTGGGCGCACTATCTCAAGAACTAATGCAAGGAATTTCACAAAACTTTAGATTCAGTTAGACGTTAATATAAACTGGTGCTCATTAGTGTTTCGTGTGTATTTCCCAACTGGTGGCGCTGCTATGGTGCATTTTTCTCGAATTTCGCAATAGCTCTATCTCAATAACTAACGTTCGAATTATCATCTAACTTTAGCTTCAGTTAGACGATCACACAAGTTTTTGCTGATTCGGTTTACGTGTCAATCGTCCAATAGGTGGCGTTGCTTTACTGGATTTTTTGCTATTTTTGCTATAGCCGTATCTCAAAAACTAATGCACGGATTTTCATCAAACTTCAGATTCCGTTAGACGTTGACATAAGTTGTTGCTGATTAGGTTTTGGCGTAAATCCCCAACAGATGGCGCTGCTATGCCATATTTTGCATGATTTACGATTTTAGCGATAGTAATGGCTCAAGAACTAATGTAAGGAATTTTATATCTTTAGAAACCTTATGATTATCATATATTGTCATTTAATTTTGGCACCGTGCTGGCGAATTTTTAAGTATTAACATGTTTGAGATTGAAGAAAGTTTAGGGATTACCTTACCCGACTAGTTTTTGGATATTGTATTGATACATAATTAGTCAATAAAATAAATAATAATTAGTAGTAAAAATTATCTGGTGTGTAGTCTAAATTTCTGAATAAGAAAACCGCCAGATTTGGCCACACTGTTTGCGGCCTGTATAGACTCATACAATGATAATAAATAACAAATCTAAAATTAAAATTACATATTTCTGCACAAAAAGATTATTAAAGGTTTCTCCTCTCTTTTTGTTATTTTTATTTACTATTTACTTATCTTTATGTCCGTTAAATACATAAATTCAAAACGGTTCTAAAAAAAAAAAAAAACATTCTATAACAATCTTAAAGTAATCAGAAATCTATGTATGATAATATAAAATGAAATTGTGAAGTTTCCCTTCACATGGGAGGTAAACATGATGTTGCTAAATGAAAAAGTTTAGTCTTGCAAATATAAATTTCATATACAAAAGTTATTACCAACCTTGTTTTAAGTATTACTTAGAAATGGAATTTAATTAGTGAATCCGTGTGATGTGAACAAGGTAGAGTGTTTACCATTTACATTAAAATTAAACTTTCTAAATATTTTAATTAGAAAATATTACTAAATTTTGCATATTATACTTTCCTTCGAAATAAATTAATTCAAAGATATAAAGAAAAAAACTGAAGACTATCTGCTTTCATAAAACATAATTTCAGATTTTTAAGACATGCAATTTCATAATTTAATGCTATCTTTTTATTCAAAATAAATGTCAGTATAAATCATATCTTGTTCAATTTACAAAACTTCACTGTCGTAAATTCAAGCTTCCTTAACATTGTTTTTGGCTAATTAAATATAAACTTTTTTATTCAAGCAATTTTTTTCTATTTTGGAGATAATATCTTTTTTACTCTTAAGGATGCATCGGTTTTTACACGTTCCATACTTTTTTTTTTTTTTTTTTTTTTTTTTTTTTTTGTAGTTGTTACTATTGTCTTAGATTATATATATATATATATATATAAAGATATAAAAAATGAGGATTTTAATACGTCATGCATTTCTTTAAATTTTTATTAGTTGGGGATTATTGATTATAAAAAGTAAGTATCTATTTTTCAATATAATATTAAATTTACTTTTTTTAAACTTTCAAAAATGTTTTTGATTTCGGTTTGTCTGTCCGAGTTGTAACTCTCGTAAATATACTCGGTTCTCCTATATTTTTTATATTATTGATTTTTATAAATTAATTTACCGCTTTTCGATGTCTTTAATTTGTGTAATTTCCCTCTTAAATTTGTCCGGTTTTGATTATTGATTTTTTTTTTTTTTCAACGTGGCTTCTGCTAGAGTCTTATATTCGGGACGTGGCTGGGGATCTATGAACCTGGGTTCAACAAAAGAGTCAGAATAAGTAGAAAAATAAAGGATCTCTTTCCGTCCGCAGCTCTTTATTCTTCTCTTTTTCAGACTCTTTTGCGGAAGCCAGGCTCGTAGGTCCCCAGCTACGTGCCGCTAAAGAACATGTAGCGCGTAGGATTTAAAGGTCGTTTACAGTCAAAAGTTACTTGTTACATTAAAGCTAATGGAAAAAATCGTTTCTAACACATTCCAACTGTGTTTCATTATTTTAAACATAATGAATGTGATATGCATTTATGAAGCGCACTAAAACATGCATTCTGTGGAATATGGGAAGCAAAGCATTTATTATTCATTACAACTTGAAACAATAATTTAAAATGTTTAATTTTGAATACATGGATATTACATTTTAAATTATTGTTTAAGTTTTATTTAATTTGGTTTAAGTTACAGTTTTTATATTTTGATTTTCATATTTTGAATTATGCTGTTAAATTTGTTTTCTAATAAATTAATTTTGATTTTTGAATTGATTTTGAATGTAAGGTAAGCTCGTTTTTCGAAACCTACAAGTTTTTATAGTGAGTGAAGGTAGATAGTTCTGTCTGTCCGTCCACTGAGGAGAAATAGCCTGTGTCTTATAGCCTGACTAGTGTCAATGTTTTAATATTTTAAACATTTACAGTTAATTTTTATGGAATTTTTACAAATATCTTCTTTCAAAAGTTTTATGAATTATAAATTTCATATTTTGATGAACTATGTATAGTCAGTCCATACCTGGAAAAAAATCTTCAAATCGACAGAATCTAAAATGTAGTTTGCATTAGAACTTCAGTTCATTTAGAATGAAGCGTTTGATTTATTATTCTAGTATGTGTCTCTGTTAACAACAGTTGTTAAAAATAACAAGATTATAAGTTTCATAATTAAATGTAGATTTGTAAAAACGTAACTTTAACATATCTTCTACATTTTATTTTGTACTGCCACTTTTACTAATTTAAACAGATCATATCATTTGCATCCAAATTAGGATAAAATTTTTAATACTCTGCAAATTAAACAACATTTACGAGGATTATTTAATTACTGGAAATAAGGAAAATGCTAAAACTAAAATAAAAGTTTCTTAATCTGCTTTTTTCAGCATGAGTGTTTCAATCAATAATTAGTATTTAAAATATTTTAGTAACAAATAATTAAATATAATTAATAAATTCAAGGTGTTGTAATAACTTATTAACTGAGAAATGTGTTAAAAATTATCTTGTGAATTTTGAATAGAGTAATTTCACAAATTGTTTCAATTTTTGTCACTACACTGTTAAAAATTATCAGCATTCTGTCCAGTCATTTGACTGTTTTTATCGAAAACGGTTACACAACCGTAATTTAACAACATTCTGACCATATTCTTGGCCATTTTATGGTCAGAATATCGTTAAATTACGGTTGTGAAACCGTTTTTACAAAAAACGGTTGAATGCCTGGATCGAATGATGCAGATTTTTAACAGTGTAGATCTATTTCCAACTATGAAAATGCTCAAAATGACTTCAAAATTTCAAATTACAAACTTGTTTCACGTTTCAATAGTTTTTTTTCCTCTCATTAATATTTCTGTATGATGAATTAATTTTGAGTTCCACCATTAAATAAAGAAAAAATAAAATAAAAACTAGTTGGATGTGCCAATCCCAAAACTTTCTTCTATCTTATACATATAGTCCAGGCAATAGAGACTGTATAGGGACTCTACATAGCAAAATTCATGGTAGTTCTGGAAAAAGGTTTACTATATGTTTTTGGGTCGCTGAATCCGAATTTTTAACTTCTCACAAAAATTTCCCCCGGCAACCCCCACCCCCCCCCCAAATTTTGGTAAAATGCCCCCCCCCCAAAAAAAAAGGTTTTTATTTTTAAAAAAATCAATTTTTTTATTGTTTAAGGGAAAAAGTAACTAGAAATTCGGAAATTAGACAAAATTTGCAATAAATTAGATAGATCACATAATGACTTAGAATGAAGGGGAAAGGGGGGATCTGCCTCGGAACATGCGCGCAGTGCTGCGTGAACTAAGTTGCGCAATTCCACTTAACCACTCACACGTTTACATTCGCCCTCCCATCTCCCCTCGGAACTTTCTCTATAAGGTTTACTTTAAGTTTTTTGGATTGCTGAATCCGAATTTTTAACTCCCCCCCCCCAAAATTTTCCTCCCCGAAAACCCCCAAATAGATGTTTTTAACTTAAATTTCTTATTGTTTTAGGGGAAAAGCATTACGAAATTCAGAAACTAGAGAAAATTTGCAACAAATAGTATATATGACATTATGACGTAGGATGAAGGGGAGGGCTGCCTCTGAACATGCACTGCGGCGCAACGTGCACTAAATTTGAAGTCCAGGCAATAGGGAATTTTACCTGGAAAAATTAATACTATTTCTGGATTTCGACTCGCATTATGTTTTTTGGGTCGCTGAATCCGAATTTGTAACTTTCCACCAAAATTTCACCCGGCAACTCCCCAAAAAATTTATTTTTTGAAAAAATTTGGTTTTTGAGAAAAGCGCGCGGAGAATGTTCCGAGGCAGCCCCCTCTCTCCCCGTTTATCCTACGTCATAATGTCATGTATCATATTTGTTACAAATTTTGTCTCGTTTCTGAATTTCGTAATGCTTTTCACCTTAAACAATAAGAAATTTAAGTTAATAACATTTATTTTGGGGGGTTTTCATGGTGGAAAATTTTGGGGGGTAAGTTAAAAAAAACGGATTCAGCGACCCAAAAAACTTAAAGTAAACCTTATAAGGAAGCTTCGGAGGGGAGATGGGAGGGCGAATATAAACGTGTGAGTGGTTAAGTGGAATTGCGCAGTTTAGTCCGCGCAGCACCGCGCGCATGTTCCGAGGCAGATCCCCCATTTTCCTTCATCCTAAGTCATAATGCCATCTATCTAATTTGTTGCAAATTTTGTCTACTTTCTAAATTTCTAGATACTTTTCCCCTAAAACAATATAAAAATTGATTTTTTTAATAGAAACCTCTTTTGGAGGTCTTTATACCAAAATTTGGGGGGGGGGGGAGGTTCCGGGGGAAATTTTGGTGGGAAGTTACAAATTCGGATTCAGTAACCCAAAAACATAAAGTTGTTGATTTCCTGAACTACCATTAATTTTGCTAGGTAAAATTCGCTATTGCCTGGACTAATATTAATATTTTAAAAAGTAGTTACACGTGTTAATACTTCAATATTATTAGTTCAATGCTATACGAACTTTTATTTTCTTCTTAAACTTCTGCTTCAGTCAATTAAATGGACTAAAACGAGTTAATCTATATCATGATATTTGTTAAAATTAATAGTTTTTCTTTATTCTGTTGTTATCAGCTGTTTGCGAATAGCCGGCTTAGCAGGAAGCGAGTTCCCGCCGCTGCACGAGCTACCGATGGACAATAGAACTACGAAAAATCGAGAAAAGTATACAAAAATCGCTATCACAGAGCCCCTTTACCGCGCAATATTTCCAAATTGAAGGAGGACAAGTTGGCCATATCCAAAATTATGCACAAAAAATTTGGTTCAATTGTATAAATATTTTTATACACTTTTCAATGGTACAATAAAGAAAATGGCACAAACATCGCTATTATACCGCCCCCCTTCTGGCAGATTTTTTTTTCAAATTCAGGGAGGACTTGCTTGCCATATCAAGAAACATACACAAAACATTTGGTTCAATTCTATGCATAACTTCATACACTTATTGATGGTAGAATAATAAAAATGGCGCAGACATCGCAATTTTAGCGCCCCCTTCTGGCGGAATTTTTTCATGTTCAGGGAGGATATACCGACCATAGCCTTACACATACACAAAAAATTTGGTTCAAGTCTATACATAATTTTATACATTAAAAAGCAGAAAAACCAACGTTTAAAATGCACAAATAATATATGAAAAGCAGCAAACAGCTGTTTCGAATCTACTAGCGAGATTCTTCTTCAGTGCAAAAGGAACAGCGTGCTAGAAAAAGCAAGGCTGAGCAAAATCACAGACAGAGACGCGCTGGCTTTTATACCCTATGCGGGTGGCGAAGGCGCCGAAACAACCAATGAGAGAGAAGCAGTGGAAACGACTGGGTGGACAAGTAGCGACATCTACCGGAGAAGTAGAGAAAAGAAACCAAAAAAGGGGAATTAAATTAACGCTTTCCAAATACTTGGAAAATCTGGAGTACTAGATAAGTCAATGACTAAAGAGTGAGAAATTTTAATGATATGGTAAGCTTCCCAAAAATCAAGATCAAGGTTAGAAGAACATTTTTGGATAATGATGGCTGAGGAAAAATCGAACCTATGTTGAGAAGACCAAGAATGTTGAGCAATAGAAGAACGTTTGAGCTCCTGATTTTTAATATAACCTTCATGCTCTTTTAAACGAAATCTAAGAGCACGTTTAGTCTGACCAATATAAGAAAGACCACACTGACAAGAGATCTGGTAAATGCCCCAATTATCTAGGCGATCAACGGGGTGTTTGAGATTTGAAAAAGGGATTTTATTAACAGGAGAAAAAATAACTTTAAAATCAAACCTTCTTAGGATTTTAGCAACTTGCTGACTGATTTTAGGAAAAAATGGTAATACAACTGAAGTATTAGAGTTGGAATTAGAATGCTTTTCAGAATGGTCGGATTTCGTCAATTTCTTATAAATAGAATCGATAATATTAGAGGAATAACCACGATCGAATGCAATAGCTTTGAGGTAATTAAGTTCAGCACTAAGTAACTGAGGAGTGGAACAAATATTAGTAGACCGAAAAACAAAAGTATTGAAAGCAGCGAATTTCTGGTTAGGGGGATGAGAAGAATACCTGTGAGGTGGGAGACTGACAGCAAAAGGTTTACGAAAGACGGTAGTCTGAAAGCCATTTTCACAACGAATAACAAGGACATCCAGGAAAGAAAGACAGTTATTGGTCTCAATATCAGAGGTAAATTGAATGCAGGGATCAATGGAATTCATAATAGAGAGAATATGATTAATATCCGAATTCATTTCAATCAGGACATAAACATCATCAACATAACGAACATAGAACGGAAATTTTAAGATTTCAAAAAGCTTGACCTCAAAATAGTGCATATAAATATCGCATAAAATTGGACTAAGAGGATTACCCATAGCCAAACCGTCAATCATACGGAAGAAATTACCATTGAAAACAAAAGTATTTTGCGACAAGCAAGCGCGAGTGAGAAGTATAAGTTCCTCGATTTCAAAATAAGAGAAATGGAATTCACAAAGCCTTTTCTTGAGGCAATCTGAAGCCCCCTCAACCGGAACGTTTGTAAATAATGATTTAAAATCAAAAGAAACCATCATGTGACCCTGCGGCTTAAAATTATGAAAATTATGATGCGGCTTCATAATTTTAAGCCGCAGGGTCACATGATGGTTTCTTTTGATGTTAAATCATTATTTACAAACGTTCCGGTTGAGGGGGCTTTAGATTGCCTCAAGAAAAGGCTTTCTGAATTCCATTTCTCTTATTTTGAAATCGAGGAACTTATACTTCTCACTCACGCTTGCTTGTCGCAAAATACTTTTGTTTTCAACGGTAATTTCTTCCGTAGGATTGACGGTTTGGCTATGGGTAATCCTCTTAGTCCAATTTTATGCGATATTTATATACACTATTTTGAGGTCAAGCTTTTTGAAATCTTAAAATTTCCGTTCTATGTTCGTTATGTTGATGATGCTTATGTCCTGATTGAAATGAATTCGGATATTAATCATATTCTCTCTATTATGAATTCCATTGATCCCTGCATTCAATTTACCTCTGTAATTGAGACCAATAACTGTCTTTCTTTCCTGGATGTCCTTGTTATTCGTTGTGAAAATGGCTTTCAGACTACCGTCTTTCGTAAACCTTTTGCTGTCAGTCTCCCACCTCACAGGTATTCTTCTCATCCCCCTAACCAGAAATTCGCTGCTTTCAATACTTTTGTTTTTCGGGCTACTAATATTTGTTCCACTCCTCAGTTACTTAGTGCTGAACTTAATTACCTCAAAGCTATTGCATTCGATCGTGGTTATTCCTCTAATATTATCGATTTTATTTAATAGAAATTGACGAAATCCGACCATTCTGAAAAGCATTCTAATTCCAACTCTAATACTTCAGTTGTATTATCATTTTTTCCTAAAATCAATCAGCAAGTTGCTAAAATCCTAAGAAGGTTTGATTTTAAAGTTATTTTTTCTCCTGTTAATAAAATCCCTTTTTCAAATCTCAAACACCCCGTTGATCGCCTAGATAATTGGGGCATTTACCAGATCTCTTGTCAGTGTGGTCTTTCTTATATTGGTCAGACTAAACGTGCTCTTAGATTTCGTTTAAAAGAGCATGAAGGTTATGTTAAAAATCAGGAGCTCAAACGTTCTTCTATTGCTCAACATTCTTGGTCTTCTCAACATAGGTTCGATTTTTCCTCAGCCATCATTATCCAAAAATGTTCTTCTAACCTTGATCTTGATTTTTGGGAGGCTTACCATATCATTAAAAATTCTCACTCTTTAGTCAGTGACTTATCTAGTACTCCAGATTTTCCAGGTATTTGGAAAGCGTTAATTTAATTCCCCTTTTTTGGTTTCTTTTCTCTACTTCTCCGGTAGATGTCGCTACTTGTCCACCCAGTCGTTTCCACTGCTTCTCTCTCATTGGTTGTTTCGGCGCCTTCGCCACCCGCATAGGGTATAAAAGCCAGCGCGTCTCTGTCTATGATTTTGCTCAGCCTTGCTTTTTCTAGCACGCTGTTCCTTTTGCTCTGAAGAAGAATCTCGCTAGTAGATTCGAAACAGCTGTTTGCTGCTTTTCATATATTATTTGTGCATTTTAAACGTTGGTTTTTCTGCTTTTTAATATTGTTACACAAAGGCTTTATTTGCTATTTTTATGTATTTGGCGTTAACGGGCCTTTATTCTTCTGTAATTTTTTTTTCCGCAATGTCTCAAATCAATATGTTTTGTAATTTACGATTAAAAAAGTACAGGTTTTTGGAACACTTACATTTCCTACTTGATTGTAGGCGTAAGAAGGTTATTCCTAAATTCATTTCCATTCGCTGTAATTTATTTTCTTCAAATAGGATTGAGAAGGTCTTATTTCGTTCTAAATTAGCTCTTTTAAGAGCTTTGATTCAAGAGACTCGCCACAAAATTGCTCATATAGAGCGCGAGTTATATTCTTTACATATCAGCCTCGCTAATTCTACTCCTGAATTTCAGTCCATTGAGAGAAGGTCATGGAGCAGAGTTCTCACAGCTTCTTCTGTTCATTGTTCGGTTTTAAAGAAGAAATTTAATGCGCTTTGTGGAAGTTCTGTCGCTAATAACTGCAGTAATTTGCCTCTTGTTAACCAAAATGCTGTTGTCAATCTTTCTAGTGTTCCATTAAGTAACAATCAGCTCGATGCTCTCAAATTGAATAACAATTTTTGTCTCTGCTATTCCTTCTTTACCTAATCTTATTGCTCCTATTGAAAGAGCCTTTAAGCATAGCGCTCTATCTCCTTCTCAAAAAGAGTCTATTAGGCATCTCATTGCCAATACTGTTGATTTCAATTCTAATGTTTATAAACCCAATCTTAAACATCCTGTTAAACAATGTCTGAAAAATTTGCGTTCTGATCCAAACTTAATTATTACTAAGGCCGACAAAGGTGGTCAGATTGTTCTTCTTGACAAATCTACGTATTTGGAAAAAACCCATAAATTAATTAATGATAGTCCGTATGTGGATATCCGCAAAGACCCTTCCACTAGTGAAATTAACTCTATTAAGTCTGCCATTAAGTCTTCTTCCATTATTCCTTCTAACTTTAAGAAGTCCCTTATTCCGTCTATTGCGCATTGTGCCAGGTTTTATGCTTTACCTAAGGTCCATAAACCTGACATTCCTTTTAGACCTATTGTCTCTAGTATCGGTACAGCTTCTTATAAGCTTGCCAAATATTTAGTTTCTGTTTTTTTCCCCACTTCTGAGCAGTAACTGTTTCACTGTTAAGAATTCTTTTGATTTTGTTAAAAAACTTCATAATTTTAAGCCGCAGGGTCACATGATGGTTTCTTTTGATGTTAAATCATTATTTAAAAACGTTCCGGTTGAGGGGGCTTTAGATTGCCTCAAGAAAAGGCTTTGTGAATTCCATTTCTCTTATTTTAAAATCGAGGAACTTATACTTCTCACTCGCGCTTGCTTGTCGCAAAATACTTTTGTTTTCAATGGTAATTTCTTCCGTATGATTGACGGTTTGGCTATGGGTAATCCTTTTAGTCCAATTTTATGCGATATTTATATGCACTATTTTGAGGTCAATCTTTTTGAAATCTTAAAATTTCCGTTCTATGTTCGTTATGTTGATGATGTTTATGTCCTGATTGAAATGAATTCGGATATTAATCATATTCTCTCTATTATGAATTCCATTGATCCCTGCATTCAATTTACCTCTGAAATTGAGACCAATAACTGTCTTTCTTTCCTGGATGTCCTTGTTACTCGTTGTGAAAATGGCTTTCAGACTACCGTCTTTCGTAAACCTTTTGCTGTCAGTCTCCCACCTCACAGGTATTCTTCTCATCCCCCTAACCAGAAATTCGCTGCTTTCAATACTTTTGTTTTTCGGGCTACTAATATTTGTTCCACTCCTCAGTTACTTAGCGCTGAACTTAATTACCTCAAAGCTATTGCTGTCGATCGTGGTTATTCCTCTAATATTATCGATTCTATTTATAAGAAATCGACGAAATCCAACCATTCTGAAAAGCATTCTAATTCCAACTCTAATACTTCAGTTGTATTACCATTTTTTCCTAAAATCAGTCAGCAAGTTGCTAAAATCCTAAGAAGGTTTGATTTTAAAGTTATTTTTTCTCCTGTTAATAAAATCCCTTTTTCAAATCTCAAACACCCCGTTGATCGCCTAGATAATTGGGGCATTTACCAGATCTCTTGTCAGTGTGGTCTTTCTTATATTGGTCAGACTAAACGTGCTCTTAGATTTCGTTTAAAAGAGCATGAAGGTTATGTTAAAAATCAGAAGCTCAAACGTTCTTCTATTGCTCAACATTCTAGGTCTTCTCAACATAGGTTCGATTTTTCCTCAGCCATCATTATCCAAAAATGTTCTTCTAACCTTGATCTTGATTTTTGGGAAGCTTACCATATCATTAAAAATTCTCACTCTTTAGTCAATGACTTATCTAGTACTCCAGATTTTCCAGGTATTTGGAAAGCGTTAATTTAATTCCCCTTTTTTGGTTTCTTTTCTCTACTTCTCCGGTAGATGTCGCTACTTGTCCACCCAGTCGTTTCCACTGCTTCTCTCTCATTGGTTGTTTCGGCGCCTTCGCCACCCGCATAGGGAATAAAAGCCAGCGCGTCTCTGTCTATGATTTTGCTCAGCCTTGCTTTTTCTAGCACGCTGTTCCTTTTGCACTGAAGAAGAATCTCGCTAGTAGATTCGAAACAGCTGTTTGCTGCTTTTCATATATTATTTGTGCATTTTAAACGTTGGTTTTTCTGCTTTTTAATATTGTTGCACAAAGGCTTTATTTGCTATTTTTATAATTTTATACAGTTTTCGATGGTACAATGATGAAAATGGCACAGACATTGCTATTACAGTGCCCCTTCCGGCATATTTTTTTCAAATTCAGGGAGAACTTGCTTGCCACAACCAGAAGCATGCACAAAAAATTTGGTTCAATTCTATGCATAACTTCATACACTTTTCGATGGTACAATAATGAAAAGCGTACAGACATCGCAATTAAAGCGCCCCCTTCCGGCGGAAGTTTTCCAAATTCAAGGAGGACCTTCGTGCTATGACCAAAAACAAACACAAAAAATTTGATTCAGTTCTATGCATAACTTCATACACTTTTCGATGGTACAATAATGAAAAGCGTACAGACATCGCAATTAAATCACCCCCTTCCGGCGGAAGTTTTCCAAATTCAAGGAGAACCTTCGTGCTATGACGAAAAACAAACACAAAAAAATTGATTCAGTTCTATGCATAACTTCATACACTTTTCGATGGTACAATATTCAAAATGGCACAAAAATCGCTATTACAGAGCCCTCTACCGACGAATTTTTTCCAAATTAAGGAAGGACGTGCTTTTCATAGACAAGAACTTAAAAAATTTTTTTGGTTCAATTCTATGCATAACTTCATACACTTTTCGATGGTACAATATTCAAAATCGCACAAAATTTGCTATTACAGCGCCCCCTACTGGCGATTTTTTTCCAAATTCATGGCGAACATACTTGCTATAGCCAAATACTTAAAAAATTTTTTGGTTCTATTCTATGTATAACTTCATACACTTTTCGATGGTACAATATTCAAAATCGCACAAAAATTGCTATTACAGCGCCCCCTACCGGCGAATTTTTTCCAAATTCAGGGAGGACCTACGTGCCATATCCAAAAACTTAAAATAAAAATTTGGTTCAATTGTATGCATAACTTCATACACTTTTGGATGGTACAATATTCAAAATCGCACAAAAATCGCAATTACAGCGTCCTCTACCGGCGATTTTTTTCCAAATTCAGGGAGAATATGCTTGCCATAGCCAAAGACTTAAAATAAAAATTTGCTTGAATTCTATGCATAACTTCATACACTTTTTGATGGTACAATGGCGACAGACAGACAGACATTTTCTATAAACATGTTTTTTGGGATCTCTGACCCCTAAACGCGTAAATCCGTCGAAAACCGGAAGTCGAAAAAAATTTCGATTACAATACATTCTTCTATTGAAGATAGAAGAAAGTAACAAGTTGGAAATTGCTCGTCAAACGTGGCAAATGAGGTGCGTTCGTACTATAACTAGTTTTATAATTATTTTTTGCACCCCATATTGTACTGAATGTATAATTTTTTGCCCTTCATAAAGTGCATAGTCTGTAACATCATTAAAATGCACTTCCAATAATTTTTTCTCATTCCCCGTAATGTAACGGAACAATTTTGTCTGTCCCTGTAATTAAACTATACATCCGATTTTCCTAAAATTTGAAATAGCTCGACAAAATTTTGCAACAATTATATCTTTAAAATTTCAGACCATTCGGAAGGCTGTAATATCATTAAAATGCACTTGCAATAATTTTTCCCATTGGCCGTAATGTAAAGAAAAACTTTTGACTGTCCCTGTAATTAAACTATGCATCCGATTTTCCTAAAATTTGAAATGGCCCGACAAAATTTTGCAACAATCATATATTTAAAATTTAAGACCATTCGGTTGGGTATTTTTTGCTCTGTTACATGCGGACAGACAGACGGACGGACTGAACGACGACTATAGGTGCTACGTATTTATATAATTACGAACGCACCTAAAAATGCAATTTAACAAATTACAACAAGCATTTGGAAAATGATTTTTTCAAAGACTAAAATTTAAGACATAAAACATAGCACGGAGTTGATCATACATTACGCACGCCATGAATTAAATATTAATAGTGTTATTACACGTAAAAATTGCAAGCGACAGAAATCGCCTGCGACTCGTACGTATTACCCCCCCCCCCCCCTGAAACTTACGTATTATCCAAGCATTTCATTGGCTGTTCAGGAAAAGGCTTTTCCATCGTCAGATTTCTTGGAAATCTGACGGCCAATTTTAAATGAAATATATTTCTTAAACTTCTAAACATCCCACAATATTACTTTTTATATCGTCGTATAGAGAAAAAAATGTACTTTTAAATGCAATTTGTTTGAAAGCTGTATCTCAATTTGTTTCTGAGTAATTAATTTTTTTTTAGTAATTTTTATTACTTTTTTGTCATAGTGGCAACACTCTGTTGTCCATCTCTGTTGAAAGTAAAGGGAAACCCAGATTACTGTACAGACCAATCAGAAAACGTATAAAATGATGATTAAACCAATAAAAACTTTCAGATATGCTTTTGATTTCCTACCCTGACGAGGACAATAACCATTTTTCCAAATGGTTAAAAATTCCATCGCAATTTTTCGTTACACTTTTTACACCACCTTAGGGCATATCTGTGGGTTCAACTTGTACTTACAGAAATAAATTAATTCTTTAAGTCATTCTTTTGAAATAATTTGTTATTTTGAAAATAAATCTTAATTACAAATGCCTGAGAAATAATTTTTTCGCGTTTCTATAGTTTTTCTTCCCTCTCATTAATATTTCTGTATGATGGACTAATTTTGAGTACAACCATTAAATAAGGATATCAATTTTTCCATTTCAATTTTTCTATACACTTTTTGCATCACCTTAGGGAATTTCTGTAGGTTCAATTTATACTTACAGAAATGAATTAATTCTTTACGTCAATCTTTTGAAATAACTTATTTTTATGAAAATAAAGCTTCCTTATAATTGACTGAAAAATAATTTTTTTTGTAAGAAAAGATAATAAGTTAAGAAATAAAATCAAAAGAAAAGTATAAAAATGTATAATTAGACTTAAGCATAACTTTCTTTTTCTTTTCCTTTTTTTAAAGTTATTACAAATTATTTTTAGCTGATCTTAACTAATGCGTATCAAATAATTCTCTGTCTCTTTTCGTCGTAACCAGATTAAATTTATTTTTAACAGTTAATATACAATCAACCGGTCATTTGGCAGGTACGAAATGAAAATATTTCTACAACCAAAAATATCTTCATATAATAAATAAAATATGAATCACGCAAAACAAGCTAAATGAAATGTCCAAATAATTTTAAACAGTCACTGTGGAGTGAAGTAATTTTATAAAGCTTGAGTAAAATCCTGGTATGTTTAGTCCTTAGCATTAAATTAAAAAATATATACTTTTTTTAAATATTGCTTTTTTTAAAGAGTACTGTTTGCTTTAGCTTTAGATTTACGTAGGATAGTAATAAAAAAAAATAAATGTATAAATTATTAAAGTATGTTTCATTCTATAATTGCTGAAAACTTTAAGAATATTTCGTTAAAAAAATACTTACCTTTCGTCAAATTCTGAATTTAAACCCCTTAAGAGATTTTGACGAGCACCGCTTGCTCAAAAAGAGTTTGTTTACGTCGTTACTAAAAGCTTTAGAACACCACTAATTTTTATTATAACTTTTAGTTTATTAATTGGCAGATATTTTTCGATTATACAAGGCAGATATTTTAGTATGGACAAAGTGGTACTTCCACCCTATCTTTAGTTGATTGTGTAAAAAAAAAATAAAAAAATGAAACCGTTAAGAGGTTAAATATAATTTGAATTATAACATTTAGATCGTGTCACAATATCTCGCAACAGCTGAGTTCTATCTAAATAAGAAAGGGGATCGTGGCTATTGTCATGGACCTCCTGACTAGGCCTTTGGATCGCGTGGGTGGTCGCAGAGCTACTTGAGCTCCGTCTCGTCCGGTTTTGAAGTCCTTGAACAGTCCTTGAGCACAGTCCCACATCCCTTGAAAACAGTTCTTTGAAGTCCTTGAACATCTTACGACAAGTCTGCACCAACAGTTCGGCTTCAAAACTCCAGGTCATTCAGAAGTAGTTCGGGCAGCGGTGGCCTAGTTGGCAGAGCGTCGAATCCGCTGCTAAGGCCGTGGGATCAAGGCTTACTGCTGACTATAATCCGCCATGTACGCTAATTGCATGTAAAATGTGCATGTAACGCCTGGTGCATGTAAAATCCGTCGTGGGTGCAAATTCCTCCAAGTTACCTGTGAATTATACCGCTGGAGGTACCTTGCCAGGTGAAGTTCTCTTTAGCTGGCCAAGGTTCCAAATTACGAGATCAACACGAGTAGCAATGTGCAGATTCCAACAACAGAATATAAATGTTAAGCAACCGATATAACACTGTTCACAACTAAGCAAAATGCACTGCTGTTACGTTCTAGGCGCTGGTTAGGTTTATTGCCGCTACGCAGCGATTAGGTGGTCCCCCGCCCGATACCAGGAATACTGGGGCTTCCGGCAGGTAGGGGCCTGGTCATCGGTTAGAAAGAAAGAAAAAAGAAGTCCTTGTACACTGATCTCGAGGTCATTTGAACGCATTACTCTGCGAGAGTAGTCCGTAGTTCTAGCTGTGGCGCGATACGGACGGGCGGTTGCGTAAGGTTTTTCAGAGTTTTCCTTGCGTGTAACGATAATCAGAGTCGCTCTCCTGTAAGTCCTTCCTGAAGGTAGGGTCTCACAACTTTGCGGTGTGGCTCAAGCGCGAGTGCGGGGCTCGAGCGGCCTTGGCTGCTGGGCTGGTTCTTTTCGTGATGAATCCTCCTGCTGGGTGCTACGTGCCTGATTGCGGCCGGTTCTGGGCCTGTGGTCGCTTTCAGCTGGCGGATGCTGTGGTGACAACTGGACGTCTCTTGTTGCCTTTGAGACTGGAGATAGCTAAGCTATCTCCTTCGAAGGACCGTATGTAGTCTCACGGCTCAAGATCGAGAAACTTTTTTTTTTGCCCTATCTAAATATGTATTTAAACAAATGCTATGCAGAATATGATGCTATGATTCATATTTTTTAAATTAAAAATAGTATAATTTATTAATTCTATATTCTTGTGGAGCCATATTTATTAGTTTAAACAGATTACTTTAAATAACAATGGATTGTTTTCCAAGCACCCTATAAACTCTTTTCAGCAAGCTTTTTAAGCCATAAACTTTGAATTAATTTTTTTTTAAATACTCAGTGTTCAAAGATTTATTTAGAATTTTAATTAAACACACCTACACCTGATTTATGCACTATCGTAAAATAAAACACAAAATTATGCGTTAAAAAAATGTGAACAATAATAGAATTTTTTTAAATCATATCAAATACGGAAATTCATAAAAGAATAAATCAATACCAGGTGTAGTTAATATTACTTCAGTATGAATAACCAAAATTAATTATCTTATTTCATTGTAATATCATACAACTCTATCTAAACTGAATTAGCAACAATTTTTATGTAAGCTAAATATTTGGTATATAAATTATTATTTTAATTAAAAAAATCTTATTTAAAAGTCTTTAACGTAAAATTATTTCTTAACTGAAAAATATATTAAAAAATTACATTGAACAGTACGAAAAAATACATATTTGAAAATTTTCTAATACTATTTCTGAAAAAGGAAGTAATTTTTAATTAATTCATTAAATATGGATGTCAAATTTTCTATTCAATAAAGCAAAACTTTAAACTTTCTATCAGTTGCGGGTATTGCCATCAAATCGAATTTTACCTTGAAAAAAAATTAATTCAGTAAAGTTACTTTCACTTAATGCGTGACTCGATTAAAATCCCCGTTTAACAAAATTGGCTATTATTCTTTTAAATAATTTATACCTATGAATGTAATTCTTCCCTGTAATTACACGAAAAAATAAATCTTCAAAAGATAAATGTAGTAAGTTAATAAATGAATTCGAAAGAAATTTATAAAATCACGTCAGTTGATTCGATTCAAGTTCATTAATGTTTTTGAGGATTTCTTCTAGAGGAATAAATAGAAGTAGTTTCAAGTTAATACAAGTCAATTAATTATTTTTAATTAGATGTTTTTCGTAAAAAATGTGTAATTATAATTTAAATAAAAAAAGGCTCATCTATAATATCTGTAAAAAAAGGTATTATTCTTTTACGTTTTCTTAATAATAATCAAAATTAATATTGTTTTTTAAGTATAATTATGTTTTAAAAAAATCAAAGACATTTTTCAAAGTATGTGTTATTCCAAACTTACTGAAACCTTTAGAAGTGTTTTGTCATTGAAATGTGTCCAAATCAAAGTGCAAAAAGTAGTCTGAGTCGTTAAAATAATACCAATCTACTATCTGAGTCGCCCGGCGTTTTGCCCGGGCCCGTGATGAATGGACATTAAATGAACCTCAAATTTGTATGATTTTATACCTTTAATTCCCTTTTTTCTAAATTTATATTTTTAAATGAAAAAAATCGCAAGAAAAATATTAAATTGAAGGAAAGTACTATTTTGCGTAAGTTGATTTTTGGAGTCTAAGAGTACCGAAAGCGAGCGAAACTGCGACGAATCACCCAGGTTTTCACCGATTTCGTGGGCTTTTTCAGACATTTTATTTAGTAAAAAATATTTCTACACGTCCGTACGTTTCAAAATTTTTGTAGGAGATGTAAATCTGGTCTATTTAAATGCTTCGATAAACATTGTGCTAAAATAAGGATGCTGACTAAAAGAAGAAATTAACAAATTTGCTTAAATTACTATTCGAAAATCGTGGTTAGTTCCACCGACAGGGAGCGAAGTATGTTCTACACTTTAATTTCACTACTATTACATTACTTTCCGAAACAGTGGTCAAAGGGCTGTTATAATTTACGTGAAAGTTTCAAATCGATCATTTAGTTCATTTTCCGAATTTTAACAAAATCGCGTTCATTCTCTATTAGTCGCGTTCATTCTGTTATCGCGTTGATATCTATCTAAAAAAGCGTTTCTTTTTAAAAGTCGATTTTATTAATATACAAAAAGTTCTGAATCAATTTTTTTGAAATTTACATACTCTTAATTCATGTCCAAGTATAGGCCTAGATACATAAGTTAAAAATCTGCACATGCTGTATTTTTAAAAAATTTATTTAAATTTGAACTCCCATTAAAATTTTACACTGTGATTTTTATCCACTCTCCAAAATAAAAGCAAATGTTATAAAGGCCGGAATCCAGATCGATTTTTACGAGAATGACCAATCAGAAGCCTGTATTTTGCGAACTTTTCACTGTTTGAAGTAAACAGCAAAAAGTTCTCAAAAATGCAGGCTTTTGATTGGTCAATCTCATTTCGCTAACAGCAAAAACTGTATCTGGACCCCGGCTAATGTCTTTAACTTTTGCAAAACGCCAGCCTCGTCTCACAGCTGAGATTTCAAGGGGTGCGTTTTGATTGGACAGTCTTGTTTTAGCCTCGAATCGAGTTGCAAATCTAGTCAGCGTGTGGTTTTGAGGAAATGAATGCTTTTTTTTAATTGGGCCGTTTGATGGCTTTTTTATGAGAATGAGTTACGGTTGTTAATTAATAACGCGAATAATTATAAGAATTTTAAAATTCTGAGGCTCAGGTACATTGGGAGATTGTACCTTGGACTATCTTCACAAAAAAATTGAGCCTCGTACGTGCCTTAGATTTTGCTAGCTATCGCACATACACACACAGAGCGATTAGTTCTTTTAGTAGCACAGATGTGTCTCTGATAGCAGTTTCTAATAGTAATAACGAGATGATCTAGTTTTACAATCTGAACTGAAAGTACGCGTTATTTCCAATCGACTATAATCGGGACTGATTTTATGTTCATATTTTATGACTGAATTAGACGGTGATATTTACTTTTTTTTTGTTGAAGCGGGGGGGGGGGTATAGAAATAAATTTTAAAAACACAAAATCACGGCTTCCCTCCCTTTTTTTTTCTTTTTGTTTCCTCTGAATAATCGACCCAAGCTAATAAACTAAAAAAAAAAAAAAACTTCATCTTATAATATGTAGCATGGAAATATCTCTGATAAATCCATATAATATTACGGAAGAAAGTACCCCACACATTTTATTTACCAAATTGCATTATGAAAAACGAATATAACCATTCAACTGGAGATAATATATTCTTCCAATTCATGTTAAAAAAAATATACTTCTGACTAAAATTACAGCAAATTCTGTAGTTTTGAATACAAATTAATATATTTTGGAAATAGCTATATTTGTTCAAAATTAATTTTCGAAACAAATATGAATTTTAATATATAATTTGTTTAGCTGAAATCGATTTATAAAACCTTCTTTGTGAATCCAAAATTTCAGCTCATAACGTGAAATAGCTCAGGCTGTACAAATTTGAAGAAAAAAAAAAAACTAGTAGCCAACCGAATATTTTATCGCCAGATTAACAGAGAACCCTAAAACAGCGGTTTTGAAAATATGTCTTTTTAAAATTTAAATATAATTTAATTCTAATAAACATTTCCCACAAACAACAGCACTGCCATTATTCGCATAGAATCACATTTACTTCCACCTAGGCAACTCCATACTCGACAAGATGTAAGCAGCAGACTAAACGACATGTATTTCATAGACGTTTCGGAACACAAAGATCTCGGAAAAAATGATTTTTAACTTCTCGGTATTACATTAAAATTATTAAATTAAAAAAGACATAAACAGCATATAAATATAATTTAAATCAGTATTTATAAATTGACTGAGTATGGTAATTGTATCAAATTATCTTTTTCTCCTGGTGGTGATTAACAAATACTACTTTAATTTCAAGAGGACTAAAATACGTTCAATCTTGGTGGGGAAACTTCTTTTTACAGCTAATCACCTGATGAACTGAGTTGTAAACTCACGAAAACACAAGCATAATTCAAAGGGCAATGGACTTAATTGAAGTACACTGTTGAAAATGTTTTCCCTATATTGAGATAGATGTCCAACTACAATTGTAAAAATAAATAAATAAATAAATAAATACTTATCTAAGTAACAGAATATATATAATTCAAGTACGATGTTCCAAATCTACTTTTGTGTATACAGAAATTCGTAGACACTATTAAAAAAATGCCTGCATTATGCATACATTTAGAAGATAATTAATTTAGAAGTGATTTATGCTGTTGAACAAGCAACATTGAAAGGATTATTGGGAAAGGTGATAATTCACAAACAGCTAACTATTTTTTAAATGAACAAACAAATTACTGACCTAGTATCTATATAAATTCCTTTAAAATATTCTTTAATTTTATATGTACAAAAAGGTTTAAAGATTAAATTATAAAAATCGGAGATTACACTAAACATTATATTTTATGTTATTTCCGAAGGCAAATGATATGACTGATTATGATATAAATATAATATACCGTGGGAAAAAGACAAAAAATAATTAAAAGCCTGGATTATGAAAGTACCTTTCCACTGAAATTTAGGTGTAAAAGAGATTTCCCAACTAAAATTTAAATCCTATTTCAAATTCTGATGTCAATCAATTCTGGTGGAATCACTTTCTTGCTTATAGTCCAAGAGCCCACAGCACAAAAACCTATGTTATTAAGCACAAGAAAAAACCTTTATTTTATGGAAGAATAGAAGTAGGTGAATCTAATGGTCCATGTTTGCCAGTAGTGAAGAGCTGTATAAGCCAAAAATGAATACCACCAGTAGTTCAATCTTAGGTTATATAATTGTGTTTGCCCTACAAACAAAGGTATGAAAACATGGAAGATAGTTGTAGGACAAACAGAATGATAAACCTACGAGTCAACCACTGCTGACATTGATTTTTGGCTTATGCACCACTTCACTTCCGGCAGACATGGATCATTAAATTCCCCTACTTCTACTCTCCAATAAATAAAGGTTTTTCCTTATGCTTGATAACATAGGTTTTTGTGCTGTCGGCTCTTGGACTATTATTTTTCATATTGCAGAACTGAGAATTTACATACGAGCAAAACTTGAACCATTTATGTACTTGCTAAATATCACAATCACCTTCACATGCATGGAAAATTTAAAGATTTATTTTATAATGCTACTTACTATTTATTTAATGTTTAAATTTGATTTAGATAAGTTTAGACATTATTTTTTCAATTCAAAATTATAGGAGCAATAATCTAATGGAAAACATTTAGGGTGACAGATACAAAAAAGTTATTTTGGATTAATTTTAAAGGATTTTTTTTTTACTTATTTTAAAATTTCTCGCATAATAAAATATTTATTTCTAGCCATAAAATTAAATTCAAACAAATTTAAAGTAAATTTTTCTAATATAAACAAACTGATAGTTTAGCTGAATCGATTAAATTTGAATGATGTAGATCATTCTAAATTTGCTTTTGCAAACAAAAAGGTGATTTTTTTTTTTTTTTAATTAAAGAGTTTGAAATGTTTGGCAAGAAACTCATGTGCATCTCTCTGTGTGTGAGGAGGGTGGCGGTGCACATACAGAATAAAACAGACATTTTTGGAAGACTACTAAAATGATTTATTATTTATTTATTGTCACTACAAAGTAGAAAGTGTAAAAATATTTAAAAACTGAAAAGTTTTAATATTGTATACTTAATTTAGGATAGGCTGAATCGACACCTTAAAGAAGAACGGCAAGACGCAGCACCCTTTGAAAAATGTCAAACAAGAACACGACTTTGTATTTAAAAAAAAATCATTTATAGATTTATTGAATTTTTCAATTTTTTTGAATGATTTGAATTGCAGAGACTGTAACTGCAACGTATACAATTTTCATTGATTAAGTGAACGCTTTACGTTAAAAAATTGCTTTAAACCGACATTTAAATAATATACTACACAGAAAATTATGAGTTTAATACACTATTTCTCAATAATTATAATTAAGGTTAATTAAGGTTACAATTAAAACAAAAAATTACTTTCACTTTTTAAAGGTAAACAAACAGTTTACACCCCCCCCCCTCCCTCTCCTTCTTCCCTCAATATTTTCCACAAAATTTGAAAGTAAAGTAAGCAACAATAGTAATTTTCCATTATAAAATTTCTGTTATTTGGGATTAAAAACAGATTTGTGTAAATATATATATATATATATTGGTTTATATAAATGAAATAAAGCATTCTTCAAATAACACAGAGTAATTTTAGCCCTCCTATTTCAAACGAAGTGACGTATTCGTATGAATGGAGCAACAATTAATATAAAAAAAACTCACTGATGATGGCCGTGTGAAATGCAGACCGAATGTACTAAGACAATTTAAATCAAATGCATATTTTTAACTTGCAACATATATTTTATCATTTTCGTCGCCTTTTAAGTAAAACAGTGAGCTTTTAAAGTTCAAATTGTGTATTTTTGTAATCTGGAACTTATTTTTTAGGTTCAAACCTGTCTAAGGTAATGTGGTATTAAAACTATGGACTAGCCTGAGAATAGTGTTAATCATAATCCATTTCAAAATTATTGGCTTGTAATGAGTGCTAAAACTGCTAATAATACAATTAAATTTAAAAAATCAAAAAACACGACTGCGAAAAAAAAAAGAACTAATTAATTATTTCTCATCAGTGTGAATATATTACTTACCTATTTTTTTATATTGACTTGTATTGATGACTTTTAAGTTGTGTTTAATTGCTAGTTCCTATCCATACACACTGTTTTGATGAGATCGATGGATGTCTATGATGGTTAGAGTTGCATTAAAGGTAGAGATCCTACCTACGCAACTTCCAGGTTGTATAATATTTTAACGGAGCTTCTGACTGTAAAATAGTCAATGAAACACCGTCTTCATTTGGAAGACCTATCCAATGATATTTCACTCAATAGGATGCGTAAAAAAAATTTCCCTCTCTACCGCCATTTTGAATTTATAAAAACAAAATCTAGCCTATAACCATCGGGCTGTTAAGATGAATTGATAGAGATTTCATTCATTAAAATCCATCCAGCTGTTGGGATGTTTCGAGGGTATAAAGAAATCCACATACCCAGATACGCCTGAAACACATAACCCTTCTTTTCAGTCGGGTAAAAAGAATCAAGCTGCCAATATTAACCCTCTGTCTACCAGAAGGGTCCAATGGACCCGACATGTACATTCAAAATATTTATTCAAACCAGAAATTTCTTCAAAACAAACTAAATGTATAAATCAGACAATAATAAGTTAAATAAACAAATTAAATAGTTTTAAGTAAAAATTCTGGTGTAGAATGTTTTTATAAAACTTGAGTAAAATTTCCGGTAGTTCTAGGGTTAAAGTAAAAGAAAGTATTATTAAAATCGGTACCATTTAAGTGGGCACGATTGCATCCATAAGTATATTTATTTCATGCCGGACAGTTTTATGCCACTTGCAGGGGAATTACAAAGTAATAAAGAGATTATTTTGCATATAACCACATAAACAGTCATGTAATATGACTGCAGTTATGTAAAATCATCTACTGCATTTGTGGTTAAGTGTTTACTTCTAGGTTTAGATAAAATAGTGCATTCTTACCTTTAAGAACTCTTAAAGTATGATTAGGTGCTTCAATAAACTACTTTTTACGGCAAATTAATACTGAGGGTTTAGCTTAATGTAACAACATCATATGTTCATTAAAAATAATTATGAAGCACATTATTTTCAGAGTTTTCTATTTTTTAACAGGTGATGCACTTTTTTTAGTCCACCACTGTATACATTTTGATGCATATGATATAGAAGACTGCATATTATCAAACAACTTAAGATATTTATAAATTTTTAAAAAAATGTTCTAATAACAGTTATTAAAAGTATCCGTAAAAGAGTTAAATATCTCATTTTAACAATAATATGTAAATAGCTTATGCTTTAAGTTACTGCGAATTCCATTTTCCCTATTTTAACAGTGTAATGCGAAACATAATTTATAAAATATGCAGAATAAAACCTTCTAATAAACTCATTTGAAATGCTTCAAGTAAAATACTGAAACATTAAAGTACATTCCTGAACTGAAAACTGCAGTAACAACAATTCATTTCGCAAATATTTACGAATACTGAAATTTGGGACACTGCTAATTTGGAATAAAATATTAAAATATTTCTTTGTAGAATATTAAAATAATGTTTCAGAAAAGAAAAAGGAAATAAAGAAATTAATTTTTTTAGAGTGCATTAATTTAACAGTTTAGACCAATTTTATTATATTAAAAAATTAATATCTCAGATGATAAAGGTGGCATGTGACAAAAAAAACGGTCAATCATATGACTGAATATAATCAATTGTCCTCTACCACTTGTTAAATTACCATTTGGAAAAATCTAATATTCTCAGACATTTTAATTGATTAACACGTTCACGCCGGCGCCTATATTCCTGTTTCTCGCTGTGAGGCGGCCCTTGAATTCATCTTTTGCTTCATCTGGCGGTGCGGTACTTTCGCTTATTCAGACACTGTATGTAATGACACGCCCACCTCATATTTATTATATTGAACTCAAATATAACAAGCAGAGTTGATTGTGAATGTCTGAAAGTTCGTAAGGAGTAAGCAAATGCATTAGAGACATGATTTTATTGACTGCATATGTACGAATTTAATGTAAAATGTCTTAAAATCCAGGGGCGCCATTTCAGAATTTTCTTGGGGGGGGGGGGGGGCAAAGCTGTCTTTGAGGACAGTGGCATAGCCAAGGGTGGGGTGGGGCTCGGTGGCGGGGGGGGGGGAGCCTGTACTCTCTCCCATGAAAACGAAAACCTATGAAAAATTCCGTATCAAGGAGGTTTTTTATCTTAGCAGGTATAATTTCAAGATAGTGACTAACATTTTTTCCTTTTAAGACAGTATTCTATTATACACAGTTTCCCTTTATACAAGTATTCTTAAAGGCATTTAAAACATCCTTTCTATAGTATACCTCTGAAGAGTATAGATTTATTGTAAAACTTGTGAATACGAAACCTGTCAAAAAAAGAATTGTGTCGTAAACGGAAAAAAAAAATTACGTTTCTATGAAGAAAGCACTATATAATTATTCTTGCTAAGAAGGGTACCTGTCTAAAACGGAGATTTGTTTTTTTTTTTGGGGGGGGGGGGACTTTGCAGGCTTTACGGACAGGACAGAAAGCCATTTAATAAGTTTCTTAGAGTGGGGAGAGGAGGCAAGGTTTTGTTTGAGGGGAAGAGTTTGAAATAGTATGCCATTCTTAACATTTTCATAAGCATGGGATTCTTCAAGAAATATTTGTAACACTTTCCAACGCAGTTGAAAAGTGAATTGGGTTTGTCTGGTCATGGTCTAACTCACGTAAATATACTCGGATTAACGCGTAATTGATATATGATATTAATGTTTACAATGGAATGTTCGGTATTCAAAATGAAGTGTGTATCATTCATAGTTCATTTACAGGAGGATTCAAAAGTATTCCGTTAGATTATGGTCTATCGGGTAAAATCATTTGCGGTATATTTTAATATTGTTGTATTACAGTATTTAAACATAATATCATTTATATACATTATTGGGGTGTACTAAAAGATTACTACTACATGTAATGTTATGTTTAGCACTTACAGTTCGCGTCCGGGAGAACTCACAAGTATTCCGTCATATTATAGTCTATGAAGAAAGAATAATTGTGACGTATTTTAATAATGTTACTCCGTTACAAGCATAATGAAATTGATAAAAATTTCTGAGATGTGCTAATTAGAGATGAGTTCGGGCTCATTTTTCAGAGCCCGGGGCCAACAATTTTAAATCCGAATTCGAAAAAGTTTGTGCCATCAGAGCCCGATTCCGATACCGAAAGTATGCACGGAAAAAAAAGATTTAACAAAAATGCATATTTAAAAGCTGTTCTAAATGTAATAGATCTCATTTTTTAACAACTGTTAATCTCTAGCACATAATTAATTTTATGAAATTTACATTAAATCTTATCAAAAGAGACGTTTAGTGTCAAATAGAAATATACTTCCCTAAAAAGATTTTTAAATTTTTCTCCCGCAACAAGTAGGTATCTCTGATGGACACAATAACGAAGAGCATTTTATGTATAAATTAATGAAATTTGGAGAAATTATGATTTATATCACGAAGAATCGAACAGCGTTTTCTGTTTCCTATAAAAGGTGTACATCTTTCGCATTTATCATGGCTTTGAAAATAAGTTTAAATTATAAATTTGACACCGTTACCGAAAAGATCCGATGCTTTTATAGAAAAAGAGAAAACGCTGCTTGATTGCTTTCAATCGGGAATAACAACACATGCCAATTTTATCTACTTACGTATGAAAGTGATTGTATGAATATGAAGAACAGAGCCACAGAATGAACAGACTTCAAGAAGAAGCATGAATAAAATCACCAACATTATTTTCATATAAAGAGCGATTACAATCGCAGACAATAGGGGACTAAAAATTTGCAAATCTTAGGCTAATGCTGATTGACGTAAAAGAAAATATTTATTTCGCGTTAGATCTCTGAAAAAAGTAATAATAAATAAACATTCCAATTAAACAGTATCCTAATGGCGCCATATTCTGATTGCCGCCAATATCAATAGGTCATTATTCGCGTTAAACTACAGACATAAATCATCAAATATCACAAGTTTTCTTTCAAAATAATGTTCGACAAATACTAAAAAAAAAAAAAAAAAAAAAAAATCTATTTCTCTTTCCTCCTGATCAAAATAGCATTAAAAAGACTTGCAATGGGATAATTAATTTTTAAGGGGTAAAAAAATTATTGTTTGTTTCTACACGAGTACGAGAATAAATAAAATTGCCAATTTGAGAAAGAATGGGCCCGAGCCCGAAGGCTGGTATAAAAATCAAACCCGTGTCAGGTCCGGGTTGAGTCCGTCTTATCTCTAGTGCTAATCAGGGTCGGACTGGGTCAGTGTAAAGGGCGCAGACCTTGAATTTTCAGAGGGCGCAAAAATTTTAACGAACTCAAGTCAATTTTACTTGTTTGTGTTGTATATGGCTTGACAAGGATTAACACACTCGCATAGCACCAAGTAAATGATAATGGCTTAAATTATATCTTTAACTCTACATAAAAGACTTCGTTATATTCTCCCTGCATGTTTAAAGTTCCATCAATCCTACACAATACTACGCAATTTTTTAAAACACATCACATAACATCTAAAAGCTCCAGCAAGTTTGTAGTGTAGAAATCTACACAACAAGGCTTGTTATTAATTTAACTAATTAAATAATTTTCGCACGATCCAATAACATTTAAAAATAATTGAATTCTCGGAAAATAATTCTTTAGTAATTAATTTATACAATAAATTAAAATAACATAAAAAATACTCCAAAATTAAAGTATATTAAAATGAATAAGTATATAATGCGTAGAAAAAAATAAAAATATATATGTTGTTTGGTATTGGTATGTTTAGAAAAAAATAAGGAATATGAATTGTGAATTTATTTTGTATTAATATTGAAAATAAAACATTTCGAATTGTAAATATTTATATGTGCAAAAACAGTGTAATAAAATAAAACTCCCCAAATAAGACCAGACAGAAAATAGGAAATTATAGATAAAGAGAACATTGCTGACGCCAGACATGGACAGTAAATGTATAGCGAAAGAATAGAAAATTTACGATGTTGAAACCATAAATTTTCTATCAATTAAGATGGTTTTACAACACTCAACGTGGGTGGTGATTCCCATGAGAAACCTGGCGCAAGGGGCAAAAATTAAGTTAATGCTATGCAGTGAAAAATAAATTGGCACGCCCATAGATAGGCATGTCTAGAGTACCAATAAGGGACCAGGAGTAGCCTCCAATCAGAACGAAAGCTCTGGGTTAATTTAGCCCTCCCCCCAAAAAAATTGGATCTGGGAAGAAGGAAGGAAAAAAGAGGATTAAGTCTTGTGTCTCGTCCTCAAGAGGTTCTATAATTTTTGTTAAGATGTGACTTGAGACTTCAAAATTTTACACCAAGTTCTTTCGCAGCAAATTTCAAGGACAATACAAAATTTAGCGATTGAAATGAATGCTGAAAGCAGACAAATCTTTGTCACAAAAAATGATTGATGCAGAAAAAAAGGAAATGATGATGAAAATTAATGCTGAGAGTTGACCTGTCCTTGTCATGATCTATTGACAAAGATCGCTGAGAGCAGACAAGTCTTTGTCCAGGAAATTAACTGATGCAGAATCTTACAGAAGTATTCACCTGATTTGGAAGATGTACAGTGGTTAGTGATGAGATGCGAATGCAACGAAGATATGACATATCAGCAGATTTCGCCTATGAAAGTGTACATTGTGGAGATGGAGCTCGAATTTTCACGCGTCACAGAGCGCCGAAAGAAAGTGAAATTGGTTTGTGAAAGATCCCCATGAACTATATATATATATATATATAAAGGAACTTTATGCCCCGATGAACTTACTTGTGTTTAGGATTCCATGAACTATGAGTGAACTGTATGATTTGGATGATTACAGAAAAGATCGAAGTCTGTTTGGGTGAGAAACTCCTTATATTTATTTCAATATATTCGTGGCTATTGTTTTCATGTTTTCTTATGATGTGTACATTTAATATTAAGCAACTAATTTTCTAAATTTCCACTAAAGTACATAATCTTATGTCATTGAATATTATGATTGTTTATGATAAAGATTTTAATGATAACGGGAATGCTATTTTTCATAAATAAAATTTTGATTAAAATTTTGGCAAAAGCCTCATCATCGGATCGTGCTGTGAACAAAAAGGGGCAAGTATAAGATAACATAAATTGATAAAAAAAAAAAGAATAAGTAACAAAGTATAATTTTGATGAAAGCTTTGCTGTTCTAATGAGAATGGAACTATGTTATATTCTGATAAAATAGTAGATAATTTGAAAAGGTTATTATGATACAAAAGGTCATATTTGAGTTATGAATCTTATATAAATGAAAATAAAGTTTGTTTATGTGTGCATACTTGTAAGTCTTTCCTTGAATTCTTTCCTTGTTCCCTTTTAGATAATACTCGTAATTTATGGTATCTAATATTTTGGAATTATTAGAATTGGATGTTTCTCTATGCAACCTACAAGTTCGATATCTCCATTTCAACGTTAAATAAGTCGTCCTTGAGTTATTGCCAAAATTAATTTTATTCCAAAGTTTTCTTCCATCCTAATTTATTAAATGACATTATCCCATTAGATCTTTTCACAACGCAGATCGGGATAACTGTTTCTATTGTACTAATCATTTTACTGTCGCGTGACCCTGTGTGTTGTGGCGTCCAAATCGTCACAACATACTAAAATTTAATGGTGCTAATACCAGGTGTTAGTAATGGAATTTAGAACGTAAAATTAAATGGTTGCAATGAGTTAACTTATAAAAAAAAAAAAAAAAAAAAAAAAAAAAAAAAATACATATATATTATTATTTTCCTCTATTTTTATTTTTATTTTCAATTACTAACAAAATCATTTTCGTATGTTATATAAAAAATTATTTATGTGTATAACAAAAAGAAAAATTAAGGAAAAGAGTAGTTCAGTTCACAGCACATAATTTAGTATGAGCATAACGAATGATTATTATAATTAATATCTATGAAAAGAAATATTGGTGAAAATTTCATATTGTGTTTTATTTATGTGCATGCATGCAGAATATTCAGTGTTATTTCAGTAGAATTTATGCAAAAATATTATTTTACAAATTAGTATGATCTTGAAAATAGAGATAGACAATTATATTCTAAAATTGAAAAAATAATAATTTGCAGTGTAGGAAATTTCTGAGAAACTAGGATAGAAGCAAAACAAAATAGAAATTATTCTATTATATATTTGGGAATTGCAGCCGCTAGGAAAATAAGACATAAAAATAAAATCATGACAGGCGGCAGAGGGAAGAGACAAATTTCTCCTGAAAGGGAAACATTTACGATAGGAGTAGATACCTTAATAAATTCTCTCCAAAATTTTGAAGATAAACCAGACCAAGAAATTACACAATTTTTTGACGAATTTGAAGAATTAGCCGATGCGGCACAATTTCCCGATGATATCAAATTAGTACTTGCAAAATCAAAATTTAAAGGGCAAGCACGGGAAATTATGAAAAATACAACAGAACTTCATAAGGCAAACGACTACAAAACATTCAAAGAAAATTCAATAAAGCAGTTTCAAAAAGAAAAATCTTTCGCAAAAGCGCAATTACAGTTCATTAACGCGAAACAAACAGCCAATCAAACGATTGAGGAATTCACTAAAAAATTCAATATTGAGGCACAAAAATATTTAGCTTTATCGGGACACGAAAAAAAAATGGAGCAAAAGAACTGCTTGAAACGATGAAATTAACAAAATACCTTGAGGCGTTGAGACCGGATATTTCTTTTGAATTAAAAAAATATCCTCCAACAAAATTCGACGATGCTTTTAAACGGGCCAAGGACATCGAATTAGCAATCAACGGAAAATGCGCAGGCGAAATGAACAACTTAACAGAAACTAGTGAAAAAAAATTGTATGAGGCACTAATCAATATGTCCCAAGAGCAAAAAACTGAAATACAAGACCTAAAGAAACAGATAAATAATTTAAAGCTTGAGACACATGAAAACAAACAAAACGAAGGGGAAATTAATCACATCACCCAACAATTCTGTCACATATGCAACAAATCAAATCACCAAACACAACATTGTTTTTTTAATAAAAGAAGCGAAAATTTTGTACAACCTAGGGGAGCACAACAATACAATGTTAGGCCAAGATTTCCAAGGAACTACCATACAAATTACAATTATAAAAATTTCCAAAGAAGTCCACAAAATTATATACCGCATTTTCAAAATCCTCAAAATTTCAATCCCATAAGACCGCACTACAATCAGCTTCGACAAAATTATATGTACAATGTGATGCCCAATTGGCATAATGATTCTCAACAGCTGATAGGTCAAAATCAAATGCACCAAGGGAATTACAATTTTCAAAACACTGTCCCAATCCAAAATGCTGATTTTATACAGGGGAATAATGCACAAATTCAATATACAGGGCAACACCAAGGCGTCACAAATATACAAAACGGGCAAAACAATTTTTCTCAACCACCTAATGATAGAAATAAAGAAACGCAGCCCACTATTACCTTCCCAAGTGAAAATCAACAGAGACGGGGTAGACAAAATACCAGAGGAAAAAGAGGACACCATCATTTAAACCGATAAGGGGGCCTCAAAATTTAGCACAAGTAGAAACCCGTAGGTCCCGCATATTAAAAGAAAAACAGGGTTATAACATAAAAACAAAATTTAACAAAAAATTGAAAAAAAAGAAACATGAACATGAGAAAAAAAACGTGTTTGAGGCTGAGGAAAATCAAAATTCTAAGGTTAAAGAAAAATTGATAGCAAGTTGCAACTCAGGAAGAAACAATGAATTACCAATATGGAATTTAAAGATAAAAAAGGAACTAATTATACCCAGTTTAGTAGATAGTGGAGCAAGTATTAGCCTATTGTCACCAGAAATTTTTGAAAAAATAAAACAGACAGATATAAAAATTAAATATTTTGCCAATTCAATTAAGATTACAACTTTGTCAAATAAAACGATTCCGTTCAAAAACTGCGTAAAATTTAAATTTAAAAATGAGAATAATTTCCTAAATGGGACATTTTATGTCACAAAAGAAGAATTTGACCGCGATTACAAGATTATTTTAGGATATGATTTTTTAAAAAGTAACAAAATAATCATGGACTTGGAAAACAACATTTTAAAAATTAACAATACGGTAATTAAATTAAATTCCAATGAAAATCAATTTACAGAAGCTAACAGGATTCAAAAAACACATCAAAATGACAATTTTCAAACTGTACCCAAACAAATTAATTCTAATGATCATTATAATTCTAAAAATAACATAAGAGCATTTGTAGAAAACAAAATTACTCTAAGGCCTAAAGAATCGAAATTAGTAAATTTAATTTTCGACGGAGTTTTAGAAAAAGACCAACAATTCTTTTTTCAACCCAAATACAATAATAAAAAATTAGCAATTCAGAATTCTGTTCATAAAAGTAAAGAATCCGACAATAATTCATTTCGAATTATAGTACAGAATCTCTCCAACAAATATTTAAAATTATACAAGGATCAAGAAATGGGGAAGATTACAACTGATTTTTCTATTAAAGAACAAAATGAAACAAATACTGACAGTATTTATGAAGTTAACAATTTAAATATAACACAAATTAGAGAATTGCGAAGAAAGGAATTGTCAAGAGAGGATTTCAAAGTAGATCATTTACCACCGAAGGTGCAAAAGGAAGTTTTGGATATTGTAATGAGACATGCGACAGCATTCAGTAAATCTTATAAAACGCTAGGAGCGACGGATGTAATTAAACCTAAAATAAAATTACAGCATGATTTTCCGATCCAAACCAAACCTTTTAAATTAGCACACGATATAAAGAAGAGTGCGGAAAAAGAAATAAGAGATCTATTAGACGCGGGTATTATCGAACATACGAATTCCAGCTATGCATTTCCAGTAATTTTCGTAAAAAAAAATTCCACATCAAAAACTAACGACAAAAATTTAATCAAAGTAAGATTAGCTTTAGATTTTAGATCGCTTAATGATATAGTAGAGAGCGACCCATATCCTGTACCAAATACAAAAAAAATTTTACAAAGCATGTCAGGAAAGAAAATATACACGGTGTTAGATTTACATTCAGCGTTTTTTCAAATCAAGCTGAGGGAAGAAGACAAGCACAAATTGGCTTTCGTTACGGAAAACAATCACTTTCAAATGACTCGTTTAGCATTCGGATTAAAATTTTCGACGAATTTATTTGCTCGCTTAATGGACATAGTTCTAAGTGACTTAAAAGAAAAATACGACATTGAATATTTCATCGATGATATCCTTCTTGGAGCTCAAAATATAGAACAAATGCACGAAATACTTGAAGAAGTACTAAAAAGATTGGAAAAATTCAATTTGACTATTGAACCTACAAAACTAAAACTATATATGCCGGAAATAGAATTTTTAGGCTATAAAATTAGCGAAAAGGGATACGCACCCTCAGAAAAAAATATAAAGAAAATTACCAATTTTGCAAGACCCACATCTCAAAAACTGGTGAGAGCATTCATAGGTCTATGCACATATTTTAAATCGACCATACAAAATTATGCGGAAATTATTTCACCTCTGACAGATCTTACGAGGAGCAACCAAAAATTCAGATGGAATGAAAGAGCACAACATTCATTTGAAAAAATACAAAAAATAATAATGACGCAACCTACAATTCACCCGCCGGATTACACAAAAACTTTCTATGTAATCACAGATGGATCCAAGATCACAACATCAGGTATATTGGCACAAAAGCAAGGTGATAAAATGATACCAATAGAATTTACAGGAAGAAAGTTAAGAGAGTCAGAAAAAAATATCCAAGCTTGCAAATTGAGCTATTGGCGATCTACGAAACTATTACATATTTTCGGAATATATTATTAGGAAAAAAATTTATATTACTGACCGATTCAAAAGCCCTAACGTACCATTTACAGTTAGAAAAACAGCCTGAGATTGTTGCAAGATGGTTACTTAAACTCCAAGACTACGACTATGAGATATCTCACATTTCTGGAAATAACAATCCAGCAGATTTCAATACTCGTTGCTTACACAATTTAACAATTGCAGATAATCTAAATAAACACCTTTTCACGGTGAATAAAAATTTAACTGAGGATAATATAAAAAAGGAACAGATGAAAGACCCTAAACTAACAGAAATTATAGAAGCTTTAAAGCAACAAAGAAAGGTAAAAAAATACGAAAAGTATTGTTTGAATAAAGATGGAATATTAATTTTGAAAAAAGCACAAAATTCAAATAACGAGGAATTGTACATTGCACCGCAAAGCTTGAAAGATGACATCATAAAAAGCGCACATGCACCGCATTTTGCTTTTCTAAAAACTTATGGAATAATAAAAGAAAGATTTTTCTGGTATAGAATGTATCAGGAGATAAAAACATTCTGTACAAAATGTACAACGTGCAATACTTTTAAGACACATAAAACAATCAAGATACCATTGAAAACAATGGACAAAAACTATCTCCCAGGGGAGAAAATAACAACTGATATTGTGGGACCTTTGCCTGTGTCATTAAACAGGAACAAATATATCTTAACTGTAATAGATACAGCTACACGTTTTCTACAGGCATTCCCACTCAGATCGACAGACACTAAGGTCATAATTAAGGCTTTAAATCAATATTTTAGTGCCTACGGATTGGCAAAATTTCTAGCGAGTGATAATGGACCCTATTTCAGGTCAAAAGACTTCAAAGACTATATGGAAAATCTAAATATAGAGTTAATTACGTCAAGCATTTATAAACCATCCTCGCAGGGCATTCTTGAACGTACCCACAGGGACTTAAAGAGTTCCATCGCATCCATGTGTACTAAAACGTACGAATGGGACATTAGACTTCCATATTTTGTGCTTATGCACAATACAACAAAAAATCGAATAACGGATTTTACACCAAGCATGTTATTTTTTGCACGTGAAATAAAAACGCCATTCAAAAATTTCACAACACACGAAATGGACTCGTACAGCACCTATGTGCAAAATAAATTAAAACATATGTACGAAATCAGACACGAGGTCATGAAAAACCAAGAAAAATCGGATCAAGAATTAAATAAAAACACAAAATTAAAACATAAACAGCTACAAGTAGGTGATGAAGTTTATTTAAAACTTCTAATAAAACCTAAAGCGTTACACCAAAAATTTTCAGGACCATATTTTGTCGAAAGAATTTTTAGAAACGACAATTACTTAATCAAAAACAGGGACAAGCCTGAATTAAAACCCGTCACTATTCACATCTCAAAATTGTTCGCGCCTAACATCGCAAACAAAATAAATAAATAAATAACCAGGTAATTTATAAAATAATACTATATGCAAAAAAAAAAAAAAAAATTAAATCAGTGCAAACTGATTAAACAAAAACATAGCAAAAATACAAAAATTTTTTTTTTCTTTCAACGACAACACGGAATTAATAATAATAATAATAATAATAAAAATATTAATAAATATACTTATATTTGCTTAGATTATATTATTTTAATAAAATAGTTAATTTTGGAAAATTATTATGAATGAAGAAGCAAAATTTGAATTTTTAATACAATTTATGGAGCCATGATGTGTATTTTATACCATGAAAATAAAATGTTATGCGGTAGAAATTTTTGGTAGAAAATGTGGTAATAATAATAATAAATAATTTTAATAAACATGTAGTAAAGCATAAATGTGTTCAAATTTCGTTTTCCCTCAATAAAATAAAATTCAACGAAATTGGACAAATACTGCCCAAGAAATTCACCTGTCAGAAAAATATTTTGTGCAAAACTTCTGGAGGTATAAAGGAAGTCCTTTTGAAATATTAACCCAAAATAAATCAAAGGTAAATAGTCAAAATAAATAAAATAACAATATAATATTTTGTCACAGTAATAGGAATGATTTTTACAAACAAGTAAAACAGATAATTTTTCTTTCATACATCCCTCCACAAAAAAATATATAATATACACAAACAGAATTTATTACATTATACACAGGTAAGCATGACATAAAAAAATTACTAAAATAAAAAAAAAATGTAAATATTGGTATGCGGCGGCAGCATCAAACGCAAAAGAGGGGCGCTATGTACGAGCATCTCAAAAAGAGAAAAAGATGCAGGAAGATGTATATAGCTAGGAGAAAGGATGAGGCGGATCAAAACCCTTTTCCCACGAGGCAGCGGAATTAACACTACACACACTTTTTCTCTCTTCTGGTTACCAGAGAAAATAAGCCCGGAGTAAACGCGTTCCCATAGCAACGGAAGAACATGCAGGGGAAAAGTGAAATCGAAACAAGTGCTTTTCTCAAAACTTGTTTTGGGCAAGGGACGACCTTGAAACTAGCTGTCTTCAGCAAGAGCTCAAAAACGGAGCGAAGGTGTTTAGGAGAATTGGAATAACACGTATCTTGCAGCTCAAAGAAGTGAGAAAATGAAACTCATTTTCTAACGAAACCCACTCACCACTTTCGGAGAACCGGTTAGGGTCAAAAATGAGATATGCAATGGAGCAGATCGCTAGGGAAAAAATAAATAAAAAGATAAATAAATGTTTTCTCACCGAGCCGGTATTGAAGACGAATTGAAGACTACGACATTCGCCAGTTATAGAGGGCATACTCTAGGCTGCATAAAAAATACTGTTGTTCTGAGCTGGCTGCGGGCTTTACGTTGAGTCGAGCAGCCGTGTTGTTTCACATGGGCGTTTCTGGAGAACAGCGAATTCTTTCAGCGATGGAAAACTTTCTGGGGCGCACGATAGGAATGAAGGGGCAATTTGAGTAGCCAACACAGCTGAATAATTGAATGACAAAATTAATATTGAATTGCATATTAATAACAATGGCTAGAAAAGAAATATTTTGAGTGAGTAAAAATGAAGCGTAACATAAGGATTATCCTGGAAAATAAAAATTAGGAAAAAATATTAATAAAAAAAAAATAGAAAAACAGAAAACAGGGTACATATAATTTATTTGTTTACACTTCAAAATTGTTTTGACGTATTTCAAAACATGTCGGAAAAATATTTTGATCGCTAGTGATAGACAAACCACATACTTACTTCAAAGTGGACTAAAATATATATATATATATATATTAAATTGACATATTAAAAAAAAAAAAAAAAAAAAAAAAAAAAAAAAAAAAATGAAAAATGAAAAATTTTGTTGTACAAAATATAAAAAACGGTCACTTTGGAGATAAATAAGTAGAAATTAGCAACATTGGATGGAAAATGTATTTTCCATTAGACATATTCGAAAATATTCACAAAATGTTATGACTTTGACACGAAAATGAAACATTATGAAACACACATGGACATAAATTATGCAAATAATTTAAAATTGTTATGTCACGGAAGCACTTTTAAATATGGCATTTATTTTGATTACCATATTTATGACACAAAAATGGATATAATTTATACAACATACCACACTCTTTGTAAAGAAAAACGATTTAAGACACCATTTATCAGAAAATAAAAATTTTCTACACATTGCTACCAATAAAAAAAACAAGTAGTAATTGGGAAAATGTAAACAAAGAGTAATTGTGTAAAATTGCTAAAAATTTATGAAAATAAAAGATTAAACATTACAAAAATCTGAAAATAATACATAAATAAGTAAACAAATTAATACATATATTAAAATAAACATTACAGACTCATTTAGGTAAATAAATAAAATGGATGACCACAGAAGGGTTCAAAATGAAAAGCGCACCGTTTGTAAACAACAGTATAAGGCAAAACCTACAAGTCGTATATAAAACCTTTAAAATTCACAACCACAGAGTAATTTGAATATAATAATGTTTGAAAAAACTGTGATAATCGCATGGAAATATTTAAATTTTCCATGGAAAGTGTCATTTTGATTGCGGGTCGATTAGATGACATTGCGCAAGATATTTTCATGGGAGTGTACACGGATTTTTCAGTATCGAAGCAAAATATTAAAACACACATACCTAAATTAATATATTAATATAATAAATAAACCATATTATGCCTAAAATTCAAAAATTATATGGTATAATTGCAACACAACCTTAACGGAACGAAAAAATATATAAAAATTTATTAACTTCATTGTGCTGGAATGAAAACATATTCGGGAATAAACAAAAACAAAAATAAAACCATTATAGATGAATTATTACAACATACATTAAAAATTTCACAATTTCTAAATATAAACAAATAATAAATTAAAACGGATGCATATTAATTTGGGAACCCATTGAACAATTGAATAAATATAAAACGGCAAAATTGAGCACGGAACGACATATTTAAACACTATATTTACCGCTAATATATGAGTGAATAGAGGGTACCATCTTTCACACATGTGTTAGAAAATCGTAGTATAAAATAAATAAATAATATAAAATTAACTCAAAAGATGTTAAGCAAAGTACCATGAGTCATATGACGCATAGTAGCGTATAAAAAATATATATATAGCAAAACAGTTTGTTAGGAGTTTCGGATTAAAACATTTCACAAACACAAAAAAATATACAAAATAACACATTGGAAAGGATACGTTTTACGAAAAAGAAAAATTTGTTTTCATTAACATAGTTTATATAATGACGCACGAAAACCACACTGTGTGCACACGGAAGAAAGCATAATATAAATTGTGAAATAAAATCAAAATATATAAAAAATACACATGGGTCAGAAGAAAATTACGAAATATTATAATATAAATACTGCGAGGAAAAATAAAAAGGATACATTTAAGACTCCTAAAAATAAAGAAACAAAAAAAAAAACAAAAAAAAAACACATATGGACTATTAAGGCATATGAAAGTAAAATATAGTAGGTAAGGAAAATATTTTTAAAATTTAAGAACAATCACAGTATGAAAATAAATTATTGTTACGTAAGAGACAATCTGAAAACACGCTCATAATGGGGAGAAAATGGCGAGCAGTGTCCGACATGATATCTGATAGAAAAAAAAAGGGAATTGTTTATAGGACATTTTTAAGAATAAAGGATGATAAACTATATAAATAATAACAGTTATTAGATAGTACTAAAATCTTCGGATTTTAAAATAAATGACACTTACCTTATGCAGTGTAGAGATTATCCAATATTATAATGAACACAATTCAAACAAATCGCGCACTTTTATAAAGCCATTCAGAGAAAAAAAAAAGTGATTACTACGTTCACAGACGTGATAACGAGCAAACCTGTTTGGCATGTTAGTACTGACCTGTACGTCTTGTTCCGAGATTATTATCACTGTCAAGGACACATGGAGACCACTCAGGGATTTTATAAGGGATTTTCGGCACATTTTCTCCGAGGAGAAATTTTTAAGTGGATATTCCGCAGAAATGATGCGGGGATGAAAATGCATTCTTAGATAAAAAAAGAATGTTTTCAAGCAGAGAGCGATGTACATATATATTTACGCACTTTGGTTTATAATTTTTTTTGTAAAAACATAGTTCTACGTAATATCCACACTGTAGGTATGTAGATAGCGCATATTTTTATTTTATGGCCAAAATTTTGAAGTAAACTTTATTACCTACAAGCTGCATGATTGTACAGATTTTTATAGATTTCAATATGCGTAGCATAAAAAAAAAAAAAAAAAAAAAAAAAAAATTAGTGGACATTGTTGACTAAAATTAATATAGCATTTTTGCAGTATTTTGATATTGAAATAGCCATCTTATATTGGAATAAATATTTCTCACCTATGCAATAGAGAAAATGTATATACTATTTTATATTTTGTATTATATTATTCAAGTGTACTTACAGGGTATGATGAACAATCTGAGGAACTTACTATATATATCAGGTTTGATTGATATTTTGTAATATATATATGGTATTATAAGTGTATTTTTGTGGTGTACATATTATTATTTTTTAAAAACAAAAGGGAAGAAGCAATGTAGTGTAGAAATCTACACAACAAGGCTTGTTATTAATTTAACTAATTAAATAATTTTCGCACGATCCAATAACATTTAAAAATAATTGAATTCTCGGAAAATAATTCTTTAGTAATTAATTTATACAATAAATTAAAATAACATAAAAAATACTCCAAAATTAAAGTATATTAAAATGAATAAGTATATAATGCGTAGAAAAAAATAAAAATATATATGTTGTTTGGTATTGGTATGTTTAGAAAAAAATAAGGAATATGAATTGTGAATTTATTTTGTATTAATATTGAAAATAAAACATTTCGAATTGTAAATATTTATATGTGCAAAAACAGTGTAATAAAATAAAACTCCCCAAATAAGACCAGACAGAAAATAGGAAATTATAGATAAAGAGAACATTGCTGACGCCAGACATGGACAGTAAATGTATAGCGAAAGAATAGAAAATTTACGATGTTGAAACCATAAATTTTCTATCAATTAAGATGGTTTTACAACACTCAACGTGGGTGGTGATTCCCATGAGAAACCTGGCGCAAGGGGCAAAAATTAAGTTAATGCTATGCAGTGAAAAATAAATTGGCACGCCCATAGATAGGCATGTCTAGAGTACCAATAAGGGACCAGGAGTAGCCTCCAATCAGAACGAAAGCTCTGGGTTAATTTAGCCCTCCCCCCAAAAAAATTGGATCTGGGAAGAAGGAAGGAAAAAAGAGGATTAAGTCTTGTGTCTCGTCCTCAAGAGGTTCTATAATTTTTGTTAAGATGTGACTTGAGACTTCAAAATTTTACACCAAGTTCTTTCGCAGCAAATTTCAAGGACAATACAAAATTTAGCGATTGAAATGAATGCTGAAATCAGACAAATCTTTGTCACAAAAAATGATTGATGCAGAAAAAAAGGAAATGATGATGAAAATTAATGCTGAGAGTTGACCTGTCCTTGTCATGATCTATTGACAAAGATCGCTGAGAGCAGACAAGTCTTTGTCCAGGAAATTAACTGATGCAGAATCTTACAGAAGTATTCACCTGATTTGGAAGATGTACAGTGGTTAGTGATGAGATGCGAATGCAACGAAGATATGACATATCAGCAGATTTCGCCTATGAAAGTGTACATTGTGGAGATGGAGCTCGAATTTTCACGCGTCACAGAGCGCCGAAAGAAAGTGAAATTGGTTTGTGAAAGATCCCCATGAACTATATATATATATATATATAAAGGAACTTTATGCCCCGATGAACTTACTTGTGTTTAGGATTCCATGAACTATGAGTGAACTGTATGATTTGGATGATTACAGAAAAGATCGAAGTCTGTTTGGGTGAGAAACTCCTTATATTTATTTCAATATATTCGTGGCTATTGTTTTCATGTTTTCTTATGATGTGTACATTTAATATTAAGCAACTAATTTTCTAAATTTCCACTAAAGTACATAATCTTATGTCATTGAATATTATGATTGTTTATGATAAAGATTTTAATGATAACGGGAATGCTATTTTTCATAAATAAAATTTTGATTAAAATTTTGGCAAAAGCCTCATCATCGGATCGTGCTGTGAACAAAAAGGGGCAAGTATAAGATAACATAAATTGATAAAAAAAAAAGAATAAGTAACAAAGTATAATTTTGATGAAAGCTTTGCTGTTCTAATGAGAATGGAACTATGTTATATTCTGATAAAATAGTAGATAATTTGAAAAGGTTATTATGATATAAAAGGTCATATTTGAGTTATGAATCTTATATAAATGAAAATAAAGTTTGTTTATGTGTGCATACTTGTAAGTCTTTCCTTGAATTCTTTCCTTGTTCCCTTTTAGATAATACTCGTAATTTATGGTATCTAATATTTTGGAATTATTAGAATTGGATGTTTCTCTATGCAACCTACAAGTTCGATATCTCCATTTCAACGTTAAATAAGTCGTCCTTGAGTTATTGCCAAAATTAATTTTATTCCAAAGTTTTCTTCCATCCTAATTTATTAAATGACATTATCCCATTAGATCTTTTCACAACGCAGATCGGGATAACTGTTTCTATTGTACTAATCATTTTACTGTCGCGTGACCCTGTGTGTTGTGGCGTCCAAATCGTCACAACAAAGTTGAACACAGTAGTAGATTACTGATATCAAGACTAAGAGCTTTCTTAATTTCTTCTATCAACAGACACCTTGCAGAAAAAAAAATGATCGTCCCTACCAATTTTCCTGAAAATCACTGTATAAAAAAGACATAGGATTCCAATTGATTATGAATAATATTTACTATTAAATGATTTTCATAAATTTTGCGTTGGAGGCTGTCTACATATTAAAAAATACACGAACGTTCATTTTTCAAATGGATTTTTCAAATGTTCATTTTTCTACATCCACTTTTGACACCCTGTTTGAGTTCCTTGCTAGCCAGGAAAGCGATATAGCTTATATGCTCTTCTTAAATCTTAATACTGTTATAAAACAAAATGTGTCAGGGATTTATCCTTAAATTTCGGAAAATAAATTGAAGATCTTACAAGAAAAAGTACCAAAAACTCTCAATTAGTCCCCAGTAAAATTTTACAGGAGTAATAATTTTATTAAAATCTTACTTTACGTTAAACAAAATTCTACAAAATATTTCTGGTAAGTTTCTACGATTTTGTTTGGTTCCTTTCATAACGGAATACGGTCCCCTTAAATTATGGAAAGGAAAAATTCTCTATATCTCGAAAACTAATTATTCAAATGAGCTGTACGCACAATGCTTTTAACAGTTGTGGTTTGTTCATAATATACATATATATATTTAATATGACTTTGTTAATTTTCTAATTAAGAAAAGTTTTTGAATTGAAAAAAAGTCTGGAATAAGTTTGGGTGTATTCACTATATCACTAATGAATTAATAAAATATCAATCAGATAGTTTTTATGAAGTTAAAAATTAAGTTTCTGAGATGGATTTATCTTTAACAACCTCAAATTCAAACCCTATCAAGATTTAAGATAATGTATATAAACTATGCCTTTTTCCGGGCTGTCTCGATCCAAGAAAATCAAATAAGGTGTCAAAAATGGGTGTTATTGCTTGAAAATTAAAAGTTGGTACAATCCTTAATAAGTATACGACTTCAGAAACATAATTTATACATGATAATAACTAGTAGATATTATTTTAAGTCGATTGGTACCTACATATATTTTTACGATTATTTTTAGCAAGAATTTGTAAGTTGTAAACCACATTTTTACCCACTCTCACCATTGATGCACTAAGGATCCTTAGAAAAGCTAACGCGATTTTTTGCACCAAGCGCCAAATAGAGTTGCTGCAGTGTTGCTAAGGGCTTCAACCTATTTTTTTTTAATATATTTCTTTAAAGTAATATGAATTAGCTATCAAGTCAGTTTAAAATGTCATAAATTCAATTTCTGTTACAATCTAAGAGAAATTACTTTTTATTATCTACCGTTTTATTAATATTAATATTATTAACCAAGTAACATTTTTAAATGTGGTATCTGCAGATATATCCTTCAATACACACAAGAAACATTGAGTATGCAAACTTCGTTTAAAAAATATTTATGTTTAGAACAAAAATGTACTTTCCGTTTGGAAATAGAAATTTTGAAAACTAAATCTCAGGCTTCTTTTGTTCTTTTATAAAAGTACCACGTATTATAGGGCATTGGAATGCTGAAATATAAGGCTATTTGAATGTGAAAATAATACTTGCTTGTGGAAATAATTGGTATTTTTTATTCTTAAAAAATTACTGTTATGCGTCCATAAAGAGCTGAATTGATATCACGTTGTGAACAGGTTTCAACAGAAAAAGTGCACCCTAAAAAATTTCTTTGTTAGTCTAAAATCGCTAAAACAATTTAGTAATTTTATTATTCTCAGCACACTGTTCCCATGATTTGCAAAACTTTTATCAATGTTACAGATCAAGGATTTCCCCAGGGATTGTATTCATGCAGGATACATAGCCAGTATTTTATAACCGACTTCAAAAAAAGGAGGAGGTTCTCATTTCGACGCATATATATATATATATTTTATGTATTTTCACTGATTACTCCTAAACTATGCGCGAGATTACTATCCGAAAATGATGGCAGATTTTGTGAATGAGAAACCGCTGTCCGCGAGATCCCACAGCTTGCAGGATTGCAATCCAAAAGTATCATCAACTTTGTATTCCCCGAAAAGAAAGATCATGTTTTCCAATCAAAAACAAAATCCATACAAAAAGTTTTTTGCCTTCTGATAGTATCTCTTTTTTATCTGTCAAGTTGCTTTCAAAAAGCACGATTATATGTGCATTCAGGGGCGGCTATAAGGAAAGGGGGCGCAGAGTACTCAAAGAAAAGGACTGAAAATTTGCAAAATACTGGTTAAAATCTAAAAGATATCATTTAAGGAAGCGATTAAAAAAAATTCGTCCAGGGCGCAATGGCTACTAAAGCACTCGTTGGGTGCATATTTTCTCTTTCAATCGCATGCAAAGATGTCCGTTTTGGTTTCCGTCCTGAAATTGCTACGATATATCTTTATTTGTGATAATAAAGAAATACCTCTCTTGTGCTATCAATTATTTGACAATTATCCCTAAACGAATTCTCGAAATTTAGTACACTAATCAGAATGTATGTGTACAACAAGTGAAAATATATTGGAGCGCCTTAGGCACTTAGGGGCGCGACGTATTCCCTGGGCGAGGGCGCACCGGCCCTCGGGCAAATGGGCCGGCGGGCCAGTCCGAGCCTGGTGCTAATACATACTTTCTGTAGAATATGGGGTGCGAAGCATTCATCACTCATTTACAAGGTTGTGCAAAAGAGTTCGATTATTTGATGGTCTACGGGTAAAAACTGTTCGCAGCGTATTTCAATTATGTTGCACTATTTCAAACATGATGAAACTGATATATATTACTGAAGCTAACAACAAAATGCTTGCAGTAAAATAGGATGGGGATTGCATTTATCATTCATTTACAGCGACACATAAAAGAGATCTGGAACAAATCTGTATGCGAAGTTTGGCTATTAGGAATGATTGCTGCAAGTCCGTTTTCACTTATGGTATGGTTTTTTAGTTTAACTAAATTTTTTAATACTACATGGTGTACATAAATTCTATAGAATATATACAGAGCAATTTTTAAATTCGTAAGACACACAGAAAAATTCGTAAGCATTATTGAGAAAGAGCAGGAATTGCTTAAATATGTTATTTTTAATTTGAGTTATGCAGCTTCAAGTTGTCTTTCAAGCTCAACTACATTTAGTATAATATACTAAGGTAAGTTTGCTGCATAAAATCATATACAGGACTATGCAAAGAACTGGATATATAATCGCCTATGGATATTAACTCGTGGAAGCTTAATTTAAGTAGCTTAAGCATTGCTTGTAAATTTCAGCATTAATATGTGGTGTGTATTAAAATCTGTATGTCATATACAGGGCTGTACAAAAGAATTTAAGTACGTTTCCCCCTATCGGTAGAAACTGCTGAAGGGGAATTTTTTACTATGTTATGCATTTTCTTACTAAACATAATTTAAGCACACTGTGTATCATATGTACAAATTTATAGATCATATACAGAGCTTCACAAAAGAACTGGATTACTTTTACGGTTATGGGCGGTAATTATTGAAATATGGTCTTTAAATGTGGTATAAGGACTGTTTCCTAGAAATCTGCACAAACTTTTCTTGACTTGAAATTCATTAAAAAACGAGATAAAGAACTCAAATGGGCACTGTAAGGTGACTTCAATAACCACATTCCTCTGTAAAACTGTTATCGGATTTCAATTAAACCGTTTCGTTTGACATTATCGATTTTACTTTTGGTGGTACTTGCTAGACATTGTACAAAATTTAAGTTCATAATTTTGAAACAATACTTGATTCGATTGATCAATATCTGGATGTTACCTGCTTTCTAGCCTTTGGTATACACTTTTGACTTCAGATACTTTCAGAACTGCTCAATTGGTCAAATTTAGGGAGCGCTAACCAGGTTGTCAGACTTCTTTATGAAAGTGAAGTTTTGCTGGCGGAAATGGTTGAGAACGATTTTGCAGAGATGACTGCTATCCAAGTCTGGCCAGATACCGTAATCACCGTCATTGTAGTTGCTACAGATGTAGGGGATAAGAAGACGGCGAATGCCCTTGTTCAAATATCGTTGCCCATTGACAGCGAACCCAGACTTTCGGATGAACGGACGACTCAAACCTTTCGGACCCATTGCAATCCATACGAGGATCTTGTCTTGGAATTTTGCTTTAGTAGAAAATTTAATGATATCTTGGGTCGTAGAGACGTCAGATGTATAATAGCCACCGTTATAGTTAAACGAGGAACGCTTGAGCTTAAAATATGAGCCGTCACCGTTATCGAAGATGAATATTCTATCAGAGAATTTTCTGAACAAGTGACCACACTTCGTTTTCACGACAACCATTTGTTTTTCTGTTCATTCTGTTATGACCATTTCTTGTAATATTTGATGTTCAGGTTCTTAGTGATTGTCTTTTGTTGGTGGTTAGGTGAAACACTGTATTTCGGAGGCATGGGATGGATTAATACTCGGTCGTTTTCGTCAAACAGTCCTTTCAACTGCTCTAACTCTGGCTTGGAGATATTTTTTTGCCTTCCTACCCGATCCCAGTTCTTTTTTGGCCGAGAGTCCCTCCTAGTAACATTCTAGAACATCGTATGTAGTTCGTTTGGTGATATTTTCGGAAAATAAATAGTTTACGATGGACTTGCTCCTTGATGAATATTGCTTTCGTAAAACTTGTACACAATAATACATAGACACTCCTCTTGTGGCTCTATTCTCGGAAAACACAGATTATTTAATGATCTCTTGGCTAATGGCCATGCTCTTATATACCATAGCACAACACTTCACGTGCAAGTTTCACCTGATTCGGTTTCCTTTGCTATTTTACATAATTGCAAAGTTTGTGCGGATTTCTAGGAAAAAGTCCTTATGTTTTCTAAAATGTTTAATTAGATATATTATTTACCTTATTGAAAGGCTAAGTTTTGCTAAAGCATTCATGATCTGTTGGAAAGTATTTCATAATCTATCTTGACGCATGATTTTTCTCTCTTGTTTAATTTTCAAGGGAAGACCATGCTATTTTATTTATTTATTTGCTTATTTTTCTTGCAGAGCGACGCAAAATCAATTCGTCAATTGACCGCAGAAAAAAAAAATGCGAAATTTGCAAATTAGACTTGGAAAAAAGAGATAAATTGGCAAAGTAGAATTTTTTTTTTTTTTTATAATTATTAGTTTATATACCTAAAGTGTTTATTTATACGTGTTTTTATTGTAATAAAATTTGACAAGCTATTTTAGGTTTTGAGTAATTTTTTAAAATTTTTTTGAGTTTGACCTGCGATGACAGATAAATTTTCTAAAATATCAAATTCCTTGGGGGGGGGGGCTATGGCCCCCCCAGCCTCCCTCAAATGGCGCCCCTGTTAAAATCTAAAGAAATATGGACAACATCATATAAATACATTTTCTGTAGGTAGAAACCACGCCCTTACTTAATGATATCTTTTGAATGAAAACGAGAATTCTCGTTTCCCGTCGGGAATGTATAAGATTTATAATATTGAATTGTTTTTACTACTGAATTTTCGAATATTCAAGTGTGACCCACCTGTAGTGCACGCCGTCTATGGCATAGTCGAGTGTGACCCACCTGTAGTACACGCCTTCTATGGAACAGTGGAGTGTGACCCACCGGTGATGCACGCCGCCCGATGCGGCAGCCAAGCGTGACCCACCGGTGATGCACGCCGACCGATGCGGCAGCCAAGCGTGACCCACCGGTGATGCACGCCGACCGATGCGGCAGCCAAGCGTGGCCCACCGGTGATGCACGCCGGCGTGAATGTGTTAAGGGGACATTTGACAATAAACGCAAATAGGTACTTGGAACTAGCTCATTGTCTGAAAAGGATAATTGTGAAACTTACCACCTTTATCATCTGAGTTATTCAAATATATTTTTGAAGTGCTTACCAAGAAAATTATAATTTCTATTTGTACAATTAAATTAAAATAATTTATGTTAAACTCTAAATATGTACAGAGCTTTCCATAGAATTACAACTTAACCCATGAACCCATTCAGAGGCAAGTAATTATGTTTCTGTAATGTGGAATTCACTCCAGATTTTTCGAAAATTTTTTTTTTTGGAGATAGACCATGGGACGAGTGGTGAAATTGTTCAAGTCCGTTTACCAACTCCGGGAACTAAGAAATTTTGCATGCAATACAATTATACAATACTTATTAACTAAAAAACGCAAAGTTCACCAAAAAATATTTGCACATTAATTTTTTATACCAATTTAAAGTGGTACCCTAAAGCCGACATTATAAAGGTAATGTTCAGAGTTTTGGTTAGTATTTTCACTTTTAAATAAGAATGAAGATAAAATTTATTGAATTGTCATCATTTACTAATAAATATTAAATACTGACAGTAAAATATTATCTTTAATATTAGTATTGTATTTAATATTTGCTGTTTAAGAAGCTGAATATTTTTTAATATATTTTACACGAATGTAGCTTAAATAATAGATTAAATGAAACTTGGAAGTTAAAATAATAGAATTAAAATACTCTATACATTCAGAATGTATATATTAACTCTAATAAAGTAATAAATATAAAATTTAAGGATTTGTCCTCATATGTCGACACCTATATCAATTGTTGAAAAGAGCAATTTTGACTCTTAAACTTGACATTCCCTTTAACTATTAAATTTTTGATGTAAAAACATTTCTAATACAACTAACAATTTTTTTTTAGTACTTCTAATAAAACGATAAAAGGTTTAAGTAACACAAGGCTCTTTTTAACATAAAATTAAATATTCAAAAATTTCTCAACTAAAGCTGCTACCTTTTTTGATACTAACAGGCAGCTTAATCCAAAAACTAAATTGGAACTGGGATCTTGAAAGATACAAGCAACATTCTTGCTCATATAATTGTAATGGGGCAAACATCATAACCTGATATAAAAAATGTCATGTCATATAATTTAACTGCCTATCCCCCACCTATAGCAAACCCTGATTGTTCTATCGAGTGATCCCTGAAAGTAATGCCTTGATTTTGGACGGTATGGGAGTTTTGCAACAAATGCAGAATATTCCAAATACTTTTGGAGATCTTGCTTTACAAGTACTGGAATATATTATTGGTATGGGTGTTAGCTACAAATCTAAAGTAATTCACTTTGTAACTGACACATATCCTATTTTCAACATTTAGTGCAGCGAGTGACAAAGGAGGGCTACAGGAGGTGAAACTGTTATTAAAATAGGAAGTTCAGCGAAAAGAAAAAAAAAAACCCTCATCAGTTAAAATTTCTAGCAAATGGGTCAAATAAGGCAGCTTTGATTGAATTTCTTTTTAAAAAATGGTCCTCAGTAGATCCCCCCAATTCTGAAAAGTGTATTGTTGATTGTTGCACATGGGGTAAAGTGTCATATCATAAGCGGTGAAAATAGTCATCTGATAGTAAGGGATATGCCCGAACCGCATTCTGATCACGAGGAAGCAGATACAAGAATGCTGTTGCATGTAGAAAATGCTTCGATATGTTTCATACATGTTATTATTAAAAGTTCAGACACATGTTTTCATCATCTCACTTTGTATGAGTAGGCTTTTAACAACAGAATTATATTTGCTTCTGGGTACTGCGAGTAATTTAGAATTCCATAATGTTTTATCTATCGCTACTATTTTAGGTCCAGACATTTGTGATAGTTTAATAGGGCTTCGCAGTTTTACAGGCTGCCACAGTTGTAGTGCCTTTAAAGACAGGGCAAAATTAAAGCATTGGCTATAATGAAAAGTAAAATTGACTATAATGAAAAGCAAAATTGTTTATATTGATGCATTTAAAGGGTTTGGAACTTCTTGGACTTTATCAAGTGCTCTTATTCAAACTCTTGAACTATTTGTTTGCGAATTTTATGGCCAACCTACTAAAACCTCAGCAAATGATTCAAGATACACGTTGTTCAAACTGAAGTTTAAAATTGATGTTGCTTTACCACCAAATTATGATGTTTTAGTATACCATATTAAAAGGGCAAACTATCAAGCATATATTCATCGTCGGTGTTTCCAGAACATAATGAGTGTCCTTAATCCTGCTGAACATGGATGGATCATTAATGGGATAAATATAAGGATTTGTTGGAACACAATTCTTTGTATTCCATATAGTTTACTAAAAAACATTTTGTGCAAGTGCCAGAAGACCGTTTGTTTATCAAGTAAATGCTCATGCAAATCAAATGGAATTACTTGCTACGAATTATGTTCATGTATAATTGGAAAATTCCAATGAACAAAATGAATTTTTCAGTGATACTTTTGAAGTTGATTCAGGCATATGAAGATATTGATAGTTTGCATAATGTAGATGATATTTTATAAAAAATGTACCAAAATAAATAATATTATACATAAAACATGCCAAAGTAAAGCTTTTATTTAAGACAAGTATTTAAGCATGAAGCAATGTGATCTTGTTGATGGACTTCCTAGTTGCGTGGCAACTTAACATCCAGTTGGGAGGTGATCGTGTTCCAAGGGCATTAGGGAGACTTAAAAAAATTAATGTTTAAACGTGGCTGGTAGCCACAATGAGAGAAATCACTAGAAAAGTTAAGAAAAGAATAACTTAAAGTAAGAACTTGAAGTACTAAAAGTTTAACAATGTAAGAGAAAAAAGAAAATTTAGATAAAAAAAAAAAGAAAGAAATTCCATTAGTTCCAAAAAGGACAGGCGAAAAAGCTACCGGGGGATATCCCATCTAAAAAAAGGGACTCTTTTCAGTGACCATACATTAAGTTTAAGTTGGTTAAAAATGCTATTTATATAGCAGATAAGCAGTATTATATTTAAGCATTACCAATTTTCTAAAATCATTTAGATATTGTTTGTCTAATTTTTCCTGTAACTTCTTAAGCATTTTATTAAGAGGCAAGTACATTATATCAAAGTCTCTTTACTGTTATTATGTTGCTTAATGTTATGTTAAAAAGAGCCTTGTATTACTTAAACCTTTTATTTATTAATTAGAAGTAGTCGAAAAAAATTATTAGTTGTATTAGAAATGTTTTTACCTCAAAAGTTTAATAGTTAAAGGGAATGTCAAGTTTAAGATTCAAAATTGCTCTTTTCAACAGATGATATAGGTGTCGAACAGTGGCGTGGCGTGAAAATTTTCGGTGGGTATCGCAATTATTTAAGTTTGTGGTGAAAAAATATTAACTCTAAAATTCAGTGGTTGAATGTTCAAAAAAGAAACTTTAAATCTTACCTTCACTTATACATGAACTCCAAATGTTCTGCTAAAACTGGATCGTAGAGTTTTAAAAGCTTATTAAGAGTTTTAAAATATTGCTTGGTCATCGCCGCATCCAGCGATGACCGGACGCCACGCCACTGGTGTCGAAATATGAGGGCAAATCCTTAAATTTTATATTTATTACTTCATTAGGTGTTAAAACATACGTTCTGAAAGTATAGAGTATTTTTATTTTATTATTTTAACTTTCAAGTTTCATTTAATCTATTATTTAAGCTACATTCGTGTAAAATATATTAAAAAATATTCAACTTCTTAAACAGCAAATATTAAATACAATACTAATATTAAAGCTAATATTTTATTGTCAGTATTTAATATTTATTAGTAAATGATGACAATTCAATAAATTTTATCTTCATTCTTATTTAAAAGTGAAAATACTAACCAAAACACTGAACATTACCTTTATAATGTCAGCTTTAGGGTACCACTTTAAATTGGTATAAAAAATCAATGTGCACATATTTTTTGGTGAACTTTGCGTTTTTTAGTTAATAAGTATTGTATAATTGTATTGCATGCAAAATTTCTTAGTTCCCGGAGTTGGTAAACGAAAACTGGTTTTTAGCCACTTTTGATGCTTCGTCCCATGGCCTAAGAATAGGAAAGGTTATTTTTACATTTTCTTTCCACCAAAGTAATAAAGGTAAAATTTCATTAAAATTTTCTGGTGTAAATCTTGATTAAAATTAGGTGGACTCTTCAAGGGGTTAGAAACATAAGGAAATAAAGTAATTTTATAAATTTTTCAACTGTATGTCGAGTTATATTTTATTTATTACACGAAGTATATTAATCTTTCTCTAAAATGTGATTGTTTTGTTCATTTTAACAAGCGTATCTTAACAACAATTATAATTGCCTTATATTATTTATGTAAATTAATACTTTCTACATTATTTTCTTTGTGATTTTACTACTATAAACTATGTCTTAAAATTTGTTATGTACTTTTACATAATAGAGTAATATTTTCTTTTTATATATCATACTAATATTATATCATATGTCTTGTGTGATTAAAAATGTTAAAAAATGAAAAAATACTAAAGACATTACTCGATAAAAATATGACTTATTGATAAATAATATTTTATTACATTCCTTATACATAGTTTATTTATTAAAAAAAAAAAATGCAAAACCACGCCATAATTAAAAATGAGATTAAATATTTTAAATTTTAAACTTTAATAAATCATAATATTTTGTTATTTTTTTTCTAATTTAACTACGCTATTTCGATCTCTATTAATGCTAATTGCGTGGTAACGCGCTGTGTTGCTTTCGAATTGCATGAAATAATTAGAATTTTTAAGGGAAAATGGAATCTAACTTTATTGAAAATTTAGAAGGTAATTATAGTATTATATTAAATAAAATATTTCAAATAATAAACTATATTAATAATTGGAAATTTTTCCAGAGCGAGAGAAACACTCGCCTTGCATACAATATTTCAAATGAAAATCAAATTTCAAATTATTTTGCTTAAAAGGCGCAAAGGCCAACCTAGTGAAAAAGATTCCATGCCGGGACTCGAACCCGGGCCATCAGTATAGCGCACTGACGTTCTACCGACTAAACCACATGGAACGATACCCAGCTTGGAACTTCTCACTATTACAGGTTGGCAAGGCTACGGTAGATCGTCAGTGAGCTATACTGATGGCCCGGGATCGAGTCCCGGCATGGAATCTTTTTCACTAGGTTGGCCTTTGCGCCTGTTAAGCAAAATAATTTGAAATTTGATTTTCATTTGAAATATTGTATGCAAGGCGAGTGTTTCTCTCGCTCTGGAAAAATTTCCAATTATTAATATAGATTCAATCGATGCTGGATTTAATTAAGTTTCGTGTTTGCCCCATGTCGGTGGCTTACGGAAAATATTCCATCTTGTGCTGCGTTTGTAGCCTTGCCAACCTGTAATAGTGAGAAGTTCCAAGCTGGGTATCGTTCCATGTGGTTTAGTCGGTAGATCGTCAGTGCGCTATACTGATGGCCCGGGTTCGAGTCCCGGCATGGAATCTTTTTCACTAGGTTGGCCTTTGCGCCTTTTAAGCAAAATAATTTGAAATTTGATTTTCATTTGAAATAATAAACTATGTTTACAATTTAAGTCATAAGTTTTCCCAGTAAAAATGCACATATCCCATAACTTTATTTGGCGAAAGTTTTTCGTTCATCTAAGATTTGGCGTTTAATGTCGGAGCTGATAGAAATGACGTCATTTGGGTAAACGTATACAAAAATGACTTTCTTTTGGAGAATTTACTCAAAAGCATTTTATATTTATGAATTAAAATAAATGCTTCGTGAAACATAACATTTCTCTTTAAAACATTTTGTTTTTAAAGTCCTTGTGAAAAAGTTTTAATCGCTATCTTACGAAAATAGTTGAAATTATGTTTTCTACTTTAAATTAAATTAAAAAAAGTAACGATGAATTTTTTTCTCTTTGCGCCAACGGAATTTATCTCAATGTTTCAGTCTACAGACGATATTTTGCTTTCTAAAATAAACTGATTCCTGAAGCTTGAATATGTGAAAATAAGTCTGCATTTCTTGAAAAATGTAATTCAGTCACAACATTATTTTCCTCTGGCCTTAATTTTATAACCCAATATTCCATATTCTGGGAGCAGTAGCTGTGAAATAGAAATGAAGTGTCAGTTATTAATATAATGGATTGATAAAGTTTAAATTTCGTTATTTATACTAAAAAAAGAACACATGGCTCTGTCTGTTTGTTTGCATGTATGTCTGCGATGGCTAGCAAAATCTACGACGCTTACGAGGCTCAAAAGTTTTGTGAGAATAGCCCATAGTTTCTCCTGATGCACCTGAGTTTTAAAAATTTACAATTATAATTATTAGCTGTGTAATTTATTAAAATCTGAACATACTCTCATAAAGAAAGAGCTATTTCATCCCCAGTCATTGAAGCACAAGGCCAGTGCGCATCGCAATGTAAAAGAATCTTTCAAATTATATCCTGTAATCACCTTAGTCCGGTGGTTAAAGCGTCGGACTGCCAAACTGAAGGTCTCTTGATCGATACCCGATGGCGCTAAAGTTAAAATTTTCTGTTAAAATAAAACAAATTTCAGTTTGTCTTTTCTGAAATTTTAAGGGTCACATTTGTATGCATCCATTCAAATTCAAAAGATATGCAGACGAACTGTGTCATTTATTTTTATCCAATTAGTGAAAGAAATATTACACTACAAAATGTATTTTTTTTTAACAGTGGTGCGAACGGAATATAAAAATAGTTGCCTACGCCTGCCCTGCAGTCGTCAACCAAAAGTCAGTGAGTCAGAAAATATAGATCTTAAATTCTTTTAAAACAATAAAAACAACTCAGAAAAAATATTTATTAAATTAGAGAAAGGAATATATTATTTTATTGAAGGACCAAATTTGAAATTTTCTGTTTATAAATAAAAGAAATTTCATTTTGTTTATTCTCAAATTTTAAGTAGTCACATTTTTATGTATTCATAAGAAAATAAATAAATAAAAATAAATTCTAAATTTCTAAAAATATCGTAAAGATAAAGAGAAAAGTAGCTATTTGTTTCATTTTACCTCTGTAGATGGCAAAACTGCTAAACTGTGTAAAAGTTTGTAAAAAAATTGATTATTTCGTCTTCCAGCGGCAAATTTACAGGCACTTATAAAAAAAAAATATGTTCTTAAATCTGAAATCTTTTTCTAATCTATGGTTTTAGAAAATATGAATTTTAACCTGTTCAAATATACCTACAAACGCAGGTGACTTCGCACCGCTAAAAGCAGTGTTGAATTCAGGGGGTGGTGCTGGGGGACAACCCCCGCGGAGCAAATTTGATTTTGCCCCGCGGAGCAAATTTGGTCTGAATTGAACATTGGCAAAAAGTAACAGAACGTCCGTATTTTAACACAATCTTTTTAGAGCATCTCAATACACCATATTTGCATCACCTACAAATATTTTGAAATAATTAAATACGTCGAAATAAAAAAAAAAAAGTGTGAAAATTTCGGGGAAATCAGTAAAGACCTGAGTATTTTTAAGGGGTTTCGTTCGCTTTCGGTACGCATAGACTACAAAATTACACAAAAAATAAAATACTAAATGACATATATTTTTAATTCAATATTTTTTCGCGATTTATGAATTTAAAAATATAAAATCAACAAATTGAGCTAACACTCTCGCTGCGTAATTTTTTAAAAATCAAAATTGGTTCAAAAATTGCGCACATTGCAATTAAATCAGGCTAAATCAAAGCATTTTAGTGTTGCCATATAGTCGAAAATCAATTTCGCCAAAATTTCTGAAATTTACCCCAAATCAGTGTTATTTTACGAAAAATTCCCCAACGCAATTTCTATTCAAAACAATAAATTTTCTATTTTCTATTTTCCAAAATAAACAATGTTAAACTAATTTAAACTCAAAATTTCCCCCCAAATCAAGCCTTAAAAAAAACAAAAACAAAAAAAAAACAACAAAAAAAAGCTTGGCAGAATTTTGCATGCATATTCGCAGCAAAACGAAGAGGATGAAAGATACATTTTACAACGGCAAGTTCGGTTACACTTCTTTTTAAATTGTTGCATATTAGGGTGTTTCATTTTTCCAAATATGTGATTTTCATATGACTTTGCTTGCGCCTCGACTTTGAGTGATGTGAAAGATATATCTGACAAATTTCAAGAAGATTGGATAATATTTAGAGGTTGCACGCTTTGATCACTTTTATCTCAAATTAGCGAAATTTCTAATGTGGAAGTACTTTGCCCTAATGTGCTTCTCATGGGTTTCTTTCATTTTTGAAGGTAACTGAACTTTAAAATGGGAACCTTAAGAGGAATTTGGTGGCTAGGAGAGATGCCTAGTGATGCATTTTTATTAGCTCGACTCAAATACTCTTAGTTTTATTTACCATCAAAAGGAAATGAAAGAAAAACTTTCGTATTCTGCTAAGTCTACCAGTCCTAAACTACAGGAAGTGTAGAAAAAAACAAATATTCCTGTTAAGACGGAGGAGAATATAAGTGCTAGTTTACAGAAGATGTACAAAGAATAACAAAACCTGAGTAAAGAGAATTCAAGGAACACGGATAAAGCAAATGTGAAACAGCAGATTTGGAAAGGTGATCTCTTCAAGTTATTTGACATTTCCTGGCAAAATGTGATGGGCATGACTAGGTTATCACAATAAGATAAATAATTTCTTAGGTCAAAAAGAGAAGATGATATGAGCTCGTTAGTTAGTGTAGTTGACAAGGTTTTCGCCTCAAAAAATAGAACTAAGTGTACAAACGGGTTAACTACCTCCAAAATTTCCTAAAAGACAGAAGTCATCTAAGAGCAGATTACAAAGAGCTATTACAATTCTTATTCCTGTACCTAGAAGGTTGGTCTAAAAACGACTTCAGTTTCAGGATCCCAGAGACTCTGCATCAGGAGAGGTGGATGGCAAAGACAGTATATGTGTTGCAAAAACTAATCTCTTTCAGAATTAGATAAACTCATCATTAATCAAGATAAACTTTTTTTTCTGTTTTTCAAAAACACTTTATGTCTGTCATAAATAAGACTTGATTATTACTTCACAAAATTACTTCCTTGTTTGTGTAATCTGTCAATCAAAAACTGATAAACATTTAGATTAAATGACTGCAATTGTGACAGATGAAAGAACTATATTAATAATTTATAGACTCTAAATAATATTGATTGTTTTATTAATATAAGTAATCAAGATTTTTTGTTCATGTTATTTAATCATATATCAATAATATTTTTTTGTAAGTTATAATTTTCTTCAGTGTGCATATAGGTATGTAATCAGATGGGAGCAAAGATGTATGCTCCAATTTTGTATTTTAGAAACATATAAATATTATAGTTTAACCAGAATTGTTACAATGTTCCTGAAAAATTCATCGGATACACTAGGAATTAACAATTACACCTATTAATAAAAGAAAATACAAGTTTATTTTACAGGATAAATCTCAAAGATATTTTGTATAGCAATTGGATATACATATAGCTCTTCAATGGATATGAAGAAGAAAGTTCCGTGCTATTGTGGACGATCATGAACCAAAAGGTAAGGAAATTTACCTTATCTTTATTTTGTGATTTAATGTGATTATTGCTATTTCACGTTAAGTCTCATTTTTTATCTAACAATATGAACTTAAAATTGTACTCTTCTCTAAACGGTTGAATATTACTCAACGAGAATTGAAAGTAATGAAAAGAGTTGCACATTGTGTCAGTATCATATATGTTTAATTTCGGCTTGAGACAATTGTAAGTCGAAACAGAGAATGATTTAAATATGTTACAGCTGTTGAACACTTACCCAGATGCTGATGTCAACACAAGTGCTCTCACAGTTGCTAAGTTGATACAGATACCTTTGGTATCTTTTAGAAACAAACGTAGGTTTGGCTTTTTTGGACGTACGTATTACTCTGGCTAATAAGGGACATATCACTCTAAATTTAGAAACCAAACCTGTAAAGAACAAGGAAATTAAACTATTCGAGGTAAAAACCTAATTTTTTAAGGAAAAGACCTGAATCATTTCGTAACTAATAAAACAAAGACGTTCTTTGAATAGTTTGGGATCCACGATGTGACAGAATACTGCAGTGATTCTCTAAGAAGCCATGCGAATGCTCTCATTCTGGTCAATGATACAGCACAAGGAGTAATTTATTTAATTAAACAAATTAGCCAGGGATAAACAACAAAAACAATTCTTGTTGAGGGTAGTCGAGCATCACAGAAAAGTCGTCACAAAGCGAACAAAGAAGAGATTGCATCGTTCAAAGTTGATTAATATAACACATGTTTTGCGGATTATGATATCTATTAATCTTAGTCTAGTTTTAGTTTTATTTGAAGCTTGAGATTTCTAGTTTTCCCAACAAAAGTAATTAACATTAAAAAATCGTATTTTCTGCCTACCTTTACAAAACTGATCAAAGTGTGCAACCCCTAAATATTATCCGATCTTAATGAAATTTGGCATATATCACTTTTATATCAAAGTCTGCATATCAAAGTCTGCAAAAAAAAAAATTCATTTTATTTTTTGCCTTACAAAATTAAACTCCCTATTGCATATCGATGATGCTGGCCTATCATTACGATAGCTCTATCTACGTTTATGCTAATAATTTTTTCAAGGTTTTGACCATCTCTATTCAGTTGAGATTTGAATAAATCTAAAATGGTGTTGTCATCATCTGCTTCTATCTGACTTAACCTATAAAATTTTGTAATTTATAAAACAACGGAGCTTTCCCTTCTTTGCGCTAGAAGATTTGCCTTGACCACGTGATCATAACGTAAATAGAATATCCTTCACTAAATCTGTTAAAAAACACGGCAAAAGAACTTTTCGGATAAGACCTGAAGATTTAGTAACGGGAATGTTTATGCTATTTAATGCAGCAGAGTTTTCATTCAAGTTTCTTATGAAGAGAAACAAGGGGTTTGCTGCATTAATTGAGCAATGTTCAATTATAAACGTAGCAATGTGATTCTAGTATGCCTTGTCTTGCATGTCTTGCAAAAAGCTCTGCTGTTATTATACGAAGCATAAATTTACAACCTTAAATAAAAAAAAAGTTAAATAATTGTTTTTATTACTTTTGTAGAAATCTATACGAATAAAAGAAATGTGTATTGTCTATCTGAGATGACTAGGAAAATCCGCCCCACTGTGATCTGGAAATTCAGGTGGGGATAGTCCAATGTAAGTCGTAATGCACCTGTGATATGTGTAAGCTATAACGTTGTAAACGATGAGCACTTCCACGAGAATAATGATTGATAAGTCAGATTTCTGTATTTTATTTTCGTTTTCCGAATCAAAATCGAGTTCGAGGACGATCCAGTGCTGTCAGATGACTTTCGTAAATTTTACGTGAAATAGGGAGGAAAATTACTCAAGTTTTTCCCCAAAAAAATTTAATGTCCCCAAACATTTCCCCACGAACTACTTCCCCCCAAAAATTCCCCTGGAGGCTCAAAATTATCCAAAATGGGGACGAAATCCTCAATCTGGCAACACTGGGGCATTTACTGGCGATTATTTTTATATTCTTGCACCACCATTTTAAGCAGATCAGTTTTAGAGTATATTAATTTTGTACGTGTTGTTAAAGTCTATATGGATTTTTTTTGTATTTAAAAAGTGGTCCAAGTTGAATTAAACAATAGTCACCAGTGGAAAAAATGAATCCCCCAAGGAAATCTCGGGTTGCGCAAATTTTGCTACTTTTACGTTGCCCGAGGAAATCTCGGGCGCAGCGAGAGGATTAAAGACATAAAATCATACAAATTTGAAGTTCGTTCCGTTCATTACTGTCCCGGTCAACGCTGGGCTTATCAGCTAGTTAAAAATAAGCAAGAGACAAATGCTGAATTACATATATTGTTTTAAGTGCTAATAGGTTATTCCATTATGGAGCCTGCACGCGACTAAAATAGATTAAAAACATTCATGCTTCATAATTAATTAAAAAGCCATAATAAATAAGTTTTAAACAAATGGAACTAATAAGAAGCACGAAGCATCAGCGGTCGGGCGATAACTTCACAGCCCGATAATATATTTCTATAGAGCTTATTATAGAAACAAACGGTTTCTATAACATACATAGGATAACTAACTAAAAGAAAAATTAATGAAAGGTTTAAAGAGCATATTCGCGATCTAAAATACAATAGCCAAGCAACGGTACTTTCAAAAGCAAATATAAAAACCACATTGAAAACAGAGTCAATTAAAATAGAAAAAATAGCCAATTACGGAAACCCCTTCAACACATTATTGAGGGAAGCTATCGAAATCAACTTAGAAAGTGAAAATATATGCAACGACATCGCACATTCAGCTATCAACAGCCGCTGGCAAATGATGCTGGTAAAAAGGGAAAAACTGAACAGAGGAGAGGGAAAAAGAGGGAAAGGCTATAAGATCTCATGCTGAACTGCAATTAAGCCAAAATATCATCATTTCAAAGTGAGGAAGCCTCCGATGAAGAGGCGAAAATGTTTTGGGGATTGCACTGGACAATGTAGACGCTAGATTGTACATAATAAGCCAGATACTATGCAATATTGATATGTAGCATACTTTTGAAATGTTAATTATATGTGTTTTTTTTTTATGAAAAATAACGAAATATGTTTTGTAAAACTTTTTAATGTAAATGTATACAAATAATAAGAAATTTTTTTAATGAAAAAATAACGTGTCATATTTTTAATAACTTGAATAACCTATAATGAAAAAAATGTCGATACTCTGATAGCTCTCTACTATGGTAATAATGTCTGAAGATATGGTATAGTATTAATATATAAGGTATCTTATTTTGCAATTTCAAGATTTATTTATGTGGTAATTGCTATTTATATTAGCATACTGATTGACAAAAATGATTATGCATAAATAGAATCAACAATCATTTACCAGATATTGTATAGAAAAGCATGTTCTCTACAAAATCTGGGAGCGCCCATTCCAGCGCTTCACCACGTCAGTTTATTTCTTCTTGCCTAAGTATATTCCGTGGACAGTTGCCATTTTTTTATTTCGAAATTTCGCCATAACCCTCTCGCTGCGCTACCCGATATATTCTCGGGCATGCATTTTCCGTCTAATTAATACTATTTGGTTATTCCCACCAGTTATTTTTCAGAGAAAACTTTGATTTAATCAGGACATTTTCCCCGATTACGATAGTCTAAAAAAGATTAAAAATTCTGTAAAACAGGCTCATCGCGAAGAAATATTTACGCAGCGAGAGGGTTAATACCAGGAATTTTTTGTAAAATTTTTATCTTTACTTAATGATAGACAATTCCTGATTACTTGAACTCAATATTTTTTGAGAATTTTCTGTATGAATTCGAAATTCTTAAATTAATAAAACGGCTAAACTGGATAACCTCATTTTATACCTCTCTTAATCCTTTAACCGCCAAAACTACAAGGTTGAAATTTTCAATTTTTTAGCTAAACGTCACTTGCCACCACAAACTCTTAACCCTAGATCTACCGGAAATTTTATTCAAGTTTTAATAAAACGTTCTACACCAGAATTTTTATTTAAAACTATTTAACTTATTTATTTACCTTATTTTTGTCTGGTTTATATACTTAGTTTATTTTAAAGAAATTTCTGGTTTGAATGAATATTTTGTATGTACCTGTCGGGTCCAATGGACCCGTCTGGTAGACGGAGGGTTAAAGATAGTTTTCGCCTTATATGATCTTAAAATTTTATGTCTTAAGTAAGACCATTTTTTTTAACTAAAAAATAGTGGTGGGTATGAAATAACTTAAATATGTGCATTTATTTTTACTGTTGCGTGAACGCAACACCAGCGGGTAATGGGTTAATGTGAATTCCATTTATTTTCAAAACCCTGAAACCCTGTGTATAAACTTTATATATATGAAAAACATTACCTAAAAATTTATTGCAAAGTAAATTTTTCATTAAATACAAATTGAGAAGTAATACAATCCCTAACAATACCCAATTAGTTTTTGGAGTTTGTAATCAAAAATATTTCTTTTTCAATTATAAATTGTACTTCAGGATATCGTTTAAAGTTTTCTTAAATTATAAGGTTATTTATCTGCAGAAATTAAATATTTGAAACCATTTATGAAATTTAATGATACTTTTATTTAATAAATTTTCAAGCCACATTAGTATTGCATCAAGTAAAAGTAAGAATTTTACTCTAAAGCATTTTCTTGCGATAAACCATTCCGCGAGATAATGTCAGATATTTTCTTCGTAATTTTGCTTGATTAATTGTGTTGAAAGGTAAAAATTTATGAAAACTTTTCCTAACAACAAAAAGTGCATTTTTTTTACTTGAGTGAACTTAAAAGTCTTTACGCTAACATCTTGGAAAGTTTATTAAATTTAACTTTTTTGACTCGTTTGAAAGATGTAAAATCCTAAAACATATTTTTCTGTCATTTTGCACTTCATTCCAACCAATTCATAAAGTATTTAACGCATATATATATATTTTTAATTTAATTTTTTTTAATTCTTTGTCAGCAATTGTAATTATGTTAATTCCAAATGCATCGTAAAACTTATTCTTCACTTTAATTTTTAAAACATTTCCAAGTAGAGCGGTATTTTGTTTTTCGTTGTTAACTTTTGGATACTTGTGAATTCAAAAATATTCTTTTTCTGCTAGTGTTTGAAATACAAGTATGATTTTTTAAGCAAACCATTATATTCTGAATAATTACTTTTAGGCATATACACTAGCACTTTTGTACCACATTATTGATGGCATTGATTTATCAGTTATATGGTAGAGGAAAAGGTCCAAATACCGGCTACCACTTTTGTTTTCAATCTAGATCATACAATTTTCAAAATTAATAAAACAAAAAGTGACAGCAGGGTACCTTGAAACGTCTTACACCTATTTAAAGAAAAAAAAATCAATTTAAAACGCGTTTTCTGTTTATAAGAAGCAAAATTCAGAAAGTCTTTAAAATTTGAGTTTTTAAAATGGAGTCTAAATACCGGCTACCTAAGTTTTTTCCCAAAAGATCGCACAAATAGAGCTAATGACAATTATTAAGCAGTAAGAATATTATTATAATAAATTGTATTGATTAATAACGATTCTTATGCACAGAAAAAATACGCAATTTTTAATAAATAAGTATTTTTGTCAAATTTCTAAAATTCTTTACGACTATCTCTCACAGTGTTCTTCCTATTATGTTTCTAGCTTTGTTTTTTAACGTGTAAAAAAAAAAAAAAAAAAAAAAAAAAAAAGAAGAAGAAGCTTTCTGATTGAAATGAGAATTATTTTATCTGAAAAATCAAAAGCATAATATCACTCTCTGCGTCGGTATAGTCCCTATCAGCCCACATATCGCATTCTTAACATTGAACTCAGAATCTCCTCCCACATTCTTGTTCACAGAGAAAGCACCCTTGCAGAAGACACAAATTTGTCATCTTCCTCTGTTGGATATTTTCCTTTGGATATTTCTGCGCACAGATGTACTGCAGCCGAACAGGTTGTCAGTTTGGTCTTCATTTTTATTTCAAAATTCCCCATTCATACCAGAAATTCCCTATTTAATAAACCCTTGAAATACCTCTGATAATTGTTTCGGTATTGGGGTATGTAAGAAAATAATCCCAATAGAACCTAATCAAATATCAGGGGTATATGAAATACGTTTCACCAAAGAAGGCGGTACAGTGCAATTTTATATAGGAATGACAAACAAAAAGCTTAAAACTAGATTTAAAGAACATATAGCAGATATCAAATACAATAAGAAAACTACAGCTTTGGAATCAATAGAGATCTTTTTACGCAGTGAGAATATATGCAATGGCACAGCCGCCATGGAGCTTCCTAAATTTTGGAAAGAGATGCTCTACAGAAAAATGAAACTATAGTATAAAATAATTCATGTTCACAAATATCCATTTTTACCCGACTGAAAAGAAGGGTTATGTGTTTCACGCGTATCTGTGTATGTGAATTTCTTTATACCCTCGAAACATCCCAAAGGCTGGATGGATTTTAATGAATGAGGACTCTATTAATTCGTCTTGACCGTTCAATGGTTATAGGCTTGGTTTCGTTTTTATAAGTACAAAATGGTGGCGGCCGTAAAATACAAAATGGTGTTAGAGACGAAAAAAAATAAATTACACACCATATTGAATGGCACATCATTGGATAAGTCTTTCAAAATGAAGACAGTGTTTCATTGACTATTTTACAGTCAGAAGCTCTGTTTAAATATTATACAACCTGGAAGTTGTGTAGCAAGGATCTCTAGCTTGACTCCAACTCTAACCATCATAGACATCTATAGGCTTCATTAAAACAGTGTTTATAGATAGGAACTAACAATTCAACACAATTTAAAAGTCATCAATACAAGTAAATAAAAAAAAATGTAAGTAATATAAAAAATAGTTTCACATTGATGAGAAATAATTAATTAGATAGGCAGTAGGGGTTTTTTGATATTTCAAATTTAATTGATTTATTAATATTGCAGTTTATTTCATTCTGCCTGAGATAGCGTGATTTTTCTTTACCAGATTTTCAATTTAAAAATTTTTGCGAAAGTATTTGTATCAGAATAAATCTTGAGAATGTCAGCGTCGGAGCAATGAAACATGTTGATCCGAATACATAAAGGTATTGATTGGCCGTGTAAAAGTATTTTTATCACTTTTAGCAAATATAAAGTTAGTAAAAAATAAATAAATAAATAAATAAATATAAAATAAAAGGCCAAACTGGCAACACTGCAGCTGAACAAATTAGATAAAAAAAAGTCTCAAATAAAAAATATATATATATATATAACCAAAATAAATTTTGAAAAATGAAAAGTATATACATGGATATACGATGGAGTGGTATGGATGGAGTAATATACATGTGATTTTATTACCTCGAATTTTCTGATATTTTGATACGAAAATTAAGCGAACCGCAAATTTCCTTTCAAAATTATGAGAGGCGTAAAATATGTGGGGTTTCAAATTACTAATTACAGTCTTTTCAGTCTATTCTTAATAAAATACTTAACCAAACCAGTTATAACATCTACAGTCGTGGAAAAAGAAAAATAAACACCCCCTACTAACTCCTCAACAAATTAACGTTGACGAAAGTTACTGGTACCCATCGATTGGAAATAAAGTCTACTTTTAACTGATGTATATAAAATTTTCTTAGGGGCCATCTACATATTAAAACGAATCCAAACTTCATTTTTTTCAAAGGCACTACCCAATTTTAACGATATATTTCAAATCTTCGGTTCAAACTATGCCTAGACAACAAATTGCAAGTCATTTGAATGATAAGTTTTTGAATTATAAACATTCAAAATTTAGTGCTTCTAATGTTAAATTACATTTTCATATTATTATTTATATCTCCTGAAATTATGCTTCTAATGTGCTAAGTTTTTTCGTAGCAATAATACTAATATACCCAAACATAAATACGCTGGATTTGCAATTTTTATAATTTTATGATATGAGTTATGAATTATGAAATTAATATTCGACAAAATTATGAATTGCAACCTACAGTTTTTTTGATGGATTTAGATTTATTATGTCCTGCTTTTTGAAAATCCAAAATTTCACACTTTTCTTCCAAGTAGTTTTCAAATTATGCTTAAAAAACGGCAAAATGATGGTTTAAGCGCCGTCTATTATAGAAGTGAGTAGATATTTTGAAATTTATTCTGCTGTCCTGTAATCTAACAGGCTTCATTGACTCCTTGACTGGCGCTTAAGGTGCCTTGATCAAGAAAGGGGCTCTCTCGGTTAACAATCGAGTAGGGAACTTCAATTTGGATACAACCCTTAAAATATGCTCCTTTTAAAATAATTAATTTCTTGAAAACGTATGGTACGAATTACATAAAAATTTGTTTCTAGGCTAATTGAAGAGTGTAGAGTTCATTTATGCTGTTCCTTATAGAGTTCATTCATGTGTACTGCTATTGAAAAAACAAAGTTATGGTTCTTTTTAATATGTAGATTGCCCTCTAAGCAAATTTTATATACATCATTTAAAAGTAGACTTTATTTCCAATCGTTCGGTACCAGTAACTTTCTTCCACGATAATTTGTTGCGGAGTTAGTAGGGGGTGTTTACCAGTGTTTTCCCATTTAAGCCGTCCGGGATCATGGGTGCATATATGCATATATGCCAATATTTCTTAATTATTCCAGAGTCTTACCCAAGAAAAACATATTTAAAAACCGGAGAGAAAATATAAAGCAATGTGTCTTATTTTTATACGTTAGTTAGTATATTGGTTTGAATATAAACTAAGTATTTTCTGATAATAATTAATAAATGAATAACACTTAAGATATAATGCAATTACAGTGGTTACCAGGTTATATGCATGTTTCAGTACAATTTTTAAGATATGACACAATATGATATGATTTACTACAATTACAATAACTACTAAGTTATTTACATTATTTAAAACACTTTTCTAAATCAGTTTTAACCTCAAAATCACACTAAAGGTCACATTGTTCAGGGCGAGCTGAGGTCTGACAATAAGGTCAGGTTTGAAAAATAATAGTTACATTTAATGCCACCAAAAAAAAAACTTTTTTTTCTTCTTTTTTAAGATTAATTTATAGAATAATAATTAAAGAATAATGGAATATAACTGTGCAACAATAAATACAAATAATAGTTAAATGGAATAAAATTACATTAGATTTAATAACGAGAAACATATCTATCTGTACTAATATTATAAGAGGTAAAAATTGTTTATTTGTTGGAGGTAAGCTCTGGAACTACCGAACCGATTCCAAAAGTAATGGTATCAAAATGATGGTATTAGTCCAACTTAGAACATAAGCTATATCTTATGTCCATGCCACAGGCGAAAAGGGGGTGCGGGAGCAAAAAACGTTCGAAAAATGCGATTTTTGTGTTACTGAAGGGCCTGGAAACATGAAATTTGGAATGGTAGTTACTTATAAGGTACCAATGATCTCTAAGGACATTTCTTAAAAAAAAATCGAAATTAAAAAGGGGTGAAAATGCGCGAAAAGCGTTTTAAAAAAACGTTCTAAATGGCAATTTTTACGCAATTTCAGGAAATACCAAATTGATTTCACAAATAATGGTGTCAAAATGATGGTGATAACACTTGCTCTAAAATAGGCTACATTTTATGTCGGTGCCACTACCCCTAAAGGGTGTGCAGGAGCAAAAAAAAAACGTTCGAAATTGCGATTTTTGTGATACTGAAGGGCCCAGATACATGGAATTTGGCATGATAGTTACTTATTAGATATAAATGATCTCTAAGAACATTTCTTACAAAATTCGAAATTGAAAAGTGGTGAAAATGCGTGAAAAGTGTTCTAAAAAACGTTCTAAATGGCGATTTCTACGCAATCTCAGAAAGTACGTATCGTACCCAACCAATTTGAAAAGTAATGGTTGAAAATCGATGATGGCAGCTCTTGCTCCATTATAGAATGTACTTCATGTCGGCGTCACTACCACCTTGCGGTTGCATTTTAAAAAAACGTTCTAAATTGTGATTTTTGTGATACTGAAGGGGCTAGCAACTTGAAATTTGGCATGGTAATTACTTATGAGATGTAAATGCTCTCTGAGAAGAGTACCTTAAAAAGTTGAAATTTAAATGGGGTGAAAATAAACGAAAAGCGTTCTAAAAACGTTCTAAATAGCGATTTCTACGCAATCACAGGAAATATAAACCGATTTCAGACGCAATGGTTTCAAATTTATGGTGAGAGTCCCCGCTTCAACATAGCCTATATTTTACGTTGTTGTTACTACCACTTGGGGGTTAAAGGAGCAAAAAATGTTCTAAATTACCTTTTTTGTGTTAAAAAGGGGGTCTAACATTTTAAACTTGGAATGGTAATTTCTTCAAAGATGCAAATGCTTTCTAAGAATTGTCGAAAGAAAATTCCAAATTTAAAAGGATGAAGTGCGCTAAAAGCGTTCTAAATTACGATTTTTATGCAATCGTATGAAATATGAAACCGATTTCAAACATAATGGTTGCAAATGGATAGTGATAGAACCTGCTCAAACATAAGCTAGATTTTGTGTCGGAGCCCCAACCCCTAGATGGTTACATGAGCAAAAAACTTTCTAAATTGCGATTTCTGCGGTACTGAACGGTTTAGAAACGGTTAGAAACTTTAACTATAGCACGGTAGTTACTTATAAAATATAAATGTCCTCTAAGATCAATCGAAAATAAATTCGAAATTAAAAAGGGTGTGAAGCGAAGGGAAGTAGTGAAAAGCATTCTAAAAGAGTCCTAAATTAAGATTTCTGTGGAATCTCAGGAAATAATATACCGATTACAGAAGTTATTGGTTGCGAATCAAGAATGATAGTCCGTGATCCTATACGGGCTATATTTTATGCCGGTGTCACTACCACCTGGTTGGCAGGAACAACAAGAAAGCCTTTAAAAACATCTAAATTCCGTTTTCTATAGATTATTAAGAAGTACCAACCGCTTTCAAGGTTAATGTTGTTAGCAAATTAATGGTGACAGTCTCTGTTTCAACATTTTTCGAGACATTCCAGTTCAACTCTGTTTCGGCATTTTATGTTGGTGCCACTAACACCAGAGAGTTGGTTGTCTGTTAGACAAGAAGCTTGCAATTTGATATGATGGTTAATTTTAAGATGTAAATGGTTAAGATGGTTTCTAAAAAATTCAAAACTTCAAATGAATACTGAAGTGAGCGAATGAAATGAGCATAAATGTCTCAAAATATTTTCTAAATTATCATTTATTTCGAATTAGTTTTAGTTCTTCTAAATAATTAAAATCTCCTTTCTGTCTATTGCACTTTTATAATGAATTTTAGTCAAACTGTGACTTAATTTGTAATTGTTGAATTATTCCAAAAAGTGTTCTTCTAATAAAGAATAGACATGCAAATATCACTTGGCATATTTCAACTATTACGCGAGCAAAGCCGCGGGGTTTTCTAGTATTAGATAATTATATTTTTTGGAAAAACTGTGCAGCAAATGAAACAAACCGTCCAAAAGTAAGTTGGAGTAAATTTAAAAAGAGCTATAAAACAAAAGGCTGAAAATTAATATTTAAACTTGATAATGGGACGTTTGTTCATATTCTCACAGTCTAAAACTTGCAATGAGAACGAAATGATAACCAATTATGTTACACAGTACATAAATAAATCCCCCATCAAACCCTGGCCTAAGAAAGAAGATAAATTTAGAGAAAAGAATTAGTTAATTTGTAAAGGTAAAAGATAATCCAAAATTATAATAATAGATATTATAAGCTGCATCCAATGGGGGAGAAAATAAATAAATAATTTTACAAAATTATCTTACTCTTTATCATTATCGCATTTTCTGTACGACGAACGCCGCCGCGACGAATTGATACCACTACGAATTGACACCGTGAAGAATTGTGCGCGACGAATTGACGCAGAACCCAAATGTGCAAGTCTCTTTAAGAACATTTGTGAAGATACAAATGGAGAACATTTGACACTTTTTGTTTAGGCTCAAGTAATTTGACAAAGACAAACAAAACTCTTCTGCTGAAAAGGTGAAGATGTCTGATTTAATTACATTTATAGACATATTTATATACAGATGTATATTAGAGATTATTTAAATTATATATAGATATTAGATATTAGATTATATATAGATATTAGATAAACTTTTTCGATCGATTCACTAATAATTTAGGAAGCTATTATTGATATTGTTGTTTGTAAATTTTAGAATTACTGTATGTTAGATGCATAAAGTGTTAGTATTTTAATGTTTAGACCTGACTGTATGTAAAAAAAAAATAATAATAAATAAAAAACTGGAATTATTTTGTCGGTTTCGTACCACGAATTCCCCTAAAAATGCATTTTATTAAAGGTTATATCGCCATGTGACACTAATGCTAAAATATTTGAAACATATAAACACTGCCAAATAGTACTGTATTAAATTTAGTTATGAAAAAAACATTAATTGAAAATACAAGGTTAGTTTTATTTCTTTGTTTTAAAAAGTTATCATAAACCTCAACCAACCTTGTAGGTAATTCAAAGGTATAAATATATATATATATATTAATACCAAAAACCACACACTACACATCCAATCCCAAAACTACTGAACTACAGAGAAAATTAACAAAATAACCATGGAAAAAACTTACTAACTAAATCATGAACGAAAAGAAAACAACCAATGGAGACAGACCGCAAGGCTAAAGACTTGCATGCTGGGTTTTACCGGCTATTACTCATGAAACTTCCCCCATATCTGTCAAGACCATACTGGCCAAAGAAAACTTTAAAACTGGCCATCCAAAGCAGTAATCGAATTCGAAAAGAACACTTAAAAACTGTCCATCCAAAGCAGCAACCCAATTCAAAAAGAACGACGCAACCAGACAGAGCTCCTTATAAAGCCTACGATTATTTGGCGATGTTTTTAATCGCCAAAAGTAAAGCGTCGCAGTAATCTTTATCCTTGACGAAATTGTTTACCAAACTATTTAACAAACCAATAGGATAATTCTGATCCATTGCATCTTGATAAAGATTTATAATGTCATTTATTATACTATTATGATTAGAATTTAACTTTACTATCCTTATTAAACTATTGATAATGATATTTCTGAAAATGGAAATATGTACATTGGAATTAAAATTTAATATCTTAATAGTTTCAAAGTTGTAATCCTTTCTCTTATCATAAATGCTAGTTCGTAAACCACCCCTCTCAATGTCGATAGTGAGATCCAAATAATTTACATGCTTTTCGTCATATGAAGTTTTTTTTAATATCAAACCTTGGGGATAGTAGTCTAAATTTAAATCGCTATTAGAATCGTTAATCCTTACTAACAATACATCATCAATATATCTGAAACTTAAAAAATCCTTATCTGTTGTCTCTTTAACCTCGTATAAAAATAAATAAATATCTGCAAGTACCGAACTGCAACTACCCCCCATAGGTATACCTCTTATCTGCTGAAACACATGCTTACCATCGAATAAATAATTTTCATTAACTACGAAATTAAATAAATTTGTCAAATGATCCAAATTTTTTCCCAAAATATTGTACCTCTTAAAAAATTCGAATATTTTATTTTTAAGATCATTTAAATCAATACTGTTATATAAATCTTCAAAATCATAAACATATAGACCTTTAATATTACTCAAACCTATTATTAATTTACACTTCAATCTATGTTCTTCATTTTACAAAAGAAATAAAAAATTGCTATCATTTAAAAAAAAAAGACTTATGCAAAAATATGTAAAAATTAACTGTAAAATCATTCATTAAATATGGATGTCAGTTATCCCGTTGGCTCAATTCCCTTTTCTTCTTTTTCTTTTTGAATATTTAAGAAGTGCAATTATTTCAAAATGTTCGTGAAAAAAAAAAAAAACGTTTAAATCATATTTTAATTTTGTATGTGGAAAATTTAATGCTATTTTTCCGTAAAAAATAGTACACTTTGAAATAATTTATTTTCATGTAAGTTAATCTGCCTTATAATAGCATAGAATATTAAATCCCCTAAAGAAATTGCGACAAGTTAATAATCGAAACCGGAAAAAAGGATTATAAAAATGTTTTCATTAACTTAATCACAGTCTGGTAAATGCTAAGGAGCACTTTTTCTGCCTGCTTTGGTAGTTAAAGGCATTAGTTTGAATTAAAAAATATTCTGAATTATTAAAAAAATCGCTATTAAAATTTTAGTTTAAAAATATGAGTTTTATTTTTATTGTTTACAAAAAATTAGACATAAGAGTTAGCCTATTAAGCATTTCATAAAAATAATTATTCATTTTCCTTCCGATTTGATGATAATCGAATTTCAAATTTATAGAGCAATTTTCAAAGTTTATGTCGATGCGTGCTTGTTCAAAGGAAGAATACAATACAAGTCTGAAACACATATTTATAATCAAATTACTGCGAAGTTAGAAAGTTGAATCTATATTGTATCAACACTTTTAATTGACACACTTATTTTAAGAATATTGTTGCAACTAGGGGCATAAAAGAGAAGAAATGATCCTAAATTACTGTTTGACTATCAAAAATTAAGGAATAATAAGGATAAAAGCAATAAAAAATGAATTTTTAACGTGGTTCAAAGTTACCCAGCCATTTAGGGTAACTTTGCACCATATGATAAATATTATCTAAAATAATTCATTATAAAAAAAAAGTATTATAGTTAGTACAACTTTAACCCCCCAAAAATGTTTTCAGTTATGTGAAGACACCGAATTTACATTTCACAACATCACAAGATTTGTATAATTTATGATAATACAACAAATATCAGGCATAAGAAAAGTGGAAGAAGAGACCATGAACATTTAGAAAAAAAAAAAAAAAACCTGTTTATTGTTCATATAACACATAAAAATGCAGTGAAAAACAATTTTCAATGTGTATCTCAATAATACATCCATAGTTACAGTAATACATACTAGTACTAGTATTATTCAAATAAGAATAAAAAATGTCGAATGTATGAAATGTAAAATTTGAGTTGCTCCTCCCGAAAAACGCCTTTAAATGAATTGTATGTATTTTACACATATTTGTGAAAATATTTATATGTTATATCTAATGTTCACTTTCGGCATTTATATAAAATACACGTGCAAATATGGGAAATTTTTGACAGTAGCACCAATAATCAGTAAATTATAAACATCAGTATAACTCTGAGCCGGCTCAAAGTTACCCTGAAAATGTGATAAAATGTTAGTGCCTTCTTATTTTACATTTTATTAACTATTAATAAAAAATAATCACAATATATTATCACATTTACAACATTTAGACAATAATATGTCTGATAAATGAGTATATTGTTACTTACTGTGAAAATTTAATTGGATTGCAACAACTTTAACACGTTCACGCCGGCGCGCACAGTGGAGCAAAATCCCAAAAAGCTGGCCAAAATATGAAAAAGTTATTTAAATGCCACGAAATTTCGTACACAGGTGATTTTCAGGATGCCGGTCTCGATTCTAAAATTAAAATTGCAAAATACAAAATGGCGGATCCAATATGGCGGATTTCAAATTAAAATGCTTTGAAAGTTATTCCATTTCTATGAAATTTCGTATACAGGTACTTTTGAGAATGCTAAGTACGTTCAAAAATTAAATTAAAAAAAAATGGCGAATTAAAAATAAAAACAATTAGATTTAAATAAAATATTTCGAGTTTCGAAATTAAAAAGTTTCGAGGCTAAACGTTACAAAGTGTTTTCAAGGAACTAAGATGTTTCTAATCGAAATTAAATGATGAATATTTATTTATGAAATGCAATTAAGTACATTAATGGAATATAAAAGACTACAAGGTTTAATTTCTATATATTATTAAAATAAAACGAAAGTATATTCTAAATTTCATATTCTGAATCATCTGTAGTATACTAAGTAGACTCTTCAGAAGGGAAGGTGTCGAAATAGTTTACAGAAGTTTCTGTGCCTCTAGGGGCAAGGATATTACTTTCTTCGATGGTAATTTACACAAGCTTGAAATGAAGGGATCTGATAACATTAAAAGCCACAAAAAAAACTTCAATTGTTTACCTCCTACTGCATTTTAGGGAGAAATCTTCTCCATACCTTTTGATCAATTTGATGCACGATTCTTGAGCGTCTCCCGACATTTGCCCAACAGGCAATAATGAGGAAGCTATTATTTCTGTGCCATGAAGAAGTAGTTTGTGCACTGAAGTTCGCATATAAAACTAGGAATACAATTCCACGAATTTACAAGCTGTTTGTGAGCAATAATCCATGAAATTGGTCAAATGAATGTTAAGAAAATACTTGTAATATGACGTGAAATCGTTTGATCAAATCTTCGTCTACACTCCTTATGGAAGCAGAAATAGTTGCGTTATCAAAGAATCAACGAGCTGTATTATAATCATTTGTGCTTCCAAATCCAAGCTTTGATTTATCGACGAGAAGTCCTCATTGTAAACGAAATCTTTTTTGTAAATTTTGTTTTGCAATTTTAATTTGTTTCTTCTCGTCAGCAGTGCACACTTGCCCTTCCTTTATATCCAGTGTGTATGCCAAATGCAAGCTACACTCAAAAGATCTTATACAGGCATGTGACGTGGAAATCCCGAATTTTAATGATTTTCATTCACTTTTAGTTTGAAAATGTCATCAAGATTATTAAACTGTTTTGAAGTTGCCTGATATAGGTATCAACATTGGGTTGACAAATTACTAGTAATGACAATAAAAATTTTACAATCAGTCATCGTTAAAGCTAGTTTGTAATTCACTCCTACTTATTTTCTATCAATGATTGTTTTAAAAGGAATACGTTTACTCTCCTGATCTGTAATATAATCCATTTCATTGACAGTAACTTCCGTATTTTCGTGCAAAAAATGGATTCTGATGAGCTTAAAAAGTCGAGGAGATTTCCAGATAACGATTTCTGAATTATTCGCAACACTTAAGTTCTAGTGGCACTAGAGAAGTGAAAAAGCTATTTTAACCTAATTTCTACCATTATCATCGCTAAATTTTTGTTTAAAAGTACTTTGACCAAATGTACTATCACATCCCACTTGAAAATAAAATTCAGATTGGATTCTCGGAAGTCAGATTCTTAATAATTTCCGTTTGCATTAATAAAATACGTGCTGCAGTATGATATGGCAAAGATTGCAATTGACAAGATAATTCTTCTAATTACGATAGAATACAAAAAATTATTAGCTATAAAGATAAGAAAATGTATTTCTATTGTATCGATGACAGAGAATTCTTTTCATTTTTTTGTTACTAACCTCGCTTATCAAATTCCTTTATGCTTATCATTATAATACTTATTTGTAATATAATACATAAAAATCTATCACAAAATTGAATAATCTAAAAATTTCAAAAACGTTTGCCAGCTAAATTACTGAGAAAAGTAATAAATGTCATGGCTTTTGAAGCGACTAAAAAATTGATATTTTTACTCGTGGTTACAAAAACCTGCACGAAATGCAGAATGGCAGTTTTTGGCAGCTAATTTTTCATGATTCATTACATAATAGGTCAAGCTATTTTTTTCATTATATGGCGTTGCGGAACACTGTGGAACTTATAAACTTTTTCATGTTTAAAAGCAAAAAAAAAAAAATATATATATATATTAAATTATAAAAAAAAATCATGAAATTATTAAATTTTATGAATTTAATATAATGTTTGTAACATGGGCAAAAAAAGTACACACTATCATCGTGTGAATCCATTTTAAAGCATTAAAATCGGATGATATGGAAAAATGTAGCCCGTGTTTAGAAGAACCTTTGTTTTGCTCTTTTTGTTCGCCTCAGATGATAATCCTCCAAGCGTCACTTTTAAAATGATACCTACAGCTTGCCAAAGCAAAACGACAACCTTTTTATAAATATAGATTCTGACCCTCCAAACATTATTCTATAGAATATTGTTAGCCATGATGGCTAGCCATCTGTATAGTCAAAATTTCCTAAATAGTAACTTTATTTTTCGACTTTTGGCAAGCTTTTTGGGATTTTGTCCCACTGTGCGGCGCCTATATTCATATTTTTCGCTGTGAGGCGGCTCTCGAATTCATGTTTTTCTTCATCTGTCGGCGCGGCACTTTAGCTTATTCAGACACTGTATGTAATGACACGCCCCTCTCATATTTATTAAATTGAACTCGAATATAATAAGCAGAGTTGATTGTGAATGTCTCGAATTTCGTAAGGAAAACTCAAATTACTTAGAGACATGATTTTATTGACTTCATGTGTACGAATTTAATAAAAAATGTCTTAAAATCTAAAGAAATATGGACAATATGATATAAATGCATTTTCTGTAAGGTACAAGCCACGCCCTTAGTCAATGGTATCTTTTGAATGAAAACCAGAATTCTCGTTTCCCGCCATGAATGTATAGGGTTTATAATATTGAATTGCTTTTATTACTGAATTTTCGAATATTCAAGTGTGACCCATCTGTACTGCACGCAGCCTATGGCATAGTCGAGTGTGACCCACCTGTAGTGCACGCCTTCTATTTAACAGTCAAGTGTGACCCACTGGTGATGCACGCCGCCCGATGGGGCAGTCAAGTGTGACCCACCAGTGATTTACAACACATCATGCATCAAATTGAAGGTTAATTAGCCTAGTTTGTCTCACAAATATTCTATCTGTGCACTTTTTGTTATACGCAAACATCCAGCCTAAATTCCAATTCTCCCCTACTCTTTAGTTAACAAGTCCGGATTAAAGGAAGAAATAGCCTCTCGAATTCTGTGTGATTTTGTCACATGGAGGAACACAATTAAACTTTAAACGAAATGCACTTCAAACTGAAATTGCAAATTCATACTTAGCAAACTGCAACACACAAAACGCTTTACGCACAGATGTTACCATTTTGCGTATGTGACACTTCAAGCCTGTAAATAACAAAGCAGTACTAGCGCATGCGTTTAACTAAAACTGTTTGAGTTATTTTTTATTTGTGACATTAAACCAAACCACTAAAACGCTTACAGTTGATACTATCGAAATTTATAACTGGGATATTCTTTTACGGACATCTTGTACATTAACGAAGAAAAATTATATTTAAAGAATAGCAAAGTAATGCTTCAGAATACTCCAGGAACAATTTTATTTATATGAAATTTATTCCTTTTAACAGCATTTAAAATCATACACATTTGTCAATCTATTTGTAATATCAAGTGTAATTTTTAAGAAAGAAAGACCAAAACAAATATCGTAAACCAAGAGCAGAATCAAGAAAACCAAATTGAAATGTAATCTCCATAGAAAATAAAAAAAATTGCAATCAAACATTAGTTTTGAAGTATTTTTTGAAATAAATATTCATTTCTTTTCACATTTTTAGCTCACAGGCTATCAAAGCCTGAGAGCTAATGTGTCCGCCGGTTGTGTATGTAACGGGATAACTCTTGATAGAAATATCAGACTTGTTTCAAGAATTTTTTCTAGTTTCATTCTGATAAGATGCTTCACTGGTTAGTTTTGGGGGTTCATTGGTTAAGTATAAAGGGGGGGAACGGGGGCTAATCCCCTCCCTTAACTTAGATAAATGGTTTTTTCATGCAAAATTATGAGTTTTTCTTCAAATTTTGCTAAACCGGTTAATTCTGATAACGAGCTTAACTGATTAGATTTGAAGGTTCATTGTTTAAGTCTAAAGGGGGGGGGGGGGTAATGCTCCTTTTAACCTTTTATCTACAGCATTATGATCTACTGCAATTTTTTTCATATAATATTGTTTTTCAGTTACTACAATGAAAATTAAAGAATAAACATAGAAAAAAAATACTCACCGGTGAGAAATTTAATTATTTAGAGGTAATTAACTAAAGTGGTACTTTAAAGTACCGTCAGTACACTATGACTAAATTATCGTAACAGAAAATCCACAAGTTATTTCAACTGACACCAGAAATTTTTTTCGATTTAATAAGTATATGAAATATAGGCTTTTTTCTTATTTACAAATATATCGTTAGGCAAAATCCGGTGCCAATCATTTATTTCAACACTTTAGAATTGAAAATGCTTTGCTCCTGAAAGGGTTTAAAAAAACTATTTATTTTTTTTTTTTAGGTTTCGATCTTGTCAGCAGTCCTTTAGTTTTGCGACGTCAATATTCCAGGGACAACATGCTCTCTCGCATCTCCACATATGTAATATATGAATTTACATATGCCATTTCTAGCATAGCAAAAACCAACCGGTGCCACAACTTTTTCGATTTCCTATAAAAAATAACAATGAAACAGAAAAGAAATACCAGGGAAATCACTACTGCGCTACATTTTAGTAATTGCATTTTAAATCCGATGAAAACGATGGATAACTACACAGACGAAAAGTAAACAAGAAGTTTTTCCCCAGCACCCAATGTACTGACGGTACTTATAAGTACCACCGAGTAATTGAACTGTTAAATCAAATACATACACCGTTCAATTAAAATAGCTAGTCAAATTGTATTCTAAGACTATAATGAACACATAAAATAAATCCAACACTTATCTTATATCCTTTACTGTGTTTGCAGCAATGAAAAGACGAGCGTGGCAATCTGTACAAAAAGTCGGCACAAAACACATCGACTGCTTCAAAGATAGTCTCATCCCTCTCTAAAATAACAAACCTAGAACTAGTGCTGCCATATATTCGGATAAAGTGGAGTTAAAAGAGCGATTTTTGCGAAGTACCATTATAATATTAGTAATATTCACTGTGGTATAAAAGTTTAAAGTAAGTGGTACTTATAAGTACCGTCAGTAGATAAAGGGTTAATTTAGATAAAAGTGATTTTCTATCCGATTTGCTTCAAATTTCGTATACTGGTTTATTCTGGTAAGGCGCTTCCCTGATTAGATTTTGAAGTTCATTGGTTAAATATAAAGGTGGGACGGAGGGCTAACCCCCCTCCCCGTTAATTTAGATAAATATATCCGTTTCCTATCCGATTTGCTTCATATTTGGTATACTGGTTCATTTCGATAAGGCGCTTTCCTGATTACATTTGGAGGCTCATTGGTTCAGTATAAATAGGGGAAACGGGTGGGGGCTACTTCTCATTTATTTGTTTTTCAAAGGCATTATTCTTTGAAAAAGTGTATAATATATAAGAAGTGTGAATAGCTTGTGAGCTCAATGCCACTAGTTTAACTGGGCACTTTTTTTTATTATTATTAATCGTTTTTCTCGCACAAAAAATTGTTGAAGAATATCAATTTTCTCTTTTCATTTATTTTTAATTTTTTAAATTTATATATATTTATTTATTGCAGATATAAAGAATTTTATGTTTAATTTTTAAAAGAAAAATTAATTCCTATATTCGCCGTCTGTTTAAACATGGGAAAAATATAATTAAAATTTAAGTGCTATGTTGATAAAAACTTTGATATAGTTGATAGTATACTAATATATGTATAAAAAAACTCAATCTCTTTTCGAGAAAATACTCAACTAAAGAACTTTTTTATATGAAATTTTTAAAAAGGTAAATATTCCGGTACAACAGTTTTGATAATATTTTCCAAGTTAAACGTTAATATAAATTTCTGATTTAATGGAACTTGAACTTTCAGCACTATTTTGAATGTATTATGTGGATTTTATAAACAGATCCTTAAATGTTTTAAACGTTTTATTGATTTATTTTTTGATGAAAATTTTAAATTATTTCTCTAGTTGGAAATCCGAAAGTTAGTTCGATAGTTTGAAATCTCAGCATATTTTATAGTAAAACACAATATATACATATAAAATGCAAAGGTTTTTTTTTTAGTTTATTTTATATGAGAAGTTTTTCGTTTTTTTTTTTTTTTTTTTTTTTTTTAAATGGTAAATTCTTTATTCAACGTCAAGTCAAATTTTTTAATTTCTAAAATTTTGTTGTAAAAAGTTTTTTTTAAATGTTAGTTACATCTTTAAGTTACTTTAAGTCAATTGTATTAAGTTAGAGTTTGGTGTGATTGTGTGTTTTTCAGGCTTACGTTTGCATAAAAGCTAGATTTTTTTTTTGTTGTTGTTAGCTAGATATTTCCTTTCCCCAGTATCCTCTGAAAACATTCCAACTGAAATAATATATCCATATTTAGGCAATGCCGGAAAAACATAAACACAATTGTGAATCGTTACATCGCGCCTCGTTAAATCATTCGTTTGGATATAAATTATCTTTTTATTTCATTCTAGTCGATGTGAAAAATAATTTAAAGCTCTACATTATCTGTATATTTAAACATCTGTATATGTATGTCGCAATAAGTATATGTTAGTCTACAGAAATGTGTAAAGAAAATTTGAATATGTGTATAAACTAACGTTTTGAAAGGGAAGAAAAGTAAGAAAACATCAACTTTTACTTTCAATCAATTCACTTCAAAGTTAAATCATATTTCTAGATTTGGTAATAACACCAGTTATACAGTGCACTCGGATATATGGTGCTTTTTTATCTGTCGAAAAGTGTGATATAATGAGAAGCTGCTCTACTGTAAAAAGATATTTTATTCAAATTTTACTCAATCTAAAATCCAAAGATTAGTTATTTCTTTTGTTTTTGAAGATCATACATCCCATCCAATCACATAGAAATTAAAAAAAATAAAACATAAAACATAATACTAATTAAAACTTTATCCTATAATCATCATTTTGCAAAATAAATATTTTTTTTTCTCATACAAAAAAGTCACTTATGGAAAAATGAGCTCATTGTGTAATCATTCATTAATAATTAATGTCATTTTTTTCATTGACCAGAATAGATTGTGTTTTCCTCTTAGGGTTACGCAATCAATCCAAAAATTTCTTTTCAAAAATTTTCATTTGGTAAGGTTTTAAACTTTTTATTTAAAGGTTATTTATTTAAGGTTTTAAACTTTAGTGGGATTTAAGAAAATTTGTAGTTTTAATTAATTATTTTTAATTATTTCTTTAAAAAAGCTTTAATTTTTTTTTATAAAAAAGAAAAATCGTTTGTTAAGTATTTCTTTAAAAAATAGTTATTCATTTTATTTAATGCTTGATAATAATCAAATTAAAAATTTATAAAGTAATTTTCAAAATATATTTCTTTCGGTACTTACCGAAAACTGTGAATGTGATTGCTGTTTAAAAAGCTTATTTTTCTCAAATTACTGCGAAGTTTAAATTTTTAATATAGTTCTGAATAGCAATTTGACATTTTATACATTGTAAATAAACTGCAGATGAACAATATAAAAAATATTATTTTATTTATATTCTAGAAAGTGAAGAAAATAAGTACAGTCAGCAATATTCTTTAGTCTCTTGGATTTATGCCAATATTTCTTTATATTTTTGATTTGTAAAAATTTTATCAGCTGTTTCTTTTATCAGGCTAAAACCATATTCCTTCAGTTTTTTTTTTTTTTTTTTTTTTTTTTACTTTCCATATAAAAAATATTTTTAAACTCAAAATTGACACTATTATATGTTTTACATCAGCATTTACTTTCTATGTGATACTTATTTTTTTAACACAAAGTGGATCTCGTTACACGTTTCACATGAGCATTTACTTTCTATGTGACCCGTGTACCCGTGTGACTACGTGAGCTTAGATCTAGTTCTATTTTAACACAAAACTGACCTCATTATATGTTTCATATGAGCAAACAGGCAAATATATATAGGAGGTGTGGCTATTAATAAAGAGACCAATGCTGTAAAATATTTTATTTTAAATTTATGCATATTTAGTTATTATCCCCTTCAATATGCACCCTTCTTTTATCCCTACAAGTCTCCATGCGAATTTTCCATTGTTGGAAGTATTCTTCTGTGAGCTCTTTCATGACGCGTGCACCTTTTTCGATCACACCTTCAACGGATGAAATCTGGTTCCTTTTAACGCAGATTTGACCTTGGGATATTTGACAGATAACAGTCACATTTTGCCAGGTCAGTCAAATAAGGTGTATGGTGTAGCACTGGGATGTTATACTTGACTAGAAATGTCTTGACAGACAATGGTGTGTGAGCTCGTGAGTTGTTTTCATGAAGCACACAAGATTTTTTCTTCGACAATTCGGGTCATTTTTTTCGCATTTTTTCATGGAGTTCAGCAAAGACCTAAAGGTAGTAATGCTGATTAATGGTTTGACATTCAGGAATTTAGTGAAAGTACACAATCGCATAAAGATTAAAAGATTTCTCCGTTGTTAACCACTTAAATGTTTGCCCGAGATAAGTCGGGAGTAAGAGCACTGTTTCCCTATACCCGTCGCCGGTGAAGTGGTTATGGAAGGGCGACCCGAGCGAGCATCATCTTCAATGTCTTCTTGGCCATATTGGAAACCACCCAAAAACCCGCGCACATGATGAACATTCATTGTCGTATATTCTTTCTAACAAATGATGAGTTTTAGCAGCGGATTTTCTAGGTTTAAAAAGAAATTTCACATTAATTCGTTGCTCTTTTAAAACATTCAAAATTTTCCTGGCAAAATACATACTAAAACCAAGGTCCAGAACAAATGAAAATCACGGCCAGACTAATTCGAATACAGCCAATTTAGAGGCGGTAATCGATGCAGGAGGCTTTGAGTGTATTCAGAAGTGCAGTTCGCGCCGCGCGCGCGCTCAGAAGTTTAAACCATGGAGTAGGTCTTATCGAAGAAAGGAATTTTAAAATAATTCAATTATTTCATTATTTTTATGGTTCAAAAAAGGTAAAACCAACGACTATATTTCTTTATCCTTCCAAAACATTGTTTTCGTAACAGATATTCATGCCTATGTTCACTCAGATAAAATCTAAAATAGTCGGGAAAAACATCACGTGACCTTCTTTATCTACTTTAGCCCATTTAGAATTTAAAATTAGTTAACCAACCGCACACAAACTCCGCGCAAGCTGCTGAAAAGAATTGTGTGAGCGATTTGATCACGTGATTGTGCGTTTTGTGCTTATGTTTTATTGGTTGTGCTTTGTTTGGTAGGTTGATTGATACAATTTAAGAATTCAACTGGTGATCTAAAAATTTTAACTTTTTAACAATTTTCTTTTTATTTATTTAAAAATGATTTATCAGTTGATTTATATCTTCCGTGATAAATAGAATGCTGTTAGTAAACCAAGATTGTGATATCAACATATGAGATTTGTTTGTAATCTACTATACTGGATGGATTTCAATGGAATTTGCACTGTTAGTTAGACAGTTTTTCAGGGAAGGTTTTAATATATATATCTCTTATTTTATGATTGCATATTTTAATACCGTGTGGATAACAGACCAAAATATATCATAAAACATGAGAAAAGGGCATTCAAAATTCTGTCAGTATAAGCAAAATACTTATTTATACTTTCAGTAGAAAATTTATAAACATTCTAATCATACTTTATTCACTACAACACTAGACAGCAAACCTATATATTTTATCTCTTTAAAAAATATATGTACAGATATTTTTAGTTAAAATAATCTACAACTATTACATTTTATTTTTATAATGTTCAAAGTAAAATATGATTCACGCCTAGTCTGGATAAAAATTCACTCCTAATAGTCTGGGCAATAGACACCGTATCTACCGTATCACCGTAGCTCTACCTAGCAAAATTCATGGTAGTTCTGGAAAAAGGCTTACTATGTGTTTTTTGGGTCGCTGAATCCGAATTCGTAACTTTCCACCAAAATTTCCCCCGGCAACCCCCCCCCCCCCAAATTTTGGTAAAATGCCCCCAAAAAAGGTTTTTATTAAAATAATCAATTTTTTATTGTTTTAGCTGAAAAGTATCTAGAAATTAAAAAAGTAGACGAAATTTGCAACAAATTAGATATATGACATTATGACTTCGGATGGAGGGGAAGGGGGGATCTGCCTCGGAACATTCGCGCTGTGCTGCGTGAACTAAGTTGCGCAATTCCACTTAACCACTCACACGTTTACATTCGCCCTCCCATCTCCCTTCCGAACTTTCTCTATAATGTTTACTTTAAGTTTTTTGGGTCGCTGAATCCGAATTTTTAACTTCCCCTAAAATTCCCCTCCCCCAAAACCCCGCCCAAATAGTTGTTTTTAACTTAAATTTCTTATTGTTTTAGGGGAAAAGCATTACGAAATTCAGAAACTAGACAAAATTTGCAACAAATACGATATATGACATTATGACGTAGGATAAACAGGGGGGGGGGGGCTGCCTCTGAACATGCACTGTGGTGCTACGTGCACTAAGTTATGAAGTCCAGGCAATAGGGGATTTTATCTGGAAAAATTAATACTAGTTCTGGATTTCGACTCACTTTATGTTTTTTGAGTCGCTGAATCTGAATTTGTAACTTCTCACCAAAATTTCACCCGGCAACCCCCCAAAAAACTGATTTTTTGAAAAAAATTGGTTTTTGAGAAAAGCGCACGGGGAATGTTCGGAGGCAGCCCACTCTCTCCCCGTCTATCCTACGTCATAATATCATGTATCCTATTTGTTGCAAATTTTTGTCTAGTTTCTGAATTTCATAATGCTTTTTCCCCTAAAACAATAAGAAATTTAAGTTAATAACAACTATTTTGGGGGTTTTTTGGGGCGGGATTTTGGGGGTAAGTTAAAAATTCGGATTCAGCGATCCAAAAAACTTAAAGTAAACCTTATAAGGAAAGTTCGGAAGGGAGATGGGAGGGCGAATGTAAACGTGTGAGTGGTTAAGTGGAATTGTGCAACTTAGTCCACGCAGCACCGCGCGCATGTTCCGATGCAGATCCCCCCTTCCCTTTCATCCTAAGTCAAATGTCATATATCTAATTTGTTGCAAATTTTGTCTACTTTCTTAATTTCTAGATACTTTTCAGCTAAATCAATAAAAAATTGATTTTTTTAATAAAAACCTTTTTTGGCGGGCTTTTTACCAAAATTTGGGGGGGGGGGGTTGCCGCGGGAAATTTTGGTGGGAAGTTACAAATTCGGATTCAGCGACCGAAAAAACATAAAGTAAGCGAATTTCCAGAACTACCATTAATTTTGCTAGTTAAAATGCCCTATTGCCTGGACTATAAAATACTCAAAAAAAAAAAAAAAAAAAAAAAAAAGAAAGAAAAAGAAAATCAAGGAATTATCCTACGCGCAAAAGGATATTTTCACACAATATATATTATTTTTTTCATTTGGATTTGCTTAATGTTTATATCATTATACATATACATACTACATATATAATCACTTAGAAACGAAACTTTGAATATTTAAAAGGCGTTCAGATGTAAAATTTTCCTCTCGAAATACCTCATTTTCTCACATTTAAATAAGTATTTTATTATTATAATAAAAATACACGTGTCTCTGTATAATAAAAATAAAAAATATATCTTCATCAAAAGTATATTATTCATTATGAAAAATATAAAACAACCAATAAACAAAACAAAAAAAAATTATGACACAGTGTGGGACTGGAAGGATTCGAACCAATAATCCCTAGTCTCGAGTTCACTGCCTTATCCATTCAGCCATCTAGCACACGTTCCTTTTGTAACAATAGATCTTTATAATTAGAACCATAATTAATCAAACCCATGATCTGTTCCTGAACACACTACGTGTTATTCCATGCATGATATAGACCCACTCCATGTTCCTGTCTCCTGAGCTCGTGCGCGTAGCTCGCGTGCATCTTGAACACACCCTTGGTGTTACACAACTATCGTTCGTACAAATTTGGCGCATGCGCAATTCTTCTGTATAAGCATTAGTCTCGTTATTAAATAGCCACACTTCGTATATATATATATAATTAAGAAAAAAACATCTCATAGCAAAAAGAAATATTTATTTGTGTAGCAGGTAGAAAATGCTGCGAAAACACAATTTATCTCCAAATTTATTATTTACTTTTGTTTACTTTTGCAATTTTCAAATTTCGCATTAAACACGTTTATTTTCCATAATCCAAGTTTCTCATTAAATAATGCGTTTCCTTTAGCATTTGTGTCCGCTAGTTTCCTTCCTTGTGGCATCGGATGCCAATCTCTTTAAAGATCATCAGCCAATTTTTCGTGGTTGGAATATAGTTCAATTTATAGAAGATTTACTTATTACAATTGACCATGGGAAAATGGTAGCTTGAATATAACAAATTACAATGGAATATAACAACGTTTCGAAGACAGTTTACTCGAAAAACATGGGACCCTTGTCCCACATCTCCGAACCCTGATTATTATTTTTTTTTAAAATCAGGTTGCGGTATGAATAGATTTATATTAGTTATTGTATTGTTTATGGCGTAATTGGTGTATCATTATCAAGTTATTAAAAATAAAAATAAAATTCGAAAAAAATACACAAAAAATATTTTTTATAAATCTTTTATAATGTGACACACAAATATGTATATAATTTTCTGAGAAACACTGAGATACACATACTCCAACATGATGCACTAAGTTTTGAAAATTCAGCAACAGTGAATTTTAACCTTTTGCAATCCGCACCAAAATGTCAATAACCTACCATCAACTCCACGCCATTCTTACATATTTGAAAATTTTAACTGAGAAATTCCCTAAAATTATGTTTATTTATTGTACATTCATTTGTTGTTTACAGTATGGGTGTCAGTAAATTTGTGGTTAAACTTAATATGTCACCATATAGGTGTCAGCGGATGTGTGGTTAAACTTAGTATGTCACCGTATAGGTGTCAGTAGATTTGTGGTTAAACTTAGTATGTCACCGTATACGTCAGTGGAGTGCAAAAGGTTTTAAATAATGTTTTCAATAATATTACGAAACGCAAGGTATATATCAAACTTTTCAGGGGCAAAGTAATTCTGTTGCTACACTTTTAACCCTTTTATCGGCTGGCCCGTGTTTTGCCGTTCCTAGAAATCATATTAAATTGGCTGTAGACAAAAATAATTTTAACAGAATCATGTTTTGAACAGTATGTTGAATGTAGGGATACGAAAACTCTTAAAGCATTAAACCGCGAATTAATATATATATATATATATATATATATATATATATATATTGATTTACACGGACAAGCATTCTAATGAAAATGCAGAAAAATTTCCGGACGGTCATTGAAATTGATTTAATGACACCAGGATTTATAAAAACAAGATATTTATATGGAAATAAGTAAAAGTTTTTCTTTGCATACATGTACTGTACCACCGTTTATCAAGGCAATAATTTGGTTAAACATGGTTCGTAGTGTACGAGTGGGAAAATTCTAACTCCATCAGTAGTCCTTTGTTTTTTTTCCAGAAACAACTTTTAGCTCACAGGCTATCAAAGCCTGATAGCTAATGCACCCGCAGGTTCTGTATGTACGTACCCACGTACCGGGTGTCCTAAAAAGGATTGACTGATTTTAAAATCCAATAACTTGCAAACGGTGACAGATATTTAAAAAATTCTTGCAGGAGGGTCATGCATGAGGTCAAAAGTTTTTTTACAGTGATTTTCGATTTTAGTTCGAATTACAATCAATAGATGGCGCTGTAAGCAGTAGGCGCTAAATACAGGCTCGATTTTTTGGTCTTTCTGTTCTTCCATGCGGAAAAAGGAGATGAAAATGTATTCAGTGGGTCCCGAAGTGCCAAAAATCGAGCCTGAATTTAGCGTCTGTTGATGGCAGCGCCATCTATTTTTTGTAATTCGAACTAAAATAGAAAATCACTGTGAAAAACTTTTTACCTTACGCATAACCCTCCTGCAAGAATTTTTTAAATATCTGTCACCGTTTGCAAGTTATTGTATTTTAAAATCAGTCAGTCCTTTTTAGGACACCCGGTATATGCGTATGTATGCACTTAACGCGATAACTCGTATCTTTCATAAACATAAAATTGGCAGATGCTCTTATTCAGAAAATATAAAATCGAATATTTTTTCCGTATTTCGATAAAAGTCTTTCAGAAAATGTTATAAAAGTTGGCGTTTTGAATCAAATTTCTGAAATGCTGGTTTTACTTAATATATTTTCAAGCTATCATGGTATTGTATCAAGTAAAAAAAAAAAAAAAAAAGAATTTTTACGCCTAAATATTTTCTCGTAATAAAACATTCCACGAGTACATGCCAGATGTTTTCTTCATAGTTTTGCATGGTTAATTATGTTGAAAAGTTGAAACAAATTAAAATTATCAGAACTTTTCCTTACAATGTGAAAGAGCATTTTTTACACTTTAGTGAACTTAAAAGACTTTACTTTAACATTTTAAAAAGAACTTAATTCAATTTACTTTTTTCTCTCGTTTGAAGGATGTATAATTAACTTAAAAATTCCCTACAACATAATTTTCTGTCATTTTGCACTTCATTCCAACAAATGTATAAATTATTTTACAAGCACGAGTATTTTAATAAACTTATTTTTGTCAGCAAATATAATCATTTTAACTTTAAATGCATCGTGAACACACGCAAACTTTTTCTTCACTTTAATTTTTAAAACGTATGCAAGTCGAGAGATATTTTGGTTTTCGTTGTTAAGTCTTGGATACTTGTGAATTAAAAAAAAAAAAAAATCTGCTAGTGTTTGAAATATAAGAACGCATTCTTTGAATTCATATTTTATTTGAACAAAATCATAATATAAAAGAATCTCTTTTTATCCATTTCTTTAGTCCGTTTCAAAGAATGGAATGTTATTCAATACTTTTTAAATGTTTTCTTTATGTATATATATATGTAGGATTTGAATTTAACCCTCTCGCTGGGCAACCCGAGATATACTCGGGCATGCATTTTTCCGTCTAATTAATACTATTTGGCTATTTCCACCAGTTATTTTTTAGCGAAAATTTTGTCTGATTTAATCAGGCCATTTTCCCTGATTACGATAATCAAAAATTTCTGCTTTAACGAACCGGTAATAAAAGATTAAAAATTCTGCAAAAGACGCTCATCGCAAAGAATTACTTACGCAGCGAGAGGGTTAAACTTCATTTATTTACCTCATGACGTGCGTGATCATCAAATTAAGTGACCCTTTGGTAATTTTTATTATCTATGATTTGAAAGCATGAGTTCTGAAATTTCACGGTCACGAGAACATGGTAAAGTGATTTTCAAAATTTGAAAACCATCAGTCCATCAATTTTTATCATTCATGAAGCATCGACATATTAAATGGCAAAAAAGGTACGGTTAGGCCTAATCGGACTGCTCGAAAGAAAGTGTATTATATGTTTTAAGTGAGAAATGTAATGTATTTGAAGAAGCTACTAATGAATGGGTGTAAAATTATCTTTATGAAATTGTATTAAATTTCATGCGATGTTATTTCAATGTTTAGGCTTTCAAATAATCCAACAAATTAACTTTTTACATATTATACAATGTTGCCAGATTGGGGACTTTTTGGCCCCAGAGTGTTGATTGTCACCGCTTTTTTAAAATAGAAATATTTGGCTTATTTAAAGTAGATTAAAAATTCTGAAAAATAAGGCGAATTATACTATTTTAAAAAAGCGATGACATTCAAATAATCTGAATTTAAAAAGTCCCCAATCTGGCAACACTGATATTATATTCTCACAAATTCATAATGCAAAAGGACCATCATTGATGGCTATTTTTAGTTATTTAGTCTGCCACTTTATTGAATCAGAAATCTTCGCTGTGCATTTCTAATAATCTTTCACTTTGATTTGATATTTGTAAATTAAAATTAACTTCTTTTCTGTTCGTGTTAGAAATATAAGTAAAGTATGAACTTCTTCTCATTTTAAATATGACCACAAGCATTAAAATATAACAAATTCTTTATTTTAACCGATTTCTAAGAAAGAATTTTACACAATTCCTTTGAATTTTTGTTTATTTATGTGCAATGGGGCTGCCATTGGCGACTATTAATTGTATTTTTTGTCTGTTGCTATTTGAAAACTATAATATTCATCACACATTTCTAACATTAATTCACAGTTCTTGGATACTTGTGAATTAAGCTATGCCGTTGCTGTTAATGTTAGAAATATAAGGGTTTTTGTGTGATTTTTTTTTATATATAACCACAAATATAACAAGAAAGAAATTCTTTTTAAACCATTTTCCAAGAAAGGTTGTTATAATTTTTTTTAAAGTTTTCTCTATGTGTGTGCACCAGGGTTACTACTAGCGACTATTTGTTTATTATTTTATCTACCACTGCTTGCAAAATAATGATCTTCGTTGTAGATATTTGGTTATCAGTTTGTTTTGGTTTGGAAATAGTGTAAGTAAAATAATATACAAGTAATATAAAAATTTCGTTTTTAAAGTCAAAAGTTTTTAAAGTTTTTTGATAAAGCATAGAGCTATTATAAACTATATTTAATTTTAAGTATCCATATTAACGTTATAAACAAATGAAGACATATGAATTATTAAATACCCAATTTCATTTGTCTAGTTTCTTGATGACGATATCGCTTTTTTCTGGATATGTGTATTATTCCACAAAAGTGACGTGAAATATGCCTACTTTTTAATAGATGTTGTTTAAGACAGGATCGTAATTGTGGTAATCTTTCTCATAATTCTTCAACGGTTGTAAATGACGTCATGTTCTATAAAATAAAAGCGCGTATTTGAAGTATTAAAACTGAAATAAGCATTTTAGAAGTGTATGATTTTCACTCCAGCGGCTTGAAAATTGTTCACAGTTGGAAATACTTAACTTTTGAAAATAACGCAATTGAAATGACACACTGATAAAACACAAAGTTTTACAAAAATTTAGAGTGCCTTTATAGAAGAGCAGTGACCGTTAGATTAAAATAATACTTGTTTGAAAGTTAGACTAACCAATATAAGATTGTTTAAGAGTAATTGTAAAATATAAACATTTTTTGTTGTAACTAATTCTGTAGGTTTATTAAGAATTAATGAAACATTTCCTTATAAACATTTCTTTTTTCGTCGAAATTCGACGTGTCTACTTCGTAATATTTTTTTCTTTTCTTTTCGTCTTCGGTGGCGACACAAAATTCTGAAAAAGCAGAATTCCTGCTTTCTGCTTGTTGTTAAAATTAGTTTTGGTGATGGTTCCATTATAAATTTTATAAGTTTTTAAATATATCTTGAATGTCATATTCCTTGTCGATTTTAGCTTCACAAACTACAACTCGAAAGAATTGGCTAATCAACGCAAAATTTCAAAATGTTGTTAACGTATACTATATGCTATTTTTAAATTTGCAATTGTGAATACTTTGTGTTTACAAGAATATGTAGAAATATTAATATATGGGGGTTTTTTTTCGCAAAAACAAGCGACTTTAACCATAATGTGATTTAAAGTGAATGCAGAAAACAAAAAGGGAACTTATACAAAAGCACCTGATGAGAAAAATAACCTTCGCACCAACTGGAGCGCAATAAACTGATACAGTAACAGCTCTAAATAATGGATATCCCAGGAACACAGAATTTGACCTCTATTGGCAGGTATCCATTGATCAGATGTAATAATACTTTGATGTCGTTTTTTTTTAAGTTATTTGTTAAGGAATAATATTATTAAAAATAAATTTGTCAAAATGCATTAATATTATTGTACGAACAGTATATATAAGTATTGGGGAAATACACGTACTTGTTAAATGTTTACATTTTACAAAAACGTAAAAGTGAATCAGCTCTATGAAATTGGTTCATAAGTTGTTACGTTTAAGAAATCATTTTAAAAACAATAAATCTTAACCTGAAAAATGATTGCTGAATCCCTTTTGAATCAATATCTCTATAAAGTAGATTGGGTGAAGATATCGTAGTTTTTGATTTAATTTTTTTTTAATCGCCTGTTATAGTGTTATTTATATTTGTTCTTCATTGACTGTTTGTTAAAGTTTAGACTCTTATGTATTATTTAAAAACTTCTTTAATTTTACAGATGTTATAGAAAGCACCGAAAATTTTGTTTTTGTAAACACTTGCATTTCGGCATCTTACCCATAGGTATGGGTAAAGCAGTAAAAACATAATGGGACGAATAAAAGTAACTTTAATATTTTAGACATACTAAAGTTGTTAACTTACTTAATATTGGAAATTACAAAAATATGAATGTGACAAACATTGGCAATATAATAAAAGAACAAACTAAAATTTATTTGTTATATAATTATTTATGTTATGTTAATATATTTGTTTGTATAATATTTATTTAATATATTATGTTCTACTTAACATTTAAAAGAATTATGGCTCTTAAGTATACCTATTTTGAAGCATTATCACAAGGTTAACTATGGTAAAGCCACTATGATAAAATGCTTTTAGAGTCAAACTTTCTTGTTAAAGTTTTTCATATGTCCCTTTGTTTATTTTATCTTAGGTCTGCCACAAACTGCACATTTGTTTAGGAATTTTATTTAACCAACAGTTTCACTGAATGCACTTGGTCCCATCACAAATTCGCGAGCTTTTATTGTACTGTGTTAGCCACTCTGAACAATAATTTTCATTCACTTATAAAAAAAAAAAATAATCCTCGTCTTCTGAATCTTGGGAGGGAATTTAATCATCATCCATATCAGCGTCAGTTGAAGATTCTGTCTTTCTACCCTTTGACCTCTTATCTAATTCCTTTTTAGAAAGGCTTGAGACACTTGGAAATTTGCAGTTGCTATTGTCACACCGATTTAGTTTGGCTTTTATAGGCTTTTAAAATTATTTTCATTTTAATATTAAAATGAGAAAAAATACTTTAGTAAAAATTACGTCATATTTAAAACGATACATTTAAATTTTCTAATTTAAAACAAATTTCAAGAGTATTTATAAAATTGTTTACTTAGCCATTTTATAAGCTAATTTTAAATTGTTAGGTTGATCTTATTTAATCAATCACGAAAGTAGCAGTTAGCTGTCTCGACAGCAATTGATGCTCTCTTAAAATCCCCCAACCAAAGGGAAATGAATGAAAATCTAATTACAAGAGATTTCCACTAGCCGTTTAATTACGATTTAATCTTCCGTAATCTTTTCAAAGCCGATCAAATTAGCGTCATTTTAGAGTCTGTGGAATCTGGATGGAGATTGGCGAGCGTAGCTCGTAGAGGGCAAAAACCCCCTAGTTATCTAAAACTATATTATATACTAACGATATTTACATTTATTAAAATTATTTAGAACTGCATTTAACATAAAAATTTTAGCAATGATTGAAAGTAGTAATTATTAAACAATTATTTATAAGGCAAATAAAGTTTATTTATAAGGCAGAATACATATAGAAACTTTTCAAATTATATTCACCTTAGATTTTAATATTTCTTTATGTCATTTTAAACATTTAGAAAATTTATAGGATTTAATAACTGATTTAAATTATCTGATTAAAATTGTTGACAAATTAGTTAATAGCCAAGAGTAATTTAAACAATGAAGAAACAACCAGTCATTTGATCGCAACGAAAAACAGCCGGCTTCTTACACCAAGAGAAAACAAACCGTCATCTTACCCCCAAAAATTTTCGTCGACTCACCCCAAAGTATTGAGCAAGATCCCGGTGCCACACACTGACGTGAAGGAGCGGGAACCGATCACCATTTATGCTTTGAAGAAAGGCCAGGATCCAGCACTCTCTAAAAACATCAGATTTATTCCTCTGGTGTTTAAACTAAGATTTATATAGGCAATTAAAGAAGTCACGTAAAAGATTACGTAAAAGACACTTACCAGAAGTATAAATACGAAATGGCAATAAAAAAGTACCACTAAATTTAAAAAAACAGAACGCAAATAGAACTTTAAGTATCACTAGGTAACCCTCTTCCTTACAACTGAGCAGCATTTTCCTACATCGCCTGCTCACATGAAAACTACGTGATACGGCATTTTGTACAACACGACATCTCACATCAAGTTAGCCTATAAAGCACAATCGTGTTCCGTCATTAACAATGAGTTCAAATTTATGAGCTAAGGCTTTGTTTACATATATATTCGTCTCTAAATTTTGAATAATTCCAGGTTTTACTTCATCGAATAGAATTAACCACGTATTGCTAAACAGATCTTTTAAGAAAACTGTACCTTAATTTGTGATGAATTTTAGAATAATTTTCATATATCTAACTTTTTTATGTATTGAAAAAAAGAAACTATAAATATATCTTTTATAAAATAATGTTTGACACACAAATAACTCTCCAATAAAACATATAAAACGAGAAGAAAATTACCACAACTAGCAGTTTATTGCTTTTATTCAGTATAACTTTCTCATGGTAACATTAATTGACTCATTGAACATATTTGTTGAAGGAAATAATTGATTATATCACAATTATAAACGTTTAATTGGAAATAATTTCTTTGCTAAGAATATATTTATGTATAAACTTGATTTATGGCGTCAGATGCCGTGATGGGAAAAATCAACACGACTCTATTCCATTTATTCCTGTCAAGGTTCCATTCCTCCTCCAGACCTCTATCCCTCATCGCCTTTTTTATATTGTCCATCTAGTCCTTCGTAGTCTTCCTCGTTTACTTTTTTGATTTGTTTTATGATTAAATGCGATTTTGGACAGTCTTTCATCGTTCATTCTTTTAACATGACTAAAGCAGATTAATTGCTTTTTTTAAAGATCAACCAATATCGTTTCCTTTATTTTCATCATTTCTTTGATTCTTTCATTTCTTATTCTTTCTATTCTTGATATGCTGCATGATCTACTTAGGGCATCCATTTCCACTGCGGCTAATTTCTTTCTTTTTGTCCCCATCATTCTGTCCCATATAACAATATGCTCTTTAGAATAGAATTTCCATATCATACTTTCTTTTCCTAGAGATCTCCTCTCTCCACGAAATGGAATTTAATAGTTTCACAGCCTTTCTTCCATGACAAATTCTGTATTTAAGGTAAAGCTAGGAGATTCTGCGCACATTTCAAAGGAATAATAATAAAAAATCTAAATAATATTTTTTGCTAAACTATGCATGAATAATTTTGACTTCGTTGGTTTTTTCTGCATTTCCATTGTTATTTGCTTGTTATGCTGTAATCAACTAGAACATCGGTAATAAAACCAAGAAAACTATTTTGCGCAATGTCTCCTTACAGGGTAAGAGAAATTGCGCACATGGGTAGGAGAGATTGCGCACATAGGTAGAAGAAATTGTTATTAATAATAACTACAATTAAATTGTTAACAATAATAATTACACTTAATCGACATTGTTATATGATTTTTGTGAGTAAATGTTACTGTATTATGAGTGTTTATTTCAACCAAATGTTTAACTAATAAAAAAGAAAGAATTTGAACAATAGTTAAAGAATTTTAATTTAAGAAGAAGATTAAAATATCAGAAAAAGCAAGCCCTACTAAGATTACAAAAAAACATTAATCTACTCGATAACATGTTTAATTTAAAAATTACTTCATTTTCATTTCCGCTGTTTCATTGTATTTTGTTTGCTAACCGAAATTGTCGTTGTTCAAAATCGATGCGCTTATTGTTGTAAATCGTGCATCTTTCGCGCAATCATCTGCAACAAGCAATACATTGAATCCAGTCACTGGTCGAAGTTGTCTCCTGGTACAGTTCCAGACATTCAATGAACACATCCTCATCGATCTTCCTTTTTTTTCCTTCAGTTTTGTATCCCAATTTTTCTGGAAGCATCTTATCTTCAGCTGTTTTTTTTTTTGTAGCAGCATCCTTCTTAAGTCTTATTTCATGTATATTTTGCGGATCAGTAACATTAGTTGCACTCTGTTTCCTCTTTTATTTCGATGGCATTAAACTACTTGGAATTGGTGAAAACTTTTCCAAAAACATTGTAGGTGTTATTAGAAAATTTTTTTAATTAACAAAATTAATTTATTAGCAAATTAATTGTTCATAAATAGAAAAAATATATAATATTTAATTAATTTATTAACAAATATATTATTAATTTATTAACAAGTATATTTACATAAAATTAATTTAATAACAACTGCATTATTAATTTATTAACAAAATTTTTATCTGCAATTTTTTTTTTGCAAAGTAATTTTTTTCCAAATTTAGTTTCGATAATTATATGTCTTTCAAAATTATTTCAAAATTGATTCATTCATTTGTTTTACGTATAAATTGCAATTAATGCAAATTTACCAATAAGCTGCTTGATCTCTCCTACCATTGAAACTTATGGGGAAATGCGCCATCTCTCCTAAGTAACATAGCACAAACTCTCCTATTTTGGTAGGAGAGATTGCGCGGCCTTTTATTTAAACATGGCCACTTCTAAAATGAATGGTGGGTGTTCGCATCCTTAGTCTAGGTAAGTATCCTTCTATATATAAAAAAAAGTTTTGATTTGGAAATGGACCTATGAAAATCTGCGTAGATCATCCAAGTATACTCCTACTAGATCGGCATCCATATTTTTTTATGACCGGGGGTCTTTCTTCGTTAATATTAAGAAAACTGTTTCATACAAAAATATGAAAATCGGTGGTATTATAGAGACATGTTTGATAAACACGCTGATGCAGACAGTTTTTAAATCGAATAATTATTTTAAGAGATATTTAATATTAAAGATGGTCAAAATCGTTCCATCAAAAAAGTTTTATAGGAGAAAAACTATATATAGGAACTTAAACATTTTTAGATCATTTTATACATTGGAAGTTCCAGATGTGCAGACTTCAATTATCTTTTTAATTTGACTCATTTTTTGAGGATTTATTTCCATTTTAAATTCAAATTTTGAGCATTCCGAGAGATATTTTTTACACATTTTAAAAAAGGGCAATTATTTTAAACTGTTGCCAATTTTAAAAACAGCGCAAAGAATAATATTTCCTTCAAATAAAAAATTTATTTACACGTGGCTATTATAAACAGAAAAAAAACTTACGAATTAAGTGATTACGTGTTAAAAATCAGTAAAATATTGAAAATTACATCATAAAAACTACAGTTACACGTGAATTTTAAAAGGGAAAGAAAATTTTTAAATACTAAATTCATTATTATGCGTTAAAAGTCACAAATGAAGGAAATTACGTCATATTTAAAAAGGCCAAATAAATAAAAGTTGGCAAAACACTTTAAATTAAAAAATATATTTGCACGAGACGTTTATTTACTATTTTGAGATAATCTTTTCAACTATTATAGTGAATTCTCAGACAGCGCAAATAATATTTCCTTTCTAACAACAAAAGAATTTTCATGTGAATATTAAAAAGAAAAAGGAAACTTTGGTGAAAATTACGTCAGATTTAAAACGATACATTTAAAAGAACTTTCTCATAGCGGTGTTAAAAATTACCGAGAGACAAAGACTCTGTGTACTTAATTCATTTTAGAATAGCATCTTTCAAATTTTTAACACTTTCCAACAAAGTCGAAAAGTGTTATTGATTTCGGTTTGTCTGTTCGCGCTCTAACTCTCGTAAATATACTCGGATCGCACAGAAATTTTTGGTTATTGACGTTTAGCCTAGCACGAACCCTATTTCAAATGAAGTTTGTAGCATGTTTAGTTCATTTACAGGGACAACCAAAAGTATTTCGTTACATTACGGTCAATGGGAAAAATCATTTCAAATGAATTTTAAAGATGTTACACCCTTTCAAACATAATAAAAAATATATGCATTTACGAAGTGCACTAAAATATGCAGAATATTCTGTAGCATATGCAGTGCAACGAATAGTTACTATTCATTTACAGGGCATAATTTAATTATACAAATTCATTTATAATGAAATTTATATACGTCGGTGAGGCTTACTTAAGTTATTTCATGTATAATACGAAGTGCATAGCATTTACAGGAACATACAAAACATTTCAGACAAGTATTTTCTATCCGAAATACCGTATATTAGCGGCGATGGTAGGGAATGCATTTTTAATTATGATATGCGCTTTTAAGTTTCACTATATTTATGCATATTATATGGTGTGTGTAAATGTTATAGTTGATATACAGGGCTACGCAAAAGAATTCGTAAAGGTTACTGAGTATGACCGTAAATTGCTCAAAGGTGGGTTTAAAATGTGTTATGCTGAACTGCATGTAGTTTTCTATGAAATGTTTGTAGAATATAGATAAAATGATATACAGGGCCACGCAAAGAATTGGATACATGGCCACCTATAGATGATAAATTCTGGAAATGCGATTTCAGTAGTTTTAAGAGTGATTTACTTTGAATTAAAGTTTAACTAAATAGTGGCGTGTAATAAAGGTACTAGGTAAACAACAGGGCTGTACAAAAGTATTGAAGTATGTTTCCATCTATTTGTCTAATTGCTGAAAGAGAAATTTCAACCTGTTATGCGTTTTCTTGATAAACTAAATTTTCTATTATATAGTATATATATCAGCCTACAGATAAAATATAACGGCTGTTCGGAAGAATTGGAATAAATATTTGGCTATGGATGGTAACTGCTGAAATCAGTTTTTTAAGTGTTTTTATTTACCTTATTTCCCTAAATAACGAAGTTTTGTTAGACCTTTCAGGGAGTGTTGGAAAGTGTTTCATAATCTATGCAGTACGCATGATTTTTCTTTCTTGTTTTTAATCAAAGACGAAAACAGCCATTGTATCTCTTCGCAACGGCTGATTTCGTCTTAAAAATCTCCAATCAAAGGAAAATGAATGAAAACCCGTTTACATGGTGACCGTCACTGTTTTTTTAAATTATAATTCAAACTTTTTAAGGCCGATGAAATTAGCATACTTTTAGAATCTGGGGTGTCTGAACGGGGGTTGGCGAGCGTAGCTCGTAGGGGGCAGAGCCCCCTAGTCTTATAAGAAATCGTTTAAGTTTAAAATATTTTGTACTACTGACATTCTATAAAAATTCTGACGAACGGTTATAAAAATCAAAGCACTTACTTTAGAAAAAAAAAACCAATACTTTATCCAAGACGCTCGGAACAATCAATGTGCACATTCATGTAGACACTGCATTAATGCTGCTGTACAATGACCTGGAGTAACTGCGCGCGCACTCTACCATTTCCCGTCGACACTCTTTATGCACGATCTCTCCTACCGTGCGATCTCTCCTGGCTTTACTTTACATTGAAAATAGTGGTCGTACTGTGTGTAGATTTATTTATAGGGACACATGAAAAATTTCAATTTGCCACCGTCTAATGTACGTCAAAATTAATAGTATTTTCAACAAAAGGAATTAAGATGAACGTCAATTAGAGTTATGCATCGGGTAGGTAGTCCAATTTTACCCGAACGCGATCGTAGTTCGGATCGGGTAGAGTAAACGTAAGGTTTTTCCGTTTTTGGACACGGGTCCTGATTATATCTAATTGCACTAATTGTTTTGGGGAGGGGATTTTAGGTCTTGCATGTCGGGTTTGCTAACACTTTTTAATAGATGTTATTTCAGATTAAAAGACCATATATTTGAATATAATTGAGTACATATATGTTCATTTTTTTACATTCATAAAAGGAAAAAGTTGAGAGTAGACCCGAACACAGCAGAATTTCAATGTAGATAACATTCAGTAATTTCAGAAAACCTTAAATTGAACAGGGTTGTCAGTTATACCAGAAGTTCCTTATAATATTCTTTTCTTTATGTAGTGACAGACATTAAACTAATAACCTTCAAATATAAGGAATAAACTTTTGAATTCGGCTTTTTTTCTTTAAAAATTTCTCTATATTTGTTTTTAAATCTCAGAAAAGTAAAGTTTTATTACAGGTTTCTTGTGTTGGATTAAATATGTGAAGAACATGAAGAGCACTACATTTTATTTTTAATGTAAACAAAAAGTAGCTATTTGAAAGGATTGTGAAAGATTTCGACATGTAAAAATATCATTTTTGCATACAAATTTCAAAGTAGCTTTCAAGTCCTTTAAGAATTTTTTTCCTTTAGCAAATATTATATTTGAAAAAAGTAAAAACGTAAAAAAAAAGTCTTCTTTCCACTATATATATATATATATATATATATATGTATGTATGTATATATGTGTGTATTAAGAATATATATAATTAGAAATTAATTTTTATGAAAACAGCAAAAATCCATATACTTGGGACATGGAAAATAAAATTTAAAATATTTCCGTAAAATATAATATTTCAAATTAGATGAATCCATCTATTTTTTTTTTAATGTAACAATGTTATTAAACAAACCAATTATAGGTCAAAACTTTGATTGGGGAAACAATTACTTTTTATTTTCCCTCCTTCAATATTTTTCAAATATTCGTTTTTTTTTCTACTGTTTCAACTTAGAAAAAAAAAAAAATTCTTAGTTTGGGAGTTATAAGGATTATTTAAAACCAACAATCTTAATTAATAACATATTACAAGCACGATGTAAATAGATCAATTTAAGGTTTTTCTAGAAGCATTTCTTTCGAAATTTCCAGGAAAGGGGACTTTGGCAGCTTAAAGGAGTACTCTTCAATAACAAAAGAGAATGCGCTTACATAAAATCAAGCATTATTTTGCATATAATAAGGAAAAAAATATTTACTTCTCAAATTTGTTGGAGACCGTATGTTTGTTAGATTCGTTTATTAATTGTTGTGTTTAAGGACTTATACTATTAACGGATTTTTATTTTGGTTTTTATTGTTCCGTACTAAAAAAGTAAACACGGAATCATTATAGGATCACTCTTGTGTCTCTCTGTCCGTCTGTCCTAGCTGTTTTTCTCGAAAACTACGGAACGTAGAAAATTGAAACGTAGTACAGTTATAAAAGCTACTAACCATTCCCAAATACTTTTATGAAAAATTTTGGGGAATAATTGCGTTACCTGATAGAAAAAAAAGAAAATTCTATATCGTGTGGAGTATCATTCAAAAGATCTCGCAACACAGAATTAAAAAATATATTTAATTTTAGATATTTGCAGAGATATCATTGAAAATGTACTGCAAGAAATGTGTTCCCTCTTCCCCCCACCATAGATACTTTTAAATCTACTAAAACTAAGTTATGAAAAACTAGTATGTTGTGGCCATCACAAAACTTTCTTCCATATAAATCACGTCAATTAAATCATATAAATAGTAGAAGAAATTACATCAATTCATATCAAATTATATCTGAATTTGAAGTTTGATGAAAATTCGTGCATTAGTTCTAGAGATAAACAGTACTAATTCATATCAAGGTCTTACCTGAATCTGAAGTTTGTTGAAAATCCAAGCATTAGTTCTTGAGATAGAGCTATTGCGGAAATTGAAAAAAATGCAGCATAGCAGCGCCACCTGTAGAGCTACTGCAAAAAATGCAGCATAGTAGCGCCACCTGTTGAGCGATTTACACTAAAATCTATAAAACGTCAATTCATGTCAAGGTATACCTGAATCTGAAGTTTGATGAAAATTCGTGCGGTAGTTATTGAGATAGAGCTATGGTGGAAATTCTGAAAAATGCTGCATAGCAGCGCCACTTGTTGAGCGATTTACACCAAAAACTAAACAGCACTAATTAATATCCAGGTATACCTGAATCTGAAGTTTGTTGAAAATCCAAGAATTAGTTCTTGAGATAGAGCTATGTCAGAAATTACAAAAATGCAGCATAGCAGCGCCACCTGTTGAGCAATCTACACCAAAATGTTTAAAATATCAATTCATGTCAAGGACTAACTGAATCTGAAGTTTGATGAAAATCCGTGCATTAGTTCTGGAGATTGAGCTATTGTGGAAATTGTGGAAAATGTTGCATAGCAGCGCCACCTGTTGAGCGATTTACACCAAAAACTAATCAGCACCAATTTATATCAGGGACTAACTAAATATAAATTTTTATTAAATTCTGTGCATTAGTTCATGGAGATAGAGCGCCCACAAAATTTGTGTCACATACAGACATTTTGTAAAAACATGTTTTTCGGAATCTCTGACCCCTAAAACATGTAAATCCATCGAAAACCGAAAGTCGAAAATTTTCACGAATCCAATAGTTTCTTCTTGTAAAGATAGAAGAAAGTAAAAAGCAGAAACATAATTTACATTGAACACAAATAACTTTCAAACCCACAAAATTGGTAATAACTTTATATATTTTTTAGATTAATTAAATAGATTCTTTTGCTATGTTGAGCAAAGTGTGCACTACTAGCCAATAAGCTTTCATTGTATTCCTGTCTATTTTTTATCAAGCATCGTGAAAGATTTTATTCGAATGATATTATAAATATGAATGCGTATGTTAAATGCTAATTTTTGTTCTTCAACCACATTAAAAGGACTGATTTCCTTTCTTTGAAACATTGTATTTTGATAAATTACAACATAAAACATAACCTAAGTTGCTTATTATTTAAGTCTATAGTTTTTAATGAATTTCAAGACATCACTATTTGAATTCATAATTATCAATGGTTTTGTTTCATTTCCTGTTTCTATCTCTCTATTCTAAACTAGTATGTTGTGGCCATCACAAACCTTTCTTCTATATAAATCACGTCAATTAAATCATTTAAATAGTAAAAGAAATTATATCAATTTATTCATATAAAAGTATACCTGAATTTGAAGTTTGATGAAAATTCGTGCATTAGTTATTGAGATAGAGCTGTAGGGGAAATTCTAAAAAATGCAGCATAGCAGCGCCATCTGTTGAGCGATTTGCACCAAAACACAAACAGCACTAATTCATATTAAGGTATACCGGAATCTGAAGTTTGATGAAAATCCGTGTATTAGTTCTGGAGCTAGAGCTACTGTGGAAATCACAAAAGATGCAGCACAGCAGCGCCACCTGTTGAGCGATTTATACCAAAAGGAACAAAACATCAATTCATGTCAAGGACTAACTGAATCTGAAGTTTGATAAAAATCCGTGCATTAGTTCTGGACATTGAGCTATTGTGGAAATCGAGAAAAATGCTGCATAGCAGCGCCACCTGTTGAGCGATTTACAGCAAAACATAAACAGCAGTAATTCATATCCAGGTATACCTGAATCTGAAGTTTGTTGAAAACCCAAGCATTAGTTCTTGAGATAGAGCTACTGCGGAAATCACAAAAATGCAGCATAGCAGCGCCACCTGTTGAGCGATTTACAGCAAAACATAAACAGCAGTAATTCATATCCAGGTATACCTGAATCTGAAGTTTGTTGAAAACCCAAGCATTAGTTCTTGAGATAGAGCTACTGCAGAAATCACAAAAAATGCAGCATAGCAGCGCCACCTGTTGAGCGATTTACACCAAAAGGTGCAAAACGTCAACTCATGTCAAGCACTAACAGAATCTGAAGTTTGATGAAAATCCGTGCATTATTTCTTGAGATAGAGCTATTACGAAAATCGTGTAAACGCTCCAAAATGCAGCATAGCAGCGCCATCTGTTGGGCGATTTACACCAAAACATTACCAGCACTAATTCATATCAAGGATTAATTGAATCTGAAGTTTTATGAAAATCCGTGCACTAGTTCTTGAGATAGAGCTAGTGAAGAAATCGCGAAAAATGCAGCATAGCAGCGCCACCTGTTGGGTGATTTACACCAAAAACTAATCAGCACCAATTTATATTAGGGACTATTTGAATATAAATTTTTATTAAATTTCGTGCATTAGTTCTTGAGGTAGAGCGCCCACAAAATTTGTGTCACATACACACAGACAGACACACAGACAGACAGACTCACAGAGTCACAGACAGACATTTTGTAAAAACATGTTTTTTGGAATCTTTGACCTCTAAAACGTGTAAATCCGTCGAAAACCGGAAGTCGAAAATTTTTACGAATCCAATACTTTCTTCTTGTAAAGATAGAAGAAAGTAAAAAAATGGGTAGCAGGATTTTAGTTAGAAAGTGCAAAGTTTTTCATTCCATTATTGAAGGAATTTATTGAAAAATAATTCATAGAATAATTCCAAAACATTAAAAGTCAGAATCTTTGAGATAACAATCGCTTATAACCCAATATGTAATTAATTTATCACGAAAAAAGATTTCGATTACAAATTATTCAAATAATCATGCTGGTAAATCTCATACTTTTAGATTTTAAAATTTATCAGAAATTTTCGCGTAACTTTTTTTTTTTTTTAATCGCCTTAAATTTTTCAACTTTTTATAGTTTTTTACAAAGCTTTATTAATCTTAGCAAGGATTTTATGTAATATTGCAGTTAGTAATTAATGAATTTATCATACGTAACCCTTTATGCGCGTGCAAAACTCGCAATTCACCGAATATTAAAAACTGTACAGTATTATACTTTCGCTGGAAATTCGATTTGTAACAATGACTTTAAAATAAGAACCCAGTGAATCAACATTAGATAGCACATGATTCCCGAAATCTTAAAAATTATATGAATATCTTTTCTATTTTTTCGGAATTATTGAAAAAAGTAATAAAACGAAAAGTTTGATCGATAGGAAATATAAATGAAAATATACTTCTTGGTTGTGATATAATTAAAATAAATTGATCATTAAAATATTAAAGAAGTATTATTTATATAATAAAAATAATAATAAAGTTGTAAGTGTAAAGTTGTTAGTGCTAAATTCTTAGCACTAATTTTGAAACAGAGACACTGTTAAGCACTTTTATTCAAATATGTAAGAGAAAAAAACATTTACCTCAATTTCGGATTTTATCTATTATTTTAACTATGTCACTGGTACTGAAAAACTGAAGAGAGTACTTAAATAAATCATAGGAGAGATGAGCCGATTTTCATTTATGATGCATACTAAAACATCTGTAAATTAGATAATCAATAAATTTCTAAAATTCCATGCAGCTATAAATAGAAGTGTACATTTTTATGGAATAAAAAACTTCAATATGTTAAATGAAAACAGAAATGAAGATATTAAATAATGAATAAAAACACACGAGAAAAAAACGTTCAAAATACAATATTGAATTACAGTGAATATGTAGTGAATAATATAAAGTGAATAATACATAGTGAATAATATATAGAGAACAATAGAGCGATAGGTATGAAAATCCTAAAGGTAGTATTTAAAGAAATCAAAGGGGAGATAAGCCAACTTCCATTTATGATACAAACTAAACTCTTGTGTATTTATAATAGGTAATCAAAAAATTTCTAAATTCCTATGCAGCTATAAATATGTGTACATTTTTATGGAATAAACAACTTCAATATGAAAAAGGAAAATAAACGAAGCTGTAAATGAATAAAATATGCAGAAATAAAATAGTCAATATATAATATAATGACACACCAGATTTGTTTCATGTGGATTCATAAACAATGTGATGGAAAATAAAGAAATAATTAAACTTATACTTTATATTTGTAATATATTCACTGATAGGTCTGGATTTAGTTTTAAAATTTGCATGAAAGTGTTTAATATTAATTCTTAATTTATAAAAGTATAGTATTAAGTTTTTTTTCTTCTAATATACAGGGTTGTTATAATTAAAGTTCGCCTATTCAGAAGGCTCTAGAGCTGGTTCGATGGCTCCAAACGAAACAAAATTCCACTAGTACGTAGATGAAGAGATGCGCTCTGAAAAAATCGAAAAAAAAATAGTTTCATTTTTCATCAGTAGGTGGCGCTGCGCCAATATTTAAGGAGATGTTTGTAGATTCATTATATCAATTTCAGTCAATCCAGACGAAGCACACAAATTCAAAAGTTTCAACAAACTTCGAGGAATTGCGAATTGTTATAATTAAAGTTCACCTAATCAGACCGCTCTAGAGCCTGATCTATAACTTCAAACAATACAGAAAATTGAATATAATTTCATGTGATGTAATCTGCATTAAAAAAAAAAAAAAAAAAAAAAAAAAAAAAACATGTCGCTGGGCAACGAGGAAATAACGAAGAATAACATTACGCATGCTCAATGAATCCTCCACCATTTTCAATAACGCATTCCATTCTCAGAATTGTGCTTTCTACAGCATTGCGTAAACTTTCCTGTGAGATTGAGCGAATATGAAGTCTAATACTGTCTTTCAGATCAGAGATTGTCTGACATCTGTCTTTAGATACAGAATCTTTCAAAAATCCCCACAACATCGTATGTTGTTAGATCAGGCGATCGTGGTGACCAGACTGTTTGAAAATAACGACTTATGATGCGGTCTTCTGTAAAATGGCTTGTTACGAAAGTCCGAACTGCTCTAGTAATGTGCTGTGGTGCACCGTCTTACATAAGCACGGTATTTTGAAGGCAGCCTCGCTGTTGAAGCTCGGGAATCAGAAAATTTGACAACATATTGAGATACCTTCTCCCATTTATGGAACATGTAATGGATCCTGTGGATATTAGTTCCTCAAAAAAATATGTCCCTATCATAAACGTAGCTGTGAAACCGCACCACACCGTCACTTTAGCTGCATACAATGGAACTTCTTGGACAACATTAGGATTCTCTTTCGCCCAAATTCGGCAGTTGTGTGTGTTCACTTGTCCGTTTAAATAAAAATGCGCTTCATCAGTCCATAGAATATTCCATGGCCAAGAATTGTCTACATTCATTCGTGCAAGAAACTGTAGTGAAAATGATAGCCGACTTTCAGTATCCCCCTGTATTAGTTGTTGCACCCTCTGAATGGATAGCAGCGCAAAATTTGACGCATCACTTTTCTCACAGTGGAAATCGGCATATCGACTTCATTCGCAATAGCTCGCACACTTGCATTACCAAATGATGACTGGCTTGCTAAATCCACGGCAGCAGTAGCAATATCTTCAATGCTAGAAATGTCTACCTTTTTTCGTCCTCTGCCAGGAAGAATGTCGAGTTTTCCTGTTTCCTCGAACTTTTTAATCATTTAGTGAACTCCACGATCCGACATTGGTCCACGTCTAACATGTTTTAGTTTCCGGAATTCTCGAAGCTGCAGCTGCGTTCCTGTTATTTTGATAAAAGAACTATAGAAGAAGTGCCTTTTCTTTCAAAGTTACCATTCTCCACAAAGCGTAGATTCAAATGCTTTTCGGAAACAATCAACTGTTTTAGTGTCAAAGAAATCACAGACACACTTTATCAGCACGTTTTAAATCGTCAGGTAGTTAGAAGGGTATTTCAAGTTTTCGAAGTTGCGACGTCACTTTGACATCGTTCGTTGAAAATTAGAATAAAATGTGATCTTTTTCAAGCGTTGGGTGAAATTTTGTGATTTTGTGTGTTTCATCTGGATTGACCTAAATTGATATAACGAATCTGGAAAAGTTTACTTTTACCAACTGTGAGATAAACATTTTCTATATGTTTATCATCTACAGTTATTGTTATTTAAAAAAAACATTTCCGTTACTCATTACCAACGTTATCGCGATGTCCAAAATTACATTTAATTGCAGCTAGAAGAAAATTATTATTATTTGTTCTTATTTAATATCTTCACACATGGTTTTTTTTATCTTTTAATTAATTAATTTTTCATAACAATATATTATCATTTCTTTTATGTCACCAAAGGATTATTTTTCAACTTGATAATGATAGGCAATAAACTGTTAGATTTTCAGGGAATGTTTTAGCATAAAACGCATATCGTTCTAGGTTGCTTGGTTATAGAATTTTGGCTGAAAGCTCTAGAATCAGATTAACCCAATTATGAAAGATTAGCCTTTATAATAGGTTCTATTAGAAGGATTCTGATGAGAATTGCATTGATAAATTTTCAGAGGAATGGTTTTAATATATTACACATTGTTCTATCGTACTTTACCAAACCCGAGAGTAAAGGATCAATTAAAGAAGTTGGTCCTTAACAGCTCAAATTTTGTCTGTCTCAATAGAAGATATAATAACATAATGACGTCCATATCGTTTCCAGCAATTCGGATGGGCATTCTACGTAAATGTCCACATTGTCTTCAAACTCATGATCAAATTCACAGATATATTTCGTTTGATTTAAGGTTTGTTTAGAAAAACCATCGTAGCGGCGAAGTCTGCTAGTGTATGGGTATAAGTAAAGGTGTTCGGATGTTTGGATGCATGTTTGAAATCTCAAGGAACTGGTTGAATTGAATAAATGAAATATCATAAAATTGAAAGATCTTTCTACGTATTTTATAATATACGACACATGAAATATGAAAAAAATTCGGATGGGCATTCTATGTAAATGTCCACATTGTCTTCAAACGCATGATCTAATTCACAGATATATTTCGTTTGATTTAAGGTTTGTTTAGAAAAACCATCGTAGCGGGCGAAGTCTGCTAGTGTATGGGTATAAATAAAGGTGTTTGGATGTTTGGATGCATGTTTGAAATCTCAAGGAACTGGTTGAATTGAATAAATGAAATATCATAAAATTGAAAGATCTTTCTACGTATTTTATAATATACGACATATGAAATGGAATATGAAAAAAAAAATACCGTGATACAAAATATTCGAGTGACATTTTCAGACATCCATCATAAAATTAGAAGCGTTTTATTTTAAGTTTAATATTTACATTTACTTGATCTCTTTATAAACAGACCATGACTTATTTCTTAAATTTCTCCATACTTTGGAGAAAAAAAAAAAAAAAAAAAAAAAAAAACAGCAACGTTCTTTAGCTTTTCAATCCTTACATAACTTCTTAACTTCCATTCATTCTTAGAAATGAAGGGTTGAAAAGCGTGAGTGCTCAAATAAAGTGTAAGAATAAAAGGTAGTGCAATAGATTGTATTTTTTCTTTGATTGCAGGATATGAAGCATTCGAGCAAAAAGAACTTCATACAAAACAGAAAGAATATATTGACTTCCTGTTTCCTTATTCATTGGACTAAAACAGGATAAAACTTTTCCTCTGAGTAAAAAAAAAAAAAATCGCTTGGGCATTATCGAGAAACATTTTTTGAAATAGTAGGAATTATAGGCTTTGATCGAATCATATACTATTCAGTTTTTTATAATAAACAATTCCATATTTTTCAAATATTCCTAAGTTAGCTTAAATAACAAAATATTAGTCAAACATTTTGGGTTGAAAAGTATAAATACTTGTAGTTTTTGCTAAGTTAGTGATCCGAAGAAAAGCATCAGGTAAGTTATAAACTTCAATTTTAATTAATAAGCAAAAGGAAAAATAATTTACAGATATCTGATCATTTGTGCAAAAAATTTGTATAATATGGGTATGAATAAAATTATTTTCTTCTTGAGATTATAAAATATCATTGATTTTATATTTTAATTGTCGCCATTTATTTTATGTATTTTAATTCTTTATAAAACATTATCTTCCACTGACAAATCGATCTGACAAAACATTAGCTATGTAAATAACCCATCTCACTCAGATATCTTTAATTTGCCATATTTGACGCCTATATAGGCGTCAAGTGACATGATATAGTATACATTTATAGTACTCACAAAAATAAGTATACATTTATAGTACTCACAAAAATAAATATCAAGACATTTATCAGTAACTAGCTAAAGTACACGGCGTTGCCCGGAATTTTAAGAAAGTTTGTTTTGAAAAACCAATTTAAAAATTTAACATACAACATAAAACTAGTATGTTGTGGCCATCACAAAACTTTCTTCTATCTCATACTTGTCAATACTTCAAAATTCATTATCACAGTGCATCTATGCTCATCATGAGGATTCTAAAAAGATGAAATTCCGTGCATTAGTTCTTGAGATATTACTGTCCATGAAATCGTGTAAATCCATCAAAATGCAGCATAGCAGCGCCACCTATTGGGTGATTTACACCAGACACTAATTATCATCCACATGTGTCAATGTCTAACTGAATATGAAGTTTGGGGAAAATCCGTGCATTAGTTCCTAAGATAGAGCTATTGCGCAAATCATGACAAATTCAGCATAATAGCGCCACCTGCTGAGCGATTTACGCAACCACATAATCAGTATCAACATTTATCAAGGTGTACTTGAATCTGAAGTTTGATGAAAATTCGTGCATTAGTTCTTGAGATAGAGCTATTGAGGAAATGGTGCAAAATGCAGCATAGCAGCGCCACCTATTGGGCGATATTCACCAACACGTAGTCAGCATCATTTCATATCAAAGAGTAACTGAATCTGAAGTTTGATGAAAATATGTCCATTAGTTCTCGAGATACAGCGATTGAAGAAATCGTGAAAAATGCTGTATAGCAGCGCCACCTGTTGAGCGATTTACACCAAAATGTACAAAATGTCAATTCATATCAAGGATTAACTGATTCTGAAGTTTAGTGAAAATTGTTGCATTAGTTCTTCAGATACCGCTATAATGGAAATTCTGAAAAGTGCAGCATAGCAGCGCCACCTGTTGAGCGATTTGCACCAAAACACAAACAGCACTAAGTCATATCAAAGTATACATGAATCTGAAATTTGTTGAAAATCCAAGCATTAGTTGTTGAGATACAGCTATTGCGGAAATTGTAAAAAATGTAGTATAGCAGCGCCACCTGTTGAGCGATTTACACCAAACTGTACAATACTTCAATTCATGTCAAGGATTAACTGAATCTGAAGTTTGATGAAAATCCGTGCATTAATTCTTGAGATAGAGCCACTGCGGGAATTGTAAGAAATGCTGCATAGCAGCGCCACCTGTTGAGCGATTTGCACCAACATGTAATCAGCATCAAGTCTTATCAAGGACTAACTGAATCTGAAGTTTCATGAAAATCCGTGTTTTAGTTCTTAAGATAGAGCCATTGCGGAAATCATAAAAATGCAGCATAGCAGCGCTACCTGTTGAGCGATTTGCACCAACACGTAATCAGCATCAAGTCATATCAAGGACTAACAGAATCTGAAGTTTCATGAAAATCCGTGCATTAGTCCTTGAGATAGAGCCATTTCGGAAATCATACAAAATGCAGCATAGCAGCGCCACCTGTTGAGCGATTTTCACCAAAAACTAATCAGCATCAATTTGTGTTAGGGACTAACTGAATATCAATTTTTATTAAATTCCGTGCATTAGTTCTTGAGATAGAGCGCCCACAAAATTTGTGTCACATACACACACACAGACAGACAGACAGACAGACTCACAGAGTCACAGACAGACATTTTGTAAAAACATGTTTTTCGGGTTCTCTGACCTCTAAAACGTGTAAATCCGTCGAAAACCGGAATTCGAAAATTTTTATGAATCCAATACTTTCTTCTTGTAAAGATAGAAGAAAGTAAAAAAACAGTCGATATGTTGTACACACGAATCAAATAAAAACCTAATATAAAAATGCATAAATTTTTATAACGCAAAATAATACAGCTATAAATGAACTTATTTACATTCATCATTGGAGCAATAATGTAAAAATACGCTTAATATTTCCATAATTGAGTTTTTATTATGCTGCAATACAATTTTTCACACTTATATGACGTTATATATTCACTACGGCCTGTATATTTCAAATATGACGTAATACCATTATTTTTAATTGTCAAATTAAATATAATTTTTCACATGGAAATCATAAAACTGAAAAATTATGACATAACATCCACTTTTGTTTTTAATTCATCAAACTATTTATTTTATTTTCATTTGTCACGTGGATATCTTGCTGGAGAAAAGATATGATGTAATATTTCCTTTTTTTACATTCGTCCAACAATTTATTTCATTTTTTCACGTCGAAATCGTTGAATCAATAGAAATGTAATTATTGTGGAATTTTATTGTGGATTTTTAATTGTTGGCAACAGCTATAATGAAAAATGTTTCAATCTGATGAAAAATTGCTGTTAAATTGGTGGTTTTTTTATTAATTAAAAATTAACTATAAGTTATTTCGATTCCAGATTACTTTAGTTGCCTCGGCCATGTTTTAATACTTTTACTTAACATTTCACAATTCTGGCTTCCAAACTGTGGATTTATATAAAATTACAGATAGACAGATAGACAAATTTTTCTTTTTATATATTAGATTTGATGAGACTAAAAAAACAGATTAACAAAAATACAAAAACTTGGAAAGGATCCTGGAACTGGAACAGAACCCCATAACGCAATTCTTCCCGTTATTAGAAAGCTCCCTAAACAATGAAAATGATCCAGTAATAATAATATGGCGACAAGGGTCAAAGAAACGACGCGACGGTGAAGTGAAGTGAAAAGTTGTATATACAGGCCAAAGATCAACCAAATTAGAAACGGTAAGAAAATAAATTTTACATAGTGAGATAGGCACAAAAATTTTGTTTTTTTTCCACGTGTGCGCCCTATGATCTCTGTCTTTACTTCTTATGCAGTTAAGATGATGTTTTATAAGGAAAGAAAACGAGGAAGGCGCAGCTTGTTATTTTTTTTTAACCCTTCACAGGACAGGAGTATGACGATGGCTTAAAAATCTGTATCCGGTGGTTCTTCTCGCTTGGAATTGATGCAAGAGAACAGAGAGCCCCCTCAATGACAGACGAAAAACAGCGATTGAAAAAAAATTAAATATTAACACGTTCACGCCTGCGCCGATATTCGTGTTTTTCTCTGTGAGGCGGTGTTCGAATTCATGTTTTGCGTCATCTGGCGGCACGGAACTTTCGCTTATTTAGACATTGTATGTAATGACACGCCCCTCTCAATGTAATGACACGCCCCTCTCATATTTATTAAATTGAACTCGAATATAATAATTAGAATTCATTGTGAATGTCTGAAAGATGGTAAGGAGTAAGCAAATTATTTAGAGACATAATTTTAGGTGGTTGTCTCATGGTTCGTGTGCCTTCTTGAATTTTGGAGACCAGAAAATTTTTTCGGTCCCAGTATTATCTTATAGAAAAACCTCTTCTTAAAAGAAGGCGAAATATTGCGCGTTTAACACAGATTTTTTTTCTCTATAAAAAATACTGGTAATTATCCTGGAGAAATAACGGTATCCGTACGAACCATGTGTCTGTGCTGCTAGCTTGCGGTCTATTATCAAAGTTAGATTAAAAAACGGGCTAATAAACATAATTAATATTTTTTTTAATTCAGAGAATAAATTATTTATCACCTTTTGATCAATATTCAACACACTAAAAAATGGCTATTCGATGGCAAATACCGTGAAAAAAGGATTCACGTTTTTTTCATTCGTATAAAGAGTCTGCAAGAAAAAAGACAAAGATGCAAAGAATAATACAAATGTTTATCTAAAAGAAAAGGCAGACAGTATACTTAGAAGAAAACTTAAAAAGTAAACGCGTATTGAAACCTTTGTAAGGGACAGCCACAGCACTCTGTTTGGAATGCTTTAAAAATTGCATTGAAACAAATAAACAAATATTATATTAACACATTGCCTACGGCCAATTTTTATCAAATCTGAATTTAAAAAGTGTAGAAGCTCCTCCCTGTTCTGAAAGGATTTTGTAAATTGGTGTTCTAGCTTGGTTTCCCAAGTTTATGCATCGGTAAATATCTTTCAATGTACGAATTTAATATAAAATGTCTTACAATCTAAAGAAATATGGACAACATGATATAAATGTATCTTCTGTTAGTTATAAACCACGCCTTCAACGGAAAATTTGAGTGTGACTCACCGGTGATGCACGCCGCTGATGCGACAAACAGCCGTGACCCACCGGGGATGCACGCCGCATCACCGGCAAAAGTGTAGAAGCTCCTCCTTGTTTGTAAAGGCTTTCGTAAATTGGTGTTATAGATTGGTTTCCCAAGTTTATGCATCGGCAAATATCTTTCAATGTACGAATTTAATATAAAATGTGTTACAATCTAAAGAAATATGGTCAACATGATATAAATGTATTTTCTGTAAGTTAGAAACCACGCCTTCAACGGAAAAGTTGAGTGTGACCCACCGGTGATGCACGCCGCCTGATGCGACAGTCAGCCGTGACCCACCGGTGATGCACGCCGCCTGATGGCACAAATGAGCGTCACCCACCGGTGATGCACGCCGGCGTGAATGTGTTAAAGATTTCTCCAAAATGTACCACATCGTAGAAATAATGTTTCCACCAGAAATTATGCTGAGTGAGGAACCAATTATGACGACTCTTGTATCCCGTAGCTATTTCGAAGAAAACGATGCTGGTGAGCTGATATTATGCTGAACGAGAAAACAATAATAATAAAAAAAAATTCTCGACATTCTGCCGCAGTCAAGAGAATGTATAAGATGCGGGTTTGAAGAAGACCTTGTTCAGGATATAAATTATAATGACTCTCATCGTTTATGCAAAAATGGGACTTCCGTGTGAGGAACAATAATTATAAGGCCTCTCATCGTTTGTGCCAGAAAAAGAACTTCCTTGAGTGGGACATAATTTATTAAGGTTCAAACGGACAGATATTACGGATTTCAGTATCTTTGTTGTGGTCGCGTTGTCATTTTCATGTTTTATTTCTTTCGAAGGACGTCGTAGAATCAGGAAATCGGTCCTACGAAATCCATCTCCAACTCTTTCCATTGCTGAGACTCTCCCTTATTTCGTTGATTACCACAGAACACTTGGAAAAGAGAGTACATTTGACATATATTTTTATATATATGGCTTCTGTAGGAGAGGAAAGAATGCAAATAAATGGACCTTAAGGACTCTTCTCGTTTATACGAAAATAGGGTCGTCAGCTCACTGAAGATTAATTGGCATTTCATGCTCTTAAACTTGAATATTTTTCCTAGCGCCATAACGGGGTTATAGACCACATTTGGATTATACCTAGAGTATGCCCTCAAATGCAATAAACTTCTACAATTTAAATTTTCATGGCCAACTGGTTAGTGCTTTTGTCTATTTTTTAAAATTGTGTGTTAACTTTGATTATAATATTTGAAATAAGAAATTTAAGGTAAAAAGGGTCACCTTGTTAATTTTCTAATCTTGGCACATTTGACCAATAAAATAATTTTGTGCTGTGAACAGGGTTCGTACGTTTACCGTTATTTTCAGGGTCACAGTATTTTTTTATAAAAAAATAAATCTAGTTTAAATGGATGAAATTTCGCCTTATTTAAGGAGTGATTTTCCATAAGAAAATACTGGTACCGAAGAATTTCTTAGTCTGGATATTCAAGGAAACGTACGAACCCTGATGAATGTTAATTGCTCTTAAATGTTTTCTTGCAGAGCTATTAATTTCAAAATAAAATTATTTATTCTATAATATAGTATAACTGTAAATGCCGAATTAAAAATCTATAGATAACAATTTTTTAAGTAAAATATATTTGTGTATCAATGAACTATATATATATATGTTTCGGCCAAACCACGGAGCTTAGCCAGTTCGCAAATTGGCTGGTCAATTCGCGAACTGGCTGAGATTCCTGGCCAAAACCCGAAATACATTAAATGAACAGCGTATTTTAGGTTTTGGCCGGACAATTCGCGAACTGTTCGTGAAGCCTTGGCCAATATACGAAGTGAGATTCAACGCTTTCTGGTAGCTGGTACTGACATGCACACGCCCATAGTAACTAATAAGTATATTGAGTTTTTGTATATGTAACATTAGTATTATGATGAATATGTAATAAATATAAACTAACATAAAGAAAAGCACAATCACATTTAATTTAGTGTAGATGCGTTATAATTGCTACTTTTCACTCTCTTTTTAATAACTAAAAAAACTGCTTTATGAAGCCAACAACCAAATTATTTGAGTGACTCTGGAAATAAACGACCAATTCTGCCTAGTCAATGATCTATAGAAAATATGTCGCAGAGCATATTAGTAATATATAACAGCTTCATTATGTTTTAAGTAACGTAACATCATTAAAATACCCTATTAAAGATTTGTTCACCTATATCAGAATTCCTTATTGAAAATTCTTTTTGGTGTCCTTACAAACGAACTATGACTGCTTAATCTATACCCTACAAAAACATATTGCTTCCAACATGAATGAGGCATGTGAATTTCATTATGTTTGACATAGTGTAACATAATTCAAGCGCACAAAAAATGATCTTTCTACCATTCACTCCAATGTAAAGAAATACTTTTCTGTATTTCTGTAAACAAACTATAATTGCTACTTATTTCATGCACCGTTTGCCGTCCGTCTTAATGATGCATACCAATTTTATTATAATTGAGATAATGTAACAACATTAAAATGCACCATAAAAACTTTTCCAATTCATGATAAGTATTGTAACGAAATATTTTTGTGTGTCCCAGTAAATGAACCAAAAATAGTACACACTTCACTTTCAATACCGAAATTAATTGATAAACATAAATAATATTACAATTATAAGTCAACCTTTGTTTTTACTCGAGTTAGAGCACGGGCAGGCAGATGACCAGAAAAATGAAATTTATAAACCCTTTCAAATATGTTGGAAAGAGTTAGGCCGGCAGCCTATACCCATTTCGCGAAGTGGCCGATCGCATCTGGTAAGTTCGCGAATTGTCCAGTCAGTTTAAAACGTTTGTGGCCAGTTCGTGGATTGGCCAATTTCAGGTTTTGGCCGTAACATATGTTTATATATATATATATATATATATAACCATTAAATAAACATTACATACCACCAACAAAAACTGAAATTATGAATAAAATGATATTATATATATATATATTACCATCAAACATAAAAAAATAAATAAATAAATAAAATGAGCAGAAAAAGAAAAATGGATATTTGTAGAAACTAGACAGAAACTTCAGGCCCCAAATACCTACATATATATATATATATATATATATATATATATATATATATATACATAATAATTTTTCTTTTGGATATGCACCAAATAATTTAACTGATAAAAAAGTAAATAAATAAATAATGACTAAGTGAAGATGGTACTTTTTTCTCTGCACTGACAAAAGTTTCCGTAAAGACACACAATAAAGAATCGAGACTCTCCGTAAATTTACACTAGTTCTCGATTAATCCGTTCGAGACCGGCAACTTTTACACAAATTTTATTAAGTCGGCACCACTTTTCTTAAAGAAGCTACCTCTATTTAACCCTTAAATGCCGGGTGTTGCTTTTCGGCAACATACCCAATTTAGGCTCTAAAATACCATTAGAATAATATTGAAGCTATAATGTCTAATGTTGCCCATAAAATACATTCTGAAAGTAATATTAAATCGATTTTCAACATGTAGATGGCAACACTTGTGCTGTTTAAGAATAAAGATAGATTTATTTTTTCAATCGTTGCTACTTGTTCTTTTTGTTTTGTTTGGAAGCTTGGGCCCTATATATTACCCTAATTTTGTATATATTATTATATATTACCCTATATTATATATATTACCCTAATTTTTGATTACCCTATTTTGTTCTGCATTGAGCAAGTAAAATTTATTTCTTATTATAGTTCCCAAAATTCTTGTGTGTTTAATATTATAGAATTTTATCAAGGAAAATTATTTTTTTCAATTAAAGACCAGTATTGCCAATTAGTAATAAACTGTTTTTTAGCCGTAAACCATACTTAAAACAAAATATGATATTTAAAGTATTTTTCCCATGATTTATTTAAACTAGTCGGATGTACCAATCCCAAAACTTTCTTCTATCTCATACATGTTAATACTTCAAAATTCGCTATCACATTGCCAAAATTAAATGACAATCTATGCATCTCATGAGGATTCTAAAGATATGAAATTCCGTGCGTTAGTTCTTGAAATATGACTATCGCTGAAATCGTCTAAATCCAGCAAAATGCTGCCTAGCAGCGCCACCTATTGAGTTATTTATACCAAATCCTAATCAACAACAATTTATGTCAACGTCTGACTGAACCTGAAGTTTGGAGAAAATCCGTGCATTAGTTTTTGAGATAGAGCTATTGCGAAAATCGTGAAAATTCCTGCGTAGCAGTGCCCCCTATTGGATGATCAACACCAACACCTAATTAACAACAACTTGTGTCAACATACAACTAAATCTGAAGTTAGATGAAAATTCACCCATTAGTTCTATAGATAGAGCTATTCAGGCAATCGTGAAAAAGGCAACACAGAAGCGCCACCTGTTGGGCGATTTACACCAACACATAATCAGTAGCAAGTCATATCAAGGACTAACTGAATCTGAAGTTTGATGAAAATCCGTGCGTTAGTTCTTAAGCTAGAGCTATTGGGGAAATCGTGTAAATCCTGCAAATTCATCATAACAGCGCCACCTGTTGGGCGACCAAAACATAATCAGCATCAATTCATATCAAGGAATAACTAAATCTGAAGTTTGATCAAAATCCGTGCATTAGTTCTTGAGATACAGCTATTGCAAAAATCGTGCAAAATGCAGCATAGCAGCGCCACCTGTTGAGCAATTTACACCAAAAACTAATCAGCATCAACTCATATCAAGGACTAACTAAATCTGAAGTTTGATCAAAATCCGTGCATTAGTTCTTGAGATAGAGCTATTGCAAAAATCGTGAAAAATGCAGCATAGAAGCGCCACCTGTTGAGCGATTTACACCAAAAACTAATCAGCATCAACTTGTATTAGAGAGTAACTGAATATAATTTTTTATTAAATTCCGTGCATTAGTTCTTGAGATAGAGCGGCCACAAAATTTGTGTCACATACACACAGACAGTCAGACAGACTCACAGAGTCACAGACAGACATTTTGTAAAAACATGTTTTTTGGAATCTCTGACTCCTAAAACGTGTAAATCCGTCGAAAACCGGAATTCGAAAATTTTCATGAATCCAATACTTTCTTCTTGTAAAGATAGAAGAAAGTAAAAATGAAAGCCGAAAAACATTATTACAATGATTTTTGAAAAACCAGGCATTTAAGGGTTAAACAATCACGAAAATGCTCTAATTAAAGAAACTGAATGTTAATTTTCTTTTTTATTGGTGCCTGAAACAAATTCTATATGTTCTTTTTAAGAGTGCACATATGCACCCATGGTCCCGAACGGGTGAATGCATTTGAATGAGTTTCTCGACCATCCTTTTACAGACATTCACTCGAAAAATTATAATCCTTCGCAGTTCAAAAATGTACTAATTGCTAAAAATAAAATAATTATAATTAAATATTAACAAATAAATAAATTTACAGATACTACTGTAAATTTACCGAATCATTTCTCTCTTATTTAACAAAATCACTGTTACTCTAATCTCTGGTGATTTTACATGGAACTTAAGGTAATGGATTACCAGTAGATTTTGTGTTATTTCGCAGAATATTGTTTAACAGTGTGTTGTTTTCTTTTCCTCTGTTTAATATACATAAATGTACTTCTGTTCTTTTTTTTTTTTTTTTTTTTTTTGTTTCGCTATCCTGATATTACACTCATGTCCAAAATTAAGGTCACAAACATAGAATTTGTGAAAACAGATGAACTATTCACTGTGTTGCCACGAAATTTGGCACAGAGGTATATTACAATGGGAGAAAGAATATGATAACATAACAATGTAGAAAATATTTTAATTGTAAATTAAGAAACAGGGTATATCAAAAAGTGTTAAATGATGAATAAGAGATGAAGCATTTATCTCGGAAAAAGTCTGGCTAATATGGAGTGAGACCACCGTGCACTGCTATACAAGCTTCACAACGAGCTCTCATACTGTTTATGAGGGTGTCAATAAATGTTTTTGGCAACAAAGCCCACTCTTTAGGAAGCGCAGATTTTAACTCCTAGCGGGTCCTGAGATAAGGGTTTCGCTGTGCAATGGCTCTTCCTAGGCTATTCAAAACATGTTCAATATAGGACTGAGGTCCGGAGACCTCGAGAGCCAATTTATACAGCGAATATCCTCTTCTTCAAGAAAATCATCGACATTCTGAGCTCTGTTTGCCTTCACATTATCGTCCATAAACATGAATTCCAAGCCTACAGCACCCCGGAACAACCTCAAATAGGCTTCATGAATTTCATCTCTATAGAGATGTGCGTTGACAGTACACGCATCGAAGACGTGTATTAGTATACGACTACCCAACATTATGCCGCCCCAGACAAGGATTCCTTTGCCAGCAAATCTGTCGATTTCTTTTACATAGGAGGGATGATATAGAGTTCCACGTTCCCTCCAGATGAAGAATCGACGATAATCACTCTGCTTGGTGAATCTGTACTCATCACTGAAAAGAATACGCCCCCATTCTTATTGTGTCCAAGACTGATATCTTCGGCTCCATAACAACCGGGATCTCCTGTTGGATGCAGTGCAAGGGACACACACGACTGGACGGCGGGCGTTAGAGATGAGGTCTTTGAAGCCTATGTGAGGTTAATCCGGGGTGCTGTGGGCCCGGAATTCATGTTTATGGACGATAATGCGAAGCCACACCGAGCTCACATTGAGGATGATTTTCTTGAAGAAGAAGATATTAGCCGTATGAATTGGCTCTCGAGGTCTCCGAACCTCAATCCTATTGAACATGTTTGGGATGGTCTAGGAAGAGCCATTGTACAGCATAACCACCCTCCCAGTACCCGCGAGCAGTTAAAAGCAGCGCTTTTAGAAGAATGGTGTTTGTTGCCATAAATATTTATTGACACTCTCATAAACAGTATAAGAGCTTGTTGTGAGGATTGTATAGCAGTGCACGTTGGTCACACTCCATATTAGAGAGACTATTCCCAATATAAATACTTTATCTCTGATTCATGATTTAACACTTTTTGTTTTACTCTGTTTCTTAATTCACAATTAAAATCTTTTCCATATTGTTATGTTGCTATATTTTTTTTCCTATTGTAATATACCTCTGTGTCGAATTTCGTGGCAACACAGTGAATAGTTCATCAGTTTTCCCAGATTTTATGTTTGTGACGTTAATTTTGGACATGAGTATATTTCAGTGTCGCGTTGTTCTTTTACATTATACAAGGGGATAAACCCGTATTCTCCGGTTAGAGTATATAGGTGAAAACCACCATACATACCATTTCTGATAGTAACACCTTTTTCTGTGCCGACACTAAAAGCACAGCAATAAATGAGGTATTTTTCGATTTGCAAGCGGCTTTTGACATATCGTAATAATATACTGTTAAAATTCGTTTCTGGATAAAAAGAATTTCAGTTAATCAAAAAGTAATAGAAAAAACATATCAGCAAATAATCTCAGAGACTGCTGTGAGAAAACCTCGCATGAGTGTACAGTTTTTTTTTTTTTTTTTTTTTTTTTTTTTTTTTTTTTTTTTTTTTATAACTCTCATAGATTTTTTACACTTAGTATATATTTTTTAGAAAACCCATTAACAATACTATAAATTATATTTATGTGAAAAATTGCAATAATGCGTTCAAATAAAGGTTTAAAACAAATTAAAAACGATATTTTCATATTGGCCTCACGTTTGGAGTTAAAACTCGAAGAAATCTCCAATGATAGCTATTTACGATCAGTCTTTTTTGTTCTGTTCATTTCAGTGTATTAAGCGCAAAATTCGATTACATGTCTTAAATTCGTGTTTTATTTATGTGTTATTGCTTTAATTATTAATTGATGTATGTTTTAATTTCTTTGTGAATATAAGCTGAAATCGAATGATGAGCTATATATATAAATTTAAGTGCAAACGCATTTATCGTTCGTAATCGTCTGTGTGCGATAGATATAGACAAAAAAAATTGAGTAAATTGCGACACTGCGATATAGTTTTCAAACAAATTGCATTTGAAAGTACATTTTCTTCCCTATTCGACGGTGTAAATATTGAAAAAGTCTGGTATTATAAGCTTAAAAAATTGTGATAAAAGTTAGATTCAATTATCTGTTGTTGCAACAGTCAAAATCTGCGTTACGCATGAGCAGGAGCACGTGTGTCCTAATATTAGATAGATATCTATAATTTAGTTTCTCATATATTTTAGAAAATTTTAAATTTCCCTATTAAAATAAATAATAATAATTATAATAACTAATAATATTTATTTTTGCGGCATTTGTTAATTGTAAAAAAAAACGGCAACAATACAGATTTTTAGGGTTCCGTACTTAAAAAGTAAAAACTGAACCATTATAAGACCACTCCTGTGTCTCTCTGTCTGTCACAGCCACTTTACTCGTAAACTATGGAACGTGGAAAGTTCAAATTGGGTGATGTAATAAAAACTATTGACTCACATACGCACAGATTATTAAACATTCACAAATATATTTAGGAAAAATGTACAGGTGCTAATTAAGTTACTTAAAAAATATATATTTTTTCTTTGTATATAGTGTGGGGTATCCCGTGAATGGTTCCGTAATCCGAACTCAAAAATACATTTCTTTTAATTTTAGGTATTATATTTTAGGAGATATCGTCGAAAATGTAGTTCAAAAATATGTCCCCTCCCCCATCTATTTCCAAATCTACTGAAACTAAAATTATGAAAAATTTCGAGGTAGTAGATGTTACTTTAAACCTTGCAGGAAAATTATTAGTCCAAGAGCTGTTAAACATTTTAGGGAAGGTATTTGAGGCACCCTGAAAATTTGTGCAACACTTCTTTTCTAATGCCTGAATACAAAATCGAATGTCTGGCTGAAGGATCGTGGCCCAAAACCTGTGCCAGACAAAAAATGGCACTTGACACGTGTCTGGCACAGTTTTTGTGCCGACTAAAGTGTCTGTCATTTTCAAAATATTTTTTCTAAGCATAAATATTATTGTGCCTCAATCTCAGCGTGCCTCAAATACCTTTTTTGGGTAGTCAAAAAATGGCACTTGACACGTGTCTGGCACAGTTTTTCTGCTGACTAAAGTGTCTGTCATTTTCAAAATACTTTTTTCTAAGTATAGATATTATTCTGTTTCAATCTCAGCGTGCCTCAAATACCTTTTTTGGGTACTGTCAAAAAATGGCACTTGACACGTGTCTGGCACAGGTTTTGGGCCACGATCCTTCAACGAGACATTCGATTTTGTATTCAGGCACTACAAAAGAAGTGTTGCACAAATTTTCAGGGTGCCTCAAATACCTACTCAAAAATGTTCAACAGCTCTCCTACTAATAGCGATTACCTAGGTCGCATAGGTTTTGAGAAAAGCGCATTTTTCCGTTACACACAAATTTCGATTTATGGGCGTTCAGCAAATATGTTGAGGAGCGCTGGGGGTACCTATAGGTAACAGATGTATAAAAGTAACGTTGATATTGATTTTCGAAAAAAATCGTAGGTAGTAAGCCGAGATATTAACCCTTAAAGGCACGGACGGTTTCGACATATATAATGACAAAGGCGGCGTACTCTATTTACTATCTGCTTTTAAAACCTGGATAACAACTTTTAATGATATATTTGTGTAATGCAATGCCCAGAAGTAGTATAAAAGCAATAAACGTCAAATTGTTAAAAACAGACTAATTTAATTAGAATTAATCACATAAATACTATTGGATTGGCGACTAGTTTGCATTGAGTGGATCTCTCTATACGCCTCCCGTGTTTTTAAAAGTTAATTAAAAAACTATCTGGAAAACACGAACCGGACCAAGGTGGCGTTGTGACTTTGCGAACCTCATTTCGAAGAGCGCTTAGCATAATCCCAAGTTTAAAAGGAAATGATTATTACTACGCTGAATGTGCACTACTTTTATATTCAGTACCAAAATAAGTTCATTATAAACGGATTAGGATAAGATTAAAAAAAAGAGTTATGCAGAATAGTAATATTTGATATTATTTAGTCTTATATCTGTTTAAATTTTAATGGTATACCAATTCATACTTTTCTAGTACATACAGCTATACCCAACCATATGTTATACGTAAAGTCTTATTATTCTTTTAGCAATGATTTTTTTAATAATAGAGTTAATAATTCATATATTTATTGTACAGAATAAAAGTGTATCTCAGCGCAAGTAATAGTCGCACTTGACCGTTTATTGTAAGTACTAATCAATAAATTTACCTTCCCCCCGTCCGTTGTTACTTTCTTCTATCTTTACAAGAAGAAAGTAATTAGATTCGTGAAAAAATTCGACTTCCGATTTTCGTTGCATTTCTACGTTTCTCAAGGTCTTGAACACGATTTGATGGTTTTTAGAAAATGACTGTCTGTTAGTCTGTCTGTCACTCTGTCTGTCATTCTGTGAGTCTGGCTTTCTGTATGTAACAAAAAATTTGTGGGCAATCTATCTCAAGAACTAATTTCCCAAGGGAATTTCTAAAAACTTTAGATTCAGTTAGACCTTTATATGAACTGATTCTGATTACTTTTTGATGTAAATCGCCTAAAAAGTGGCGCTGCTATGCAGCATTTTCCACGGTCTCCACAATAGCTATATCTCAAGAATTACTGCATGGATTTTTATAAAACATCAGATTAAGTTAGTCCTTGACATAGACTGGTACTGATTACTTTTTGGGGAAAAAATCTTCCAACAGGTGGCGCTGCTATGCTATATTTTAAAGATTTCCGCAATAGCTGTATCTCGAGAACTATGCATGAATTTTCGTCAAGCTTCAGATTCAGCTGGTCCCTGGTATAAATTTGTCCTAATTAGTTATTGGTATTAGCTGTCCAAAAGGTGGCGCTGCTATGTAGAATTATTTACAATTTCCACTATAGCTCTATCTCAAAAACTAATGCACGGATTTCCATCAAACTTCAGATTCAGTTAGAAGTTGACATAAGTTGCTGATGATTAGATTTTGTTGTAAATCCCCTAAATGGAAGCGCTGATATGCTGCATTTTTCAGGAAGTATTAACATGTATGAGATAGAAGGAAGTTTTGAAATTGACACATCCGACTAGTTTTATTTTCTTTGTATGTTGAGACAGCATTTTTGGTTCAACACTAAGCAAATTATAAAAACAGTCTTTTTTTTTTCTCTCCCTTTTTTTCAAAATGAGCAAACATACATATAAGATCATTATATTAAGAGATTGTAAACTGATTAAAGAATAAAAATATGATTTATCTCTATCATTATCATACTTTGACAATTTGAGTGTAATTTTAAACTCAAAGAAACCACGAAAATTATGTATAACTTTAAAAAAATAATTATTTTAATATCTCGCACCGAAATATTTGCTTATATTATGTTAAAAAATATATATTTGAATGCGAAATATATAAGATGCGTGTTATTCCAAGTAAATCAAATTTAATTCAGGCAGTACAAAATTATGCTTAAGTATTTTTACTAAATAGAATAAAATAATGCGTAAGGAATTTCTCTAATATTGAAAATTTCGTCACAATGATTTTATTTCATTTAAAATTTTCTCTCTTAGTACGGTATTTTCTGAATATAGCATGTGTTTAATCATATTCATATTATAAAGAAAATTAATAAATAGTCAAAATATTTAATTATTTATAAAATTAAAAATCCCGTTATATCGGTATTTACAATGTGTATTGTAAAATTAAAATCATTTGTGAAAAACTCCAAAGTAATTACCTATAATTTTTTATAAAATCCCTTTTGATAATTCACATAAAGATAAAATTATTTCTTCTATAATATTAAACTTTTTTTATTAAATAGTTAAGCAATTCACATAATGAGACTTAAATTAAATTAAACAGTAAATGAAAAAATAAATTTACGTTTAAGCGTTTTTTAAAAATAAACTAAATTTATTTGTAACGCCCTAAATGCTTTTAAAATTTCATTTCTAATTGTTTTATATCTTTAAAATTTTTCTACTCTAATGCAAATTTATGACGCGAATAATTAGAATGTAAGGAATTCTTCGAAGTAGAAATTAAATTCCCTTTTTATCTCCAGCACGAAACACTTAAATTGATAATTCCGTTTAAATTCATTTACTTAAAGAAAAGCATCTCATTCTCTCTCACCTCTCCCCCTTTTTTGGCAAAATTTTTAAATATGAATATTTAAAAGTTCAGCCTTTAATCTGCGGTACATATTTCTCAGAAATTTAAAATTGGTAGATTGCGACATTCAGCGAAGTTTTAATATTGTTTTCTATTTATAATTATTCTTCGAAAAATTAATTAAATTTATAACATGTCTTCCTTTTTCTAGAAATGTAAACCTTGTTTGTAAGTTAACAGGCTCGGTTTGAGGAAAAGAAAAATATATTTCTTTTAGATTTGTGTTTTTTAACGCTAAATATATCAAAAACCATTCATTTGATTGGTACCAAAATGTAGTTGTTTCGATTTGAACCAGAAATTTTTTCAGAAATTAAATTAAATATAAATAACGCACTAATAATTTAAATATAAAAATTAGATAGCTTTGTAAAAATTCTTGTGTGAAATATTTTTATAAAGCTTGAATAAGTTTCATCGTATGTTTAATGTTAAACCGCAATTCTCGGAACACTTCTCGAAATAATTTGTACGAAATTAAAAAATTCAGTACATAAATATAAATATAATAATAAGCTAAATATTTTTTTCAGATTGCATGACAGAAAAAACAATAAAAATATTTTGGAAAAGAGCTTGCATAAATATATAATGTATATCATTAAATTCCTATTACAATAAAAATTAATAATTATTAAATTTAAATTAATAACCATATATATAAAAATCATTAAATTCCATATCTATAATATGCATTTCAGAATTCCTATTACAATAAAAATTAATAATTATTATTAAATTTAAATTAATAAACATATATATATAAATCATTAAATTCCATATCTATAATATGCGTTTCAGAATTTAAACTCTTGGGCTAAAAAATAAAAGCAATTAATTCAAATGAAAAAATCCTTTACCAGCCTACTAATAGGATACAGCTACTTTTTATACAATCTTAACTAAATAGCAGGAATGACCGAGCTAAGCTCGGTCAAAATTATCTTTGTGTTTATCTCGATATATTATTCCCACTGAATTATTCTTGCTGTTTTAGTTACAACTAGCTTGACCTGAGCCATAGAGATCCAAAATGACCCACTAATCGAATTTTTTCATGCGACCTAACCCAATGATATTCTCGAGCCTGAAAACGATGGAATACCAAAATTTAGTGAAAATCGTTAGTCATTTTCTAGGTAAAATTAGCTTGACCCACTACTCGAAATTAGCCGAACATGTGATCTATTCCAATTGTCTTCACGTATTGGGAAACGGTATAATATATAAAAAAAAAATGTGAAAATCGTTTGAACCTTTTTGAGATACATTTAGTTTGACTCTGACCCATTATGACCCAAAATGACCCATTAATAGAATTTTCATGAGCATGCGACCTAGCCCAATGGATTTTTCGTGCCCACAAATGATATAATGCAAAGTTTTGTCGAAATCGTTTGAGCCGTTTTGTAGATGCATTTGGCTTGATTCGGACCCATTAGGACTCACTGATTGAATTGTTAAACATGCGACCTAGCCCCCAATGTCTTATGTGCGGAAACGGTATAATACAAAGTTTTGTCAAAATGTTTTGAACTATTTTTTAGATACAATTAGCTTGATCCTGATCCATTGTGACCCAAAATGACCCACTAATCGAATTTTCTTGAACATCTGACCTAGCTCAATGGTTTTCTCGAGCTCTAAAATAATAGAATACAAAATTTAGTCAAAATCGTAGCATACGTTTTCTAGATAAAATTCGCTTGACCCACAATGACCCAAAATTACCCCAAAAAGCCAAATTTCTTTAACATGTGATTTACCCCCAATGGTCTTCTCGTAATCCAAAATTGTAGAATATAGAGTACAGTAAAAATCGTTAGAGCCGATTTTTAGATAAAATTATCATGACCCGCAGTAACCCCAAAATGACCCATTAATTGAAATTTCTCGATCATGTGACATAGCCCAGTAGCCTTCTCGTATCCGAAAACGGTTGGATACAAAATTTAGTCAAAATCGATTGAACCTTTTTCTAGATAAAATTAGTTTGACCCGCAGTGACCCAAAAATGACCCACTAATAGAATTATCTCGAACCTGTGACTTAACCCAATGGTCTTCTTATGCCAAAAGCGGTATAATACAAAATTTTGTCAAAGTAGTTTGATTCGTTTTTTAGATACAATTAGCTTGACCCACAGTGACCAAAAAATGACCCACTAATCGAATTTTCCTGAGCATGGGACTTAGCCCAATGGTCATCTCATGCCCATAAACGGTACATTGCAAAATTTGGTGAAAAGGTTTTGAGCATTTTTTGAGATTCAATTAGCTTGACCCTGACCCATTGTGACCCCAAATGACCCACTAATCGAATTTTCTTGAACATGCGACCTACCCCAATATTATTCTCGTGCCCGAAAGCGATAGATTACAAAATTTTGTCAAAATCTTTAGAGCCGTTTTCTAGATAAATTTAGCTTGATACACAGTAACTCAAAAATAACCCACTACTCAAATTTTCTCGAACATGTGACTTAGCCCAATGGTCTTCAAGTAATCAAAAACTGTAGAATATAGAGCTTAGTGAAAATCGTTAGAGCCGTTTTTTAGATAAAAATAGCTTGACCCGCAGTGACCCAAAAATGACCCACTAATCGAAATTTCTCGAACATGTAACCTAGCCCAATAGCCTTCTCGTACGCGAAAACTGTTGAATGCAAAATTTAGTCAAAATCGATTGAGACGTTTTTTAGATAGGTTACTACGAAAATGTTACAACTTGTGGGTCTGGAAGTTAGAATTAAACAGCCTATGATGAAAGTGTATGTCCATGTGGCCTAAGTCAGTTCAATGGTTTTTTATCTCAGAACCTTATATGATTTACACATAAAAACTTTATTTTATTTATACAGTAAAAAACATAAAACAACATACAAATACAATAATTAAAAGATACAGCACAGCAAAGCTGATGAAGTCAGGAATCAAGAGGATGATGATGGCAAGAATGAAGACAATGCAGCATGGCTAAATATTTCTGTCCCCCGAGTCCTGGAGAACCCGTCTCATATGCTCTGAAAAAATATCCTGAGAGTAGGCAATAGTCTCACTCACGATGAACTTCCTCATTAACTTAGCGTATTTGTCAGAGCATATTCTTCTTATAATCTTGTCATTATTGGGGTCTCAGGAACCCAGGGCGCCAACCACAATCGCTTCCACCCTGATACTGGCCATTCCATCAGACAAGTCGGTGGCAAGCTGCTTATACTTTTCTTCTTTTTCTTTTCTCGCAGCATGGAAGGCCTCCAAGCCATTCTCGAATGGAAACCGTGATGTCCAGTATCAGGGGGTCGCGATTCTTCTTCCACACTAAATCTGGTCTCAATCTGCTATTCGCGACAGCCCTGTCTTCACTGAAAATTGACCACCTGCCCATGGCTGCTTTTTTAAGGTTTTAGGCTATTGTTAATCATATTCCAATCCGTTTTGGAAATCTGGTCGGTTCTGTGCAAAAATTGCAGAGATGGATAGAAGAAGGTCTTGAAGCAATCTATCCTCTGCCAGGGAGTCAACATAGAAGTAAGAATTTTAATACCCCTCTGCTTAATGGCATCGACTGTGACCGAGTCCCTAGGAAGAAATGCGCCAATTGGCTTTCCTAGAAAAATGGCTGGCGTTCCATCATTAAGATGTAGAATAGGGGACATTAATTAGCTTGACCCTGAGCCATAATGACTCAAAATGACCCATTAATCGAATTTTCTTGAACATGTGACCTAGCCCAATGGTCTACTTCTGCCCGAAAATGGAAAAATACAAAATATTATCAAAATCGTTAGAGCCATTTTTATGATACAATTTACATACACACACACACACAATTTTTACTCGTATTATTGTTAACTAATGTATTATCTAATGCAAATGATGTCAGAAATATATCATTATGGAATCAGATGAAAATTTAATTCGACTGCTGTCAAAAATATGAAATTACGTTTAAGCGCCGTTATAAAATGGAACAAAATTATTTTTAATGAGTTTCTCTAACTGCTTTCAAATTTCTGTTCTTAATAATTTTGAAACATTTAAATTTTTCTTTCCTAATGTAGCAATTGTGCGTAAAATAAGGAGTATTTTTAACTAGAAAGGTTAATCGTTCTTAATCTTCAACATGTTATAAAGTTAAATGTTACTCGTAATAAAAATTTTCTATAACGGAAGGAAGTTTTTTTATATATATAGACTGAAAAGCCTTTTTATTTAAGTGTTTAATTGTCAGTAATCTCTATATTTAATTTGAACTTTCGAAGTGGTTTATGAGGAAATTCGTAACATTTTCTTTCACAATGCACGTACTAGAGATGTTTCTTGTTGCGGGAGTTGTTTCTTTCATAAGAAAACTTCGGATATAATAAGTAAATGGAAATGTCTTTTGAATTATTTAATTAAAGTTGAGTATTTCCGTGACGAAGTACGATTGCGCGTAGCAAATAACAACACAGGTCCAGAAGATTCAAACTAATACTTGTAGCGTAAAAAGAAAACTTTAATAAAAATTTGAAAACACACATAAGTGCCTTGGAAGTGACCCCCGCTGACACACACAATCAAAACTTTATCTTTATGAGATGCAGGCAAAGAGTGATAAAGTTCACATTTTCATTCGTAAAGTTTTGGCGATAGATAGATATTGGGTAAGACACAGATCATGCCAAGGGGTGACAGTTACATTGGAATACATGGGGTAGTTTTAATTTAGATGAAAAGCGTAATAGGCGATAATTAGCCAAACGCTAGTACGTGAGAAAGTAAGAAAGAATTCAAAGTCTGTCAATAGCATTAGAATGAGTGCAGTAAACTGAAAGGCGACATAAGTTTAAAAGTATATCTGGATATTATTATCTAACCGCTCGTTTAACCAAAGTTTTTACTATCTCTTAGTAAAGCATCGAATTAAAAAATCTGACAGAGAGAAATTTTATAAGCAGATGCAACGCGAAAAGAATCTATCTTTTGAAATGAAATGACTGTGAATAATATTCTTTTTTTTTTAATTTCATTTTCTTAGATAAAAGAGCAGAGAGAGTTATCTGGGAACGTTAAAGTAATGTGAAAGGGAAGTAGATTAATTTAAAACTTAGATATACAAAAAGAAATAGAAAGACGACTTTTTATATTGATAGTTAATATTAAATTTTAACTATCTAGGGATCATATTAATTACCTATAAAGAATAATATATGTGATATCAAACGATATCACAATACATTGCCATTAAAACCTCGAAATGTCATTTAAAGAAAACGTACAGTGAAACATCTCTGTGCGACCACTTCCCTTAAGCGACCACCTCCCTGAACGACCATTTTTTTCATGGAACAAAATTTATTCCCATAGGCTAAATACTAATTTTACCTCCATTCAAAGACCACCCCAATTAGACTCCCTCCATGAGCGACTAATTTCTTTTAAGAAAATGAAACAAATTCCATTTTTCTTTCGTGGTCACTTGAGGAAGGTTTTATTAGAAAAATAATTCCTGAGGGAGCATTATTCATCACACTTCTAAACAAAGCTAATGTTTTTATTATTGTTATCCCGGTAACTTTTAAGTGTTTAAAACCCTTTGTGGCTTTTTAGGCAATGAATTTAATTGTGATGACGAATTAAGAATGACGGTCAGTAAACTCCCCTGCCCTAGTCGGTTAGGAAACTCTCAAAGAAATAGAAAAATTAATGAACTCGTCATTATTTGTTCTCATCCAGAAAAAATCGCATTTATTTACTGAACTTCGAAAGGACTTTGAAATAAATGTTATGAAAGATAAAACCATAAAATCAAAGCAAACGTCAATATATTAATTTTTAAACTCTGTAGTAGTTAACTTATGTCATTAATTTTTGTTTTGATGCTTAAATTTTTATTTTTTTTCCCTAATGTGAAACATAAATTTTAGTAACATTAATTGTTACCTTTTTTTCAACAATTAAAATCTAGATTTAAACATGACCTCCATTAAGAGATCACCTCTCGAAACGACCAATTTTTATTGGAACTGTACATGGTCGCTGGAGGTTTTACTGAATGAGATTTACATTGAGATAATTACCATTGTATTTATCGTATAAAATTGTGGTGTTTCGGGCTGACACATGATGAAAAACGATGAGTTGTCTTTCGTCAAAAACTGCCAAGTACTCTAATATTTGGATTTTAATAAAAAAATGGCACTACTTGATTATACCGTCGATCAAAGAACTATCGCCAAACTGTAAGATTAAATGTCAATAATGGATGGTCGTAGATGTCACACTCAGGTAACATTAAGCATGTTATAGGTGTTTGTTCGGCATCAATTGATTTTTAATTCGATGTTTGATTTTTATTCTTTTTAATGTTTTACTAATTTATTTGTTCTTTCATTATTTGAAATAAAAATTACGTCAATTTGTGCAACTTTTGCGAATAGTTTGGCGATTTGTATAATTTGGCAAAATTGGTCTTTGGGATAATCAAGTAGTACCAAAAAAATAAATACATGGATATAATAATAAGCTATTTTTTTCAAAATTCATGGCAGAGAAAACAATTAAAATATTTTTTAAATTGGCATGCATAACCATACAGCGGGTATCATTAAATTACTATTATAAAAAAGTTAATACATATTCCAAAATTTAAATTAATAAAAAATAGAAAAAATTATTAAAGTCATATCTAAAATATGCACTTCAGAAATTACACTATTAGTTTAAAAAACAAAGGCAATTATATGGAAATGAGAAAAAAAAATCATTTATCAGCATACAGTATAGGATACAGCTATTTTTTATATAATCTTAAATAACGAATTACTTTTGAAACTTAATGTATTACTGAAAATGAGGTAAGAAATATATCATTACAGAATCAGATGGAAATTTAATTAGTCTGATACTGAGAATATAAAATTACGTTAAAGCGCCTTTATAAAATGGAACAAAATGGAACAAAATTATTTTTAATGAGTTTCTCTAACTGCTTTCGAATCTTCGTTTTCAATAATATTGATTAATTTAATTTTTTCTCTCTTAGTGTAACAGATATGCGTAAAATAAGGATAATTTTTAATTCGAAATGGAAGGGAAATTTCGGGATTGGAAATTAATGATTAATCATCCTTAGTCTTCAAGATGATATTAACTGAAATGTTACTCGTGTATTAACTTAAAGATTAATTATATTTGAAAGAATTTTGAATATGGACCCAAATATGTTTTAGTTAAGTATTTAGTGTTAATAAAATCTGAATTTATTTTGAACTTTAGGACTTATCTATGAGAAATTTCGTAGCGTTTTCTTTCATGACGTATTGTATATAAAACCCCGAAATGTCATCTAAAGATAACGTACAAGATTTTTATTGAGTTAATTGGCATTTTATTTATTGTACGAAATTCTGGTGTTTCGCTCTGACACTCCAAAGAAAGCGCTGCAAAATCAAATTTGATAGAGAAATTTTACCTGTTTTAAATTGCTTTGTATATTTATTATACTTTTTTGAAGAGACACAGAAACAGTAAAGAATTTTCTAGTACATAGAACCTTGGCGAGATAGAGAGAATAGATAGAGGAAATTTGGCTGCACATTTTCTGCCAACCTATTCAATATTTCATATACACTAGCATTTTTTTATTTTTTTATACAATTTATTTAATATAAAAAAGCCATTAATCTATTTATATACAAGGTGATTCTAAATTCATGGTACAAACTTTAAGGGTTGAACAAGACACTGTAACAATCATTTATTGTATAAGAATGTATGGGCGCAAGTGACGCGTTGAATTACAAACACCAGGGGGCATATTTGCAGTGGCGCAGCCAAAATTCGGTTCTAGGGGGGGTTTTGAGTTTTTTGATAAAGGTGTTCGACGGTTATTTGAATCACCGGTTAATATAATCTGTCTTTTTAATGAATCAAATCATAATGCTTTTTACCCGCAGTTACATTGGTTGTGTTTCATTTAAACAGCGTTTACAGTATTAGAGTTAGAAAACATAAAATGCAGCAATGAAATAACCCCAAACTAGGTTAGATTTATAAAAAGTGTTTAAAGATGTTGAGGCAAACTTTAAGAGTTGTAAGTGTACTGTCCAGCAAATAATTTTTGCATAGAAAATAACAGAATTCCAATCCACTTGTTCAACCAAAAATACATAGTATTTCATTCCAAGACAATCTCGAATTCTTGTTTTTAACTTTAATAATAATGAAGCCATTTTAACAAAATTTTCAATATATTTACCATGCTTTTGTCAAATGTAACAACACATCACGAAAATTGGTGGAATTTATCATCATTTACGTCCAATTAGTGCTCAGTTAGGTAATCCATATTTTGGAATGTAGTTGATATTAAACATGGTATTTTATTGTTTTTTTTTATTGTGCACTTCCAGTACTTTACATGATATTGAATTTGCTATTAAGTAACGTAAATCTGTTGAAAATTTCGTTAAAACATCTTTATTGTTGTTAAAGTTCTCTAAAAATATCTGGGTTCAAAGTGAAGTTGTACCTGTACTAATATTATATTATAAAGAAGTAACCTTTTTTGTTTTTGTAGGTGTTACTTTTGGAACTACCGAGCGGATTTAAAAAGATAATCGGTCGTGTGCAAACTTAACTCGCATACAAAATATCAGAACTGTACAAAGATAATATTTACTTGCGTACATATAACAATACCACATGCCATAATTTAATTCTACTGGAATGAAAACTGATGAATATTTCTCCCTCTAAAAGACAGACTTTGTACAAAGTTTAAACTTAGTAGAGAACCAACCACGCTTCGGAAAGAGGTCGCAGAGATTCTCCCGAAAAGTCACTTGTAAATCATATTTCATGTAATAGTGGACAATTTTAAAGGAATAAAAAAAAGTACGATTAATAACGTGAAACTTTTCTGTTCATTTTTAAAAATAAAAGCATATTCAGACATAATTATTGAAATGATTTCTAATCGAAAAGTTTTTTTTCCTTATAAATGAATTATTTATTGAATTATAAGCAATTTTAGTCTCAAAATTACTGACTTTTAATGTCTTGGAATTATTATATGAATTATCTTTTTAATATTTGCCTTCAATAATTGAATTCAGTTGGAATAAAAAGTGCTTATCACTATGTTTCACCTTACCTAAAACAAAGATCTTATACAAAGTTTAAACTTGGCACTGTGCCAAGCACGCTTCGAAAGGAGGTCACAAAGTAGCAACACTGTTTTGGTCCGTACCGTTGTTTTATACATGGGTTTTTAATTAATATATAGGCAAATTACAGACACATTTTTTCGAAAATCATTACCGATAATCCTTGGAAGATTCTACGTCGCTTAGGTACACAGAGTGCTCTAAACTCACCCGCTGACCGCCAGAAAAATAAGATGCACGAATGATCTTATAATAATTCCGATTTTACTTTTCAAGCGTAGAGTGGAACCTTAATAATAATGGCAAAATGATGGTTACTATATCCGTTTCAACATGAGCTATATTTTACATCCGTAAAACAGCGGCTAGAAACATGGAATTTGGCATGGTTGTTAATTTAGAGACTTAAATGCATGCCCTGAACAGTTTTTTAAAAATTTGAAATTTTAAAGGGTGCAAGAGCAAAAAAAAAACTTTCTAAAATTGCAATTTGTGTAATACATTTTGTATAGAAGGTTAGAATCTAGCATGGTGATAAAAAAAAAAAAAAAAAAAAAAAAAAAATCAATTTAAAAAGGTTGAAATGAGCAGAAAACGGTCTGAAAACGATCTAAGTCTAATGTCAGACGGACGTCTCTTTGCACGCTTTTTTACTTACGTATTATTCCTACACAATGCTAGCAGCATTATATAGCCTTAACTAGGACTTCCCTCAGAGGGATTAGTCTGAGCGATATTACAGAGAACATAGATTTAATAATAATATGTGGAAGCAAAGAAAATGAGATGTTATCTTTAATTGTCCATATACTGCGAAAAATTGAAATGATGAAAATAAACGAATTGTAGAATTACAAAATCTTATATATAAATTCGTATACACTGTTTAAAAAAAATGGGAAATAAAACCATTCAAGACAGCCATGCATGGATATAATATTGAAAGTACGCAATATATTAAAAGTAAAATAGAAAAGGAAACACTCATTTACGTATATCGGAATTCTAACTGTATAAAATGATGTCAAGAGCATAATCAGACGCTTCGCACCAATTTGAGTAACTTTAAATGACAAATATATGATGTTTAAAAAGAATGGACTATACTTTATATGGTGTGTGCTCCCCCGGAATAGTTAATATTGTACAATATCTGTTTTCCACGGATGCAACGAGGTTGTCAATAACATTTAAGGAATTCTCTTCTCAAAATCTAATATGGTATCAAAGTACCGAATACATCAAAAGTGGCATGCAATGCTTCGTTAGAGTGTGTTTTAGATATGCTCGATCGGATTTAAATGATGAGTGTATGCTGGCCACTACATACGCTGTATTGTTTTGTTTTCAAACATATTCTGCACAAGTTGAGCTGTATTTAGCATGTATTAAATAAAAGAAATCGGCAATGATTGCAGCATAAAGTATGACACAAGATCTGAATATATCGTCTGCATAACTTTTGAGCTGTCAAAGTGTCATTTGAAGTAATTTACAAATCCATACATATTTATTCAGCAAATCATGCAAGCTAACATACGCCAATATGAACCCGATTACAAAATTTCACCAGAATAAGATAATATATAAAAAATCTACTAATGATAATTGAGAATATGACCTTATGATAAAATGTCTAGAAAAATGAATTGGATAAAAAATTCATATCACATTTAAAACGGCACTTCCCTCTGTTAGTGGCCTTGCCGAGAGAGAGAAAAGCCTAGAGAAGGAACACTTTAGCAAGTACTTTCGGGCAACCTACTCACTGTTTCATACAGGTCTTTATTCAATATTTACACAATTTATTTAATGCTAGGTGGGTATCTATCACTTTTGTTGCATTTAAATCGCATGTTTTGCGGAGGAAATGCAGCATTATGAAATATTTAAAGTTGCTGTACCTAATAATTCCAAATTAATGGTAATTGAGATCGCTTTCCGTTAATTTCATCTTTTTAAATTTTAAATTTTTTAGAAACCATTCATAGAGACAATTGTATATTTTAAAACTAACCCGAAGCAAAATTTCAAGATTTTGGGCTCAGCAATAACAGAGAAATAGAAAATTTTTGAAAGTATTTTGTTTCTGCACTGTTTTATATAGCGACATTTTTAGAAATTGTTCTATTGCGAGAATTTACGTCATGATAAATACAGCCATGTCAATTTTCATGTTTATATTCCTAACAGTTCCATGTTCTTCGTTACTTAGATCATCTTTAGATCTTTTTCCGCTTTGTTTAGCCTTTCTATTTTTTAGAATTCGTTCTACAACGAGCATTTACATCTCATTAATTACTACCATGCCAAAGTTCTAGTTTCTAACCCCAACAGTATCCCAAAAATTTCAGTATTCCAAATAAATCACAGTTTAGAACCTTTCTAGAAATTTTTACGTTTATCCGTCAAATTGAACCTTTTAGAGAGCGTTCATTACGAGTATTTACATCTTAAAAGTAAATACCGCACCAAATTTAAAGTTTCTAACCCAATCAATATCGCAGAAATCACAATTTTAGAACTTTTTTGCTCCTGCAGCGATGTAGGTTCTTGCACTGACATAAAATAGTCTTTTTTTCGGAGCAGAGATGGCCACCAACATTTTTTTAAGTTGGTTATGTAGTTTCAGAGATAACACCTCACAAACGTACAAGCATTAATAATATTATATACTTTATAATATTATAACGCTTTATAATATTAGCATTAGATGTACAGATACAAAAGCCATTTATCTGTTACAAACTAAAGTGCCGGCGTTGCCCAGAATTTGAAGGATGTTTGTTCGGAAAAATCAATTTCAAAATTTAACATACAACACAAAACAAACATTGAAAAAAGCAGTCGAAATTTTGTTGAATTAATCATATGAAAACACTATATAAAAATGTATAAATGTATATAACAGACGCAAAAGAATGCAGCTATAAATGAACTTATTTCAATTTATAATTGGAGCAATAATGTTAAAATACGCCAATATTTCCCTAATCGGATTTTTATCATGCTTCAATACATTTTCACACTCATATGACGTTATACTATATCCACCATGCCCTTTATATTTCCAATATGACGTAATATTTTCCTCTTTCACGTGAAAACCTTGAAATAGAAAAGTTATGAAGTTATATTAACTTTCATTTAAATTCGTCAAACCATTTATTTCATTTTCATATTTCACGTGAATATCTTGCAATAGAAAAGTTATGACGTAATATTCCCCTTTTTTTTTAAATTCGGCAAACTATTTATTTCATTTTCATTTTTCACGTGGAAATATTGCAGTAGAAAATTAATTGTTGTAGTAATAATTTTATTGTGTTTTTTAATTGTTGGCAACTGCTATAACGAAAAATGTTTAAATTTGATAAGAAATTGCTGTTAAATTGGTGGTTTTTTATTAATTAAAAATTAACTATAAGTTATTTCGATTCCGGATTACTTTAGTTGTCTCGGCCATGTTTTAATACACATGTACGTATCTCTTCACAATTTTGGCTTCCAAATTGTGGATTTTTTATAGAATTACAAACAGACAGATAGACAAGTTTTCATTTTTATATATCTCTCTATTCTATAAAAAGTAACTAACGCTGTCACCGCCGCCGCCGCCTTCGGTTTTGAATTTTTTGTGACCGGAGGTCTTTCTTCGTTATTATTAAGAAATCTATTGCATACAAATATATGAAAATCGGTGGTATTATAGCGAAATGTTTGATCAACACACTAATGCATACAGTTTTCAAATCGAAGAATTATTTTAAGAGATATTTAATGCTAAAGTTGGACAAAATCGTTCCATTAAAAAAAAATTTATAAGAGCAAAAGCTATACATTGGAATTTAATTATTTTAGATCATTTTATTCAATAGAAGATGCCGGTCTGCAGATTTCATTAATTTTTTTAATTTGACTCATTTTTTGAGGTTTTATTTCTATTTTAAATTCAAATATTCAGCATTTTGACAGATATTTTTTACATATTTTAGAAAATGGTATTAATTTAAACTGTTGTCAACTGTATAAACAGCGCAAACAATAATGTTTGCTTCAAATAAAAAAATTATTTACACGTTACTATTATAAACAGAAAAAACCTTCAAATTAGAATTAAATAATTAGTATTAATATTTGGAAATTTTTCCAGAGAGAAACATCCGCCTTGAATACAATATTTCAAATGAAAATCAAATTTCAAATTATTTTTGCTTAAAAGGCGCAAAGACCAACTTAGTGAAAAAGATTCCATGCCGGGAATCGAACCCGAGCCATCAGTATAGCGCACTGACGTTCTACCGCTAAACCACATGGAACGATACCCAGCCTGGAACTTCTCACTATTACAAGTTGGCAAGGCTACAAACGCACCACAAGATGGAATATTTTCCGTGAGCCACCAACATGGGGCAACAGCAGGCACTTATTGGAAATTACGCCATAAAAACTATAATTACATGTGAATTTTAAAAGAGAAAGGATATTGTAAAATAAATTCATTAACATGCGTTAGAAATCTGAAATAGAACAAATTACGTCACATTACACTTATTATGCAAAATGAACAAAAAATTGTATTGCAAAACAGTTTAAATTGAAAAATTGCGCGAGACAAAATATTAGAGGTTAAATATTAGATTTTTTCAAAATTTTATTATTTGAGGTTTGATGTGAGGTATTCAGCTATAAGTATGCAAATTTTTATGTTTCCAACATAATTAGGGGCTGAGTTAGAAAAGTTACTTTGAATACACAAGTTAGAGCCCAGAGGGTTAAATATTACACTTTTTCAAAATTTTATTATTTGCTGTTTGATGTGAGGTGTTCAGCTATAAGTATGCAAAATTTCATGTCTGCAACTTAATTAGGGGCTGAGTTAGAAAAATTGCTTAAAATACACAAGTTAGAGCCCAGAGGTTAAATAATAGACTTTATTATATTCAAGGCTGTAGTAGCACAGTTGAAGTTTATTCCAACAGAGCGAAAAATGTCCAGACCAGGGATCGAACCTGGATACTTGGCGTGCCGTGTCAATGCCTTACCTGTTAGGCTATCCGGACCGATTGGAATAATCCAGTTGGAAAAATTATTCGTTCCCTTCATTATAATAGACTTTTTCAAAATTTTATTATTTGTCGTTTGATGTGAGGTGTTCAGCTATAAGTATGCAAAATGTCATGTCTCCAACTTAATTAGGGGCTGAGTTAGAAAAATTGCTTTAAATACACAAGTTAGAGCCCAGAGGGTTAAATATTAGACTTTTTCAAAATTTTATTATATGTCGTTTAATGTGAGGTGTTCAGCTATAAGTATGCAAAATGTCATGTCTCCAACTTAATTAGGGGCTGAGTTAGAAAAATTGCTTAAAATACACAAGTTAGAGCCCAGAGGGTTAGATATTAGACCTTTTTCAAAATTTTATTATTTGTCGTTTGATGTGAGGTGTTCAGCTATAAGTATGCAAAATTTCATGTCTCCAACTTAATTAGGGGCTGAGTTAGAAAAATTGCTTAAAATACAGAAGTTAGAGACCGGAGGGTTAAATATGACTTTTTCAAAATTTTATGATTTATCGTGTTATCGCAAGTGTTCAGCTATAAGTATGCAAACTTTCATGTCTCCAACTTAATTAGGGGCTGTGTTAGAAAAATTGCTTTAAATACACAAGTTAGAGCCCAAAGGTTTAAATATTAAGCCTTTTTCAAAATTTTATTATTTGGCGTTTGATGTGAGATGTTCAGCTATAAGTATGCAAAATTTCATGTCTCCAACTTAATTAAATTGGGGGCTGAGTTAGAAAAATTGCTTAAAATACACAAGTTAGAGCCCAGAGGGTTAAATATTAGACTTTTTCAAAATTTTATTATTTGCCGTTTGATGTGTGGTGTTCAGCTATAAGTATACAAATTTTCAAGTCTCCGAAATATATAGTTTCTGAGAACGGGCTCTGTGACAGACGGACAAACAGACAGACAAAGGAGTGAGACAGGTAGGGTTTCGTTAGATGAACGAAACTCTAAAAACATGCTGCGGATGACTGTAACAACATCCTAAAATTATATTACCATCAGCGATCTACCATTCCCGAATTTAGTTTATATTCGTTTCATATATTCTTATTCTTTTGTGCTGCCCTGTAAAATAATTATCAATATTATATACAGTAAAACCTCTGAATAGCGGACACCCCGAGAAGGCAGAATTTGTCCTCTATTTAGAGGTGACCGCTACTGAGAGTAAAACATGTACAGTTATTTAAGAGTTGGTAATCGAAAAAATGTCCGCTAAATAGAGGTATCCGCTAATTGGGTGTGTCCCCTATGGAGGTTTTACCAGTAAAACTTCTGAATAGCGAACACCTCGGGAGGGCAGAATTTGTCCTCTATTTGGAGGTGTCCGCTACTGAGAGTGAAAAATGTACAGTTATTTAAGGGTTGGTAATAGAAAAAATGCCCGCTAAATAGAGGTTTCCACTAATCGGGTGTGTCCGTTATGAAGGTTTTACTGCATAATAATATCATCCTTTACAAGAAAATTACATGCTGTATGATAGACAGACAGACATCCAGAGAAAGATAACCTCCCGGATCAATAAACACTCATGTCTTTTGTTTTAATCATCCACAATTGTATGTCATACAACAGGCCAGATTTTATACAACAGGCTAAAAACGGTCACCGTGGTACGGGATACTGTATTATTATTTGTTTGCCCACCAAAACTGGTTGCCACGGGTTGTTCCAAGGTTTGTGATCACGTGGTTGAAACTGATCTATTCAATATTACTGCGTGCGTATTTTTTTTTTTTCTTTTTGCTCCATGTGTTCAAACCAGTTGTCTACGAAAACATCAAACGGTGAAAGTGACGCACACCAAATTTCTGTGACGTATGCAGATAAATTGTGCTTTTGTAAGAGTTTTTTCTATATAATTTTTAAACGGTTTGGAACTTATTTTTCATAGCAGGTGCATTCAGTAGGCGACCCTCATAGGTACCTTCTGGTGCAATCAGAAACGAAATCCGACAAATATATTTTGAGTTATGCTTGACGAAAGGTTTTTATTAGGCCTTTTTTTTTAGTAGGACATGGCGTTAATATCCATCGTAGTAGTAAAGTGTCCGGACAGTAATATTTCGCTGAGTATTAGCCTTCGCTTCGCTCAGACAATTATGATTTATCAGGAATTGTTAGAGCTAGATACATTAAGTTTGGCATGGCTGTTACTCTGGAAACGTAAATGATCACCAAGAACAGTTTTCCAAAAATTCGAAATTAAAAGGATGCAAGAGCAAAAAACGTTCTAAAACTGCGGTTTGTGCGATATACACTATATGGCCAAAGGTGACCGATCACTTGTGATTTTAGACGTTTTGTTAAATATCTAGAAAAATGCATCAGGAATTAACCTGAAACTACAGATGTGTAAATAGTATAGTATAGGTCATATATTTCCGCGAAGATTTTTTTCCCGAAACCCCATAGGGGACAGTGAACAAATTGAAAAGGAACTAATATCTTTGGATAACACTGTAAAAACTAATGTAGCAAGAACCTTCAAACTCGAGATTATTCATAAGTGGCTTATTGTAATATACTGTGTTCATTTTTATGAGGATAGCATGTATACTCGTACAGAAATTAAGGTTTTTATAAAAACAGTCCCATATTTCGCCAAGTTTTTTGCCTATAATTTGCAGAGTTCTTAATATATAAAAAAAGTTCTTTTCAGAAAGTATGATAAACAACATTGTACATAATACCCTGCAATCAGAATTGAAACATAATAAAAATTGGATGAAAAATGAGGAGGTTTATTAAAACATGTTTCTCTGCGCATGCGCAAATACAATCAAAATATAATGTGCATAATGTATTAGCTAATTATATATAGCAAGTTTTGTGATAGTCTCAAAATCATAGAATGAAAATTCTGAAAATTATCGTCGATAGAATAAGCTCGAAATCCGTAGTTCCCCAAAAGAAGCAAAAAGATGAGGAGTTGTATCAAATATCTGTTCATTAGTGCCAAGATAGCATACATAATATTGCACGTACTACTATATTTGGATACAAGCCCTCATCTTTTTGCTTCCTTTTGGGAACAACGGTTTCGGAGCTTATTCTATTGACGATAATTTTCAAAATTTTCATTCTATGATTTTGAGACTATCACAAAATTTGCTCTATATAATTAGCTAATACATTATGCACATTATATTTTGATTGCATTCGCGCATGCGCATGCGCAGTGAAACATTTTTTAGTTAACCTACTCATTTTTCATTCAATTTTTATTATTTTTTTAATTCTGATTGCAGGGTATTATGTATAATGTTGTTTGTCATATTTTCTGAAAAGAACTTTTTTTATAATAAGAACTCTGCAAATTATAAGCAAAAAACTTGGTAAAATTTGGGACTGTTTTTATAAAAACCTTAATTTCTCTACGAGTATACATGCTATCCTCATAAAAATGAACACAGTATATTACAATAAGCCACTTATTAATAATCTCGAGTTCGAACGCTTTTGCTACATTAGTTTTTACAAGGTTATCCAAAAGATATTCGTTCTTTTTCAATTTGTTGATGGTCCCCTATGGGGTTTCGGGAAAAAAATCTTCACGAAAATATATGACCTATACTATACTATTTACGCACCTGCAGTTTCATGTTAATTCCTCATGTATTTTTCTAGATATTTAACAAAACGTCTAAAATCGCAAGTGACCGACCACCTTCGGCCATATAGTGTAGTTGGTATAAAAGCTTGGTTTTTTACATGGTGGTTACTTTTAAGGTATAATGAGAATCAGAATAATAAAAAATAATGAGAATATTCCATAATATATTCAAGTAACTGTTTTCTATAATAGCGAGTGACTATAAAGCTAAAACTGCAGATTTTTAACAATGTGCTTATTAATTTAAATTAATGCATGTTTAGCATAAAATTGTGTATAATTATATTTTATACAGTCTAAGAAAATGTTTTACATTTAACCCCTCTCTTTTCAAAATCCATACTCACAGACATATAATCTGTAACTCAATGAAATTACAATAAATGCTTCTTTCCTACGTGACACGGGTGGCAATGCTTCTCCGAGAGCAAGCACCATTACTCGTTGCTGCATTACTAACTAATGGAATACAGTCTTTAAATTTGTGTACAGATCTCCTAAGGAACAAATGGTTCGAAAGACACACTGATTGCGATAATTTGTTCAATCACAATCAAAAACAGCTTTTTACAACTTTATAGTTACTACTTTTTTAATTCTTATTTTACAAAGTTTTTTACTTGGGTACGTAAAAAGCTTGGTCTTAGATATAATTGGGAGCAAAAAGCATAAAAACGGGCGTTTGAAACTGAGAGAGATCTGCAAAATGTATGTTTTATGTTTTTTCTGAAATTCGATGGTCTATTATTGTTTCGAACATGGAACAAAGACAGAAGTGCAATTAAGAAATGGCCCATTGTATAATACTTAAACTCAAAGCATCTGTGTGGCAGGAAATGACCATTCTTTTAACATAAGACGTCTCGAAAAAGTGACTTAATCCAAATAACCAATTTTCACAAAACCAATGCATGTAATATGCGCTTTCACAGTTTTAAGTAGAATTTTACCCGTTTAATTGAATCACTTTGTTAAATAGAGTGATTTCTCAAAGCGGCGAATTTCGAAAAACGCCAAAACGTTTAAATATTAATTTTAGTTTTGATTCATATAAGAGGCAATTATAGTAATTTTTCTTAGCTCTGGGGGGTGTTTTAATCCCCAAACCCCTCCCGTGGCTGCGCCACTGCATATTTGGCCCTTTTTTTATTTCAAAATTTCTCATTCATATCAGAAAATTACTATACTATTATTTTCTTCATTTAAGTCAGACTTTTCATAATTAAATACAGAAAAAGTTCTTCTTTGAAAATTTCTGGTATGAAATCGAATTTTTGAAATAATGAAAAACTCCATTTCTATTTCTTTTCATGTATTTTCTGTGTTTGGCAGATTTCAGTTTTTTTTTTTTTTTTTTTTTTTTTTTTTTTTTTTTTTTTTTTTAGTTTAAAAAAATTTCAGTCCGGAAATTTTCAAAGAATATTTTTTTCTTTCTCATGTAATCATGAAATGTCTATCTTAAATAAAGAAATAAATAGTATAGGAATTCTCTGGTATGTATGAGAAATTTTGAAATAAAAAAAGGGCCAAATAGACTCCCTTATGTTTGTACCTCAATGCGTCCCTTTCACCCATACATTACTATAAAATAGATAATTTTTATACTGTCCTGTATCAACCGTTAACGATTTACCATGAATTTTGAATCACCATGTATACAAACAGATGTAAATTGCATATGAAAAACAATGATAATAATATATATATATATATATATATATATATAAACAAAATGTTTATATATTTATAAATTCAGATATAAACAAGAATAAAAGATCTTTAGGTTTGTTTTCATAGATGTTTATATCATTTGGCAACAAATCTCACTTTCTGAAGTCATCACTACGCCAAGCTTAAAAAGAACAACAACAACAACAACCAAAAAAAAACGCCAATGCCGCTGTAATGAAAAAGTATCGTAAAGAGCCTACGTCTTTTTGCTCATCAACAATCTGTACATATATAAAATCGCTATTATTAGTTTGTTTTTTAGTTAAGAGCGCTACTGTCTCCCATTGCACACCAGGGCTAAAAACACCGGGATATCCGTCTAATAGTGCAATACAACTAAGGACAAAGCACCCATGCCTGAGTCAGGATTCGAATCCGGCACATTTTCTCCAGCAGCCAGCACTCTAACTACGCAGAAGTACATCTATTTTTGATAAAACAACCTACCATTCATTGAAATTTGTTCTCTCATAAACTGCGGAAAGAACTAATTTTCAAATATTGTAATATAAAGGAAATTTAGTATGAAAAGTCAAAGAAGCAAATATAAATATGGTAATAGATTCATTAATATTTCCTAATTTAATTTGAATAAAATTCAAGATATTGTTTAAAAATGAAATTCATAAACAAATAAATTTCTCATTAAATTCATAATATAATAAAAATTAATAAATATAACTTTAATCAAGAGTAAAAATAAAAATACCATTCAAAACCATGCCTAGAATAAGCATTTTAGAGTTCAATTAGAAAAACAAAGACAATTACACTTAAATAAAAAAACAAATTCGTATCACACGATAGGACGATACTATTTTTATATTATGAGCAATAATTTATAATTTAATTCAAAAGAGATAAGAAATATATTATAATGGAATTAGATGGAATTTTAATTAGGCAAGAACCGAGAATATAAAATTACGTTTAAGCGTCTTTATAGAATGAAACAAAATTATTTTTAATGAGTTTCTTTAACTGCTTTAGAATTTTCCTTCATAATAATTTTATTTCATTTAAATTTTTCTTTCCTAATGTAGAAATTCTGCTACCAATAACGGAACAAAATATTTTTATTCTAGAATGGAAATGAGATCCCGTAATTGAAAATGAATGATTAATTCTTCTTAGTCTCCAACATGATATTAACTGAAATATTACACTTGCTTAAAATTCGCTCTACTTTTTAAGAAGCACATGTTTTTACTTTCTTCTGTATTTACAAGAAAAATGTATTTGACTTCGCGTTTTTGACGGATTTATACTTTTTATAAGGTCCGAAGAGGAGCTTCTGCCCGTGAGCCTGTGTGTCTGTCCTTATGTGATATATATTTTGTGGGCGGTCTATCTCAAGAACTAATGCACGAAAGTGTATCGAATTTTATATTACATTAGAACTTGACATGAATTAGATCTGCTTATGTTCCGGTGTAGATTACCCAACAGTTATTACTGGTCTGTTTTTAACGATTTCTGTGTTACCTATAGTTCAAGAACAAGTAGATGGTCATTAAATATTTGTTGAAGACGATTATATATATATATATATATATATATATATGGAAGAAATTTTTACACAAAGTACGCCGCAACATATTAATTTTAATTTTGTTGTTTCATAAAAATCAGTTTAAAATTAGATTCGGCTAATGTTTCTTTCTTAGTGTCAACTATATTGATTTCAAACGTTAGAATGAGTATACCGATATGAAACATTTACTCAATATTTTACCACATCACATGATTATTGGATCGATTCCCATATTGAATCGATTGGAGCAATTTTCTGTTTTTAATTTTTTTTTTATTTTTTTATTTTCGATGTAAGACACATACGTGTATATTTAATTTTAATGTTTTTATTTAAGTGTAATAATATCGTGAATTGATAATTCTGCAAGTACATAATGGGAAGAAAATTACTTTAACCCCTTGAGGGGCTGTGGTATTTTTATGAAATCACTTAATTTTTATTCCCAAATGCCACAACGGGACCAGTAATTAGTTTTTAAAAAAATCTCGATTTGTTATATAAGCGATATATAGCTTTTTCCTATTTAGTAATAAATTTGTTTTCAAATTCCGGTGTCATTCATTAATTTCAACACTTTAGCAATGCAATTAATTTGCCCCTGAAAGTGTTGAAATATTGGTGTCCAGAGTATGAAGATCCCGATCCACGTCGGACATCTGACAAACGCAATTTTCATACACATAACTTGTAACGGTTATACTTTTCTAATACAACTTAGATTTAATGATACAATTTCTGTCGCTAACTAGCAATAATCTACGATTAAATAAAATGAAATTTTTAATTAAATTATAGTGGTGCAAGAAGCTTAAAAGTTAGCAGCCAGGGTTATACACGATTAAAAAAGAACTTTTACAATTACAACAAATTGGGAATATTTATCTTTTTGGCAAATCTTTGTAAACATGAAACTTGAGTCACGAGACGTTTAGAAAGTTGTAACAGTACCATTGATTTCTTAATGCGCTAATGGATGATGGTGAGCTTACTCCTGGCGTATTTTCGTAAATAAGCAAATGGACCACCCTGGTTAATATATATTCTATTTACAATATCGTTAAAAGGAACATTTCCTGTTTATTTGACTTTTCTTCCCGTACCTACACATATTTCAGGACTGTCACTTGCGACTTTTTTTATAGTCTATCCGAACCATTAATAAAAAAAAATTAAATTTTCTACTATATTTCTCTTGCAGATGTTGTCAAAGTATACAAGAAATATTTTTGTTTTGAGGTGGTGCGAGATAGAATTTAAAAATAATCGACAGTGGCACCCTGATATTTGTACTTTAATTTAACATGGGTCATCTGTTGTTAAAACACTGCCTCTGAATAATAGGTCTATGAAATGACACAAAATTGGCGGCTGTCGTATGTATATATACATGCATGTATACATGTATAGATACACACATATATATATGTCTGTATATACAACGTATGTATATATATATATATATATAGGTAGGTACATATACATATATGTATGTACATATATAACTACCTATATATATAAAATCCTAATGAAACGAATTTATGAACCGGATATAAATCGACCGATTTAACAACTGATTATGCTTCAAGCGATTTCTCCTAAATAATGGAATGCCTTGCGATGAAATTAACACAAAAAATAAGCATTGATCCGCAGATCTCAAAACTGGTATTAGAATTTTTAAATTCAAGTTAATTTCGAAATATTAATTTTTTCTAATTTTATATACATTTTTCTAATGATGGCAACTCAAATTTTAATCAAACAGATATATTTTTTTCATATTTCAGAAAAGGTTGACATGGTAACCCGTCTATTGTTGTTTATTTGATAATAAATGTTTATTTACTTTAATTTATTTTTATAAATTATATAAATTATTTTGTTCTATAATTGTTAATTATTTTTTTATAATATTTCCTTAGAAAATAATGGAAAATAATTAAAAAATACGGTACTACTTAGTAATTCCGTCGACCAATTTCGCCAAATTATATAAATCGCCAAAACACTCGACAAATTATACAAATTGACATAATTTTTATTTTGAATAACGAAAGAACAAATAAATTAGTACAACATTAATAAATATACAAATAGAAATCACTTGATGACGTAAACACGTGTAACTTGCTTAAAGTCAAGTGAATGTGACATTTACGATCAACCATTATTGGCATTTAATCTTATCGTTTGGTGATAGATTTTTGGTCGACGGGATAACTAAGTAATACCAAAAATGCATATGTAACTGGTATTTGAAAACGACGTTTTCGCCAAATTTTCGTAAAAAAAAAAAAGAAAAAAAAAAAGAAAAAGAAAAAGAAAAGAAAAAAATCACGCCAAACCTGCTGTGCGTATATGACATCTGGCCAAATATTACCACTCAAAAAAAAAAAAAAAAAGGCTAACTGGCGAGTTGAAAAAAAGCTATTGGCGAGATTTGCATCCGGCTAGTGTAACAGTACCAAGAAATCTTTGCAACCATGCCAAATTTTATATAGTTTTATTCGAAAAAATTTTTTTGGTTTTTTAATCAAAATGGAAAACTTACGGTCCCATATCGGCGCGATTTTTTTCTGACGCCAGTCATATACGGAACGGGAACTTAACTGGCGCCAAAGCATCGTTATTTTGCTTGATATGGTAAGCCGGATGTTGTTGTTTATGCTGTTGATGCGTTCCCCAATTGGCGTCGTTAAAAAATCGCGCCAATATGGGACGGATATGACATCTGGGCCAAACTTTCATATGAACGACGAAGGGATCAGACCGTATTTGTTTATGGCAGTTGGTATTTTATGGCTATTATAATATAGATGAAATGATGGCGATATAATAATATTTGGTGACTTATCACCTGTGCCTGGCTAACATTAAAGTACCAAAATGGCACCTAGAGTATAAAAAGCGAAGTGGTCCGCCTGGACCTGTTGATAGTCACATGACTTAGGCTATTGTTATAGAGATTGTCTTAAAATACCGGGAGACAAAGACTCTGTCTACTTAATTTATTTTATTTTAGCTTCTTTTCAAATGTTTAACTGATCCTCTTTAATCAAAAACGAAAACAACCATTGTATGTCTTAACAGCAACTAATTCGCTCTTAAATTTCTGCAATCAAAGGGAATTGAATGGAAACCCGTTTACAGGGAGTTCTGCACAGCTTTTTTCAGTATAATTCAATCTTCTTTAATATTTTTAAAAACCCATCAGATTAGCGTGTTTTTAGATTCTGCGATGTCTGGACGGGGTTTGGCGAGCGTAGCTTGCAGAGGGCAGAGCCCCCTATTATGTATATGTAACTCTGGTGCCCGGCTAACCGAAAAGTACAGTCAAATCTTTCACAAAATACTGTCGAAATTGGCGGTGTCAACTGAATTTCCGGACGCAACACCACGATAAAGAAGAAAAACTGGTCACGTGACCACTCTTCATTACTCGATAAATAATTTATTTATGAAAAAATTCTAAACTTAATTTGATTCCAAATCGCTTCAATAGTCAGACCTGCAAATTTTAAGACTTTACATTTAATGACTCAGAAAATGTATTGGAAAGTTTCGCGCTGTTGAGCAGGGAACTGGAGAACCGCCTTAAGCATTATTGCAGGTTAATATTTTGTAATCGGGTTGCATGCCAAATATTCGCTTAAAACATAAATGATGTTATATATATATATTTTTTAAAAAGTGTATGCCATAATAGATGCGAAGCACATTCATTAAAATACGAATGCGCTAATCAGCGTACAGCCCGATTACCGAAGATTAACCCATCAATTATTCAAAACGATATATTCAAATTTCTGCATTTTTTATTAAGGTAATAAGACTAGTCTTTCATAATCGTATTCACATGAACTTTTCCCTATCATTCTATGACAAGCAACGTAAAACAGTATTACGTACTAAATTCTTCCCTGAAAAAGTAATAGTGCAAGTCTCATCGAAATCCGTTCAGAAGAACTAAAGTTAAATGCAGCCGGAATGAAATTCCTATTTGTATTTTTTTATATTTATTAGTTTTTTTTGCGTAGTTCGATTTGATATCTGCTAAATTCTTTTTTTATTATATTTTTGACGTTTTAACTTTGTTTGCCAATTTAGTTATGGGATATTACACGAAAACGAACAAATGCTGATTTTTTTACAATGTTTTTGAACAATTAAGTTAATCTTTTTTATTGGATTGCACACATATTTAAAAAATATTCGTGCTTGAGAATTACTTTAAAAAAAAATCTGTAAATTTAGATAACTATTTCAAACAAATATTACTGAAAGCCCGCCCCCCCTTTTTTTTGTAAAACTTTGGAAGCATGGAATGTGCAATGTTTGGAGGTTGAATTTCAGTTAAAATGAAATTAGTTGTTGGGACATCATATGTTGACACTAAATATATGATGCCAGCATTATTCATAGCCATGTCTTTTCTATATAATGTTGCATTTAAGGAAAACGGGTTCATCATTCGTAATTGGGTTGCACGTACGTTTTAAAATATCTGTCTTGAAAATTACTTTAAAATAAATCAAAATCAGAAAATTGAGATGTAATTTTTAAATAAATTTCATTTCACAGAACTTTTTCTGTCTTCAATAGTGTAAAAAATTAAACTGTGTGATGTTTAAAAGTTACAGAACTTGCATTAAAGGCGCAATTTATGGATTAGGTCGTTGCCATTATCAGTATGATGTCAGTGTTAGTCACTGGCATATTTTCGCTTTATAATGCAAATTTATGCCAAACAAACGAGAATTTCACTAAATGCTGTTCCATTTGGGGATTGTTTATCGTATTGTCTCTAAAATCAAATATTTTTCTGTTACACCAGGCAAAGAAAATGCGCTTCCTGGTATTAAAGCGCAGGGCTTTTTACTGTGGCTGTGAGACAATAAGGCCATGTGTTTTGAATGTCTTTTTAACGATTTGTGGCCGGGAATGCTCAAATTTCAGTTATTGTGATAGCTGTATTATTTCATTTAAAATTATTTTATCTGGAAGGTTCCTTATACTAATTGACACGGGCGAAGTTGGATAGTTCTGATAGTATTAAATAAATTGTTGGCAGTTTTCTTTAAATTTTTTGTTAATTTTTGCTTTTAAAAGATTAATAAGAAGATTTATAAAACTAATCGACTGTGTTATTTAGGAATTTTTAATTAAAGAGTGCTATCAATATGCCATAAATAGCCTTTTTTTCATTTTTAATCAGATTATACTGCTACTTAAAACTTTACAAATATGATCGAAATTAGGAAAAATCATTTCATAACGATGAATTATCGGATTCTGTACTTTTATTAAAAATGAATTATAATTTATCGGATGAATTATGCGAAATATATGAGAGATTATTCGGAAGTCATACGACTCATCCTGTTAGTCAAAACAACAACTGGGAATTTAGAAAGTATATGCATTGCAAATTCAGAAAATTCAACAAGTGTTAGAATTTATGACAATATTTAAACAAAAAAAAAAAAAAAAAAAAAAAAAACAGCTTAGTCGGATAACCTGCGTTTCTGCCAGGTTTATCGGAGGGACGTTGAAAAAAAAATAATTTAAAAATTATTTCAAGCACTTCCGCTAATAAAACAAATACTCATTATTCAGTCTGTTTTTAAGTATTTATATATTTCTTGTAAATTGAAAGGAATTTTGAAAATGTAAAGGCATTTTTTCAAAAGTTATTTCGATAAAATCCGTGCTGAATTAATTAATGAATCACCCTATAGCTTATAGAACAACTGCAAAAAATATCTCTTTTTTCTTCGTCACATTTTATCATTTCTTAAAAATAAATGATTTCTTCTGAAATTTGTAAGAGCCGATAAAATGGTTTTGAATATTTAAAAAAAGTCCAGTATCACGTCTTATTAGGCATGTTACACATTTGAAAAGTTTAAAGCATCACTACTAAATTATTTTTTTATTTCTATCATCTTTCGTTTACCTTTTCTTTTCTGAATTGAAATGGAATATGTATAATCCAAATAACCTTACAAAAAGGAGTGATATCTTATCAAAAACATCCCGTTGTAAATGATACCGCCAAGCCACAAATCTAAAACGACAGTCATAAAAGTTGGTTGGTTGGTTGGATTTATGACGGCCAATTATCTGCACGAGGGATATAGGCCCAGTGGGGAGTGCCCTTCATGGGGGTCTTTTTAAGGGAACCTAACCCGTATTAACGCTTGTAAATCCAAGGTTCGAAGAAAACCACGAAAACTCCGAACGATTAGGCCGACGGGCGCGATTGGGTTCGAACCCAGCACCTCCCGTCTACCAGCTTCGAGAGCAGAACCTCTCAGCCATTGGTGGGGCCGACAGTCATAAAAAGAAATGATATCACATAAAAAGAAGCGATATAGAAGTGCATACTCCGAGTGCCGTGTAAAAGTCTATCACTACTCATAGTGTTTCCAAAGGACTCGGAGTGAGGTACTGTATGTGAAACCTGTTTGGCGACCTGAAGGCGTATATATAACAAATTCAGTGCCTATATTAATTTCGAAAAATTGTGAAAGTCGAAAAAATAAATTATAAATTTTCATTATATCACTTTTATAAATATTTGTAGGAGAGCGATCTGTAATAAATCAGAAAGAGTTGTTTGACAAGCAGGAAATGATATGTAATTGTGATAATCATCTAATATTAAAATTATACTTTTCAATATTATTAACATGGTTTTTAATTACATACATATAGAGGAAAAGGTCCAAGTAACGGCTACCACATTTGTTTTCAATCTAGACCATACAATTTTCAAAATTTATAAAATAAAAAGTGACAGCAGGGTACCTTGACACGTTTTACACCTGTTTAGAGAAAAAAAAATCAGTTTAAAAGGAGTTTTCTGTTTATAAAAAGCAAAATTCCGAAAGTCTTCAAATTTTGAGTTTTTAAAATGAGGTCTAAATACCGGCTACCTAAGTTTTTTTCCCAAAAGATCACACAAATAGAGCTAATGACAATTATTAAACAATAAGATTATTATTTTAATAAATTGTATTGATTAATAACAGGGTTCGTACGGGTACCATTATTTTCAAGGCCAAATATCAGAATTGTTTTATAGAAAAATAAATCTAGTTTAAACGGATGAGATTTTACCTTATTTTAAGACAGATTTTCTATAAGAAAATACTGGTATCGAAGAATTTCTTAATCTGGAAATTCAAGCACCCGTACGAACCCTGAATAACATTTCTTATGCACAGAAAAAATACGCAACTTTTAATAAATAAGTACTTTTGTCAAATTTCTAAAATTCTTTTCGACTATCTCTCACAGTCTTCTTCCCATTATGTTTTTAATTTTGTTTTTTAACGTGTAAAAAAAAAAAAAAAAAAAAAAAAAAAAAAAAAAAAAAAAAAAAAAAAGCTTGCTGATTGAAATGAGAATTATTTTATTTGAAAAAATCAAAAACATAATATCACTCTCTGGGTCGGTATAGTCCCTATCAGCCCACATATCGCATTCTTAACATTGAACCCAGAATCCCCACCCCCATTCTTGTCCACAGAGAAAGCACCTATGCAGAAGACACAAATTTATCATCTTCCTCCGTTGGATATTTTCCTTTTTCACTTTTTAAACCCTTTCGCTGCGTAATTGTTTTATCAAAATAGCTTCAAAAATTGCGTATTTAACTCCTTCGCGAAGAGCGTCTTTTAAGAATTTTATTTCTTTTGTCACTGGTTTTTCAAAACAAAAATGTTTGTCTAATTTAACCGGAAAAATACTCAGATTAAATACCGCAAAATGTACAACAAAAAATAACTGGTGGGAATAATCAAGTAGGGTTAATTAGACAGAAAAAATGCATCCCCGAGGAAATCTTGGGTTGCGCAAATTTTGCTACTTTTACGTTGCCCGAGGAAATTTTGGGTTGCGCAGCGAGAGGGTTAAAATAAAACTTCTGCCTCTTTCGCCTGGTTTATCCGTCATATTTCTTTCTTTCTCTTCACATTTATTACAGGCAATTTTGTAGTGTCCAGCAGCGCTTTTTTGGAAAATGATACGGTAACCAGTGTCGTTCCTGAAGAATTACGTCCATGGTTGCTTTTTTCATATTGCGAAATGGGACTGGAACTATTTATGAACCATTTAAATGAATTTATTATTTATGGAACTATTTAAAATAATTTATTTTCCTCCCCTTCAAGCAAAGCAACCGAGAAACTCTGGGTAGCCGGTATTCGGACCACTGCTATGTTTAAGTTAAAGCCGGTATTACTCATTAATATAATAAAATACGAATAATGTGCGCGCGGTAATTGAGAGCTAAATATGTCTAGAAAATAACTTAATCAACAATTCAAGCCAATATACAAACAGTATATTTAAAAAAAAAATAAGAAACACATATCTGAAAAACTTTTGATGTACCAGATTACGTAGATTCGACACTTTTGCATTTACTATTTGTAAATGACATAGACTTCAGCGACGTACTTTTCGTATCTTTCTTCTCTCAATTAAAGTTACAAACTCTGCTTATCACCGCTAGACTGCGCTGCGCTCAGTTCTCAGAACACTTAGTAGCCGGTATTTGGACCTTCTCCTCTATTTAATAATACAGTGTTTCAAAATTAAAGTGAAAACTGGTAAAATGAATCCAGTTTATGACGCAATTATTTCTTAAACTTAAACTGTTGTACTTTCAACATAAAGAACATTATACGAATAATATTACTGAAACAGAAACCTTATTAGAACAGATTTTTTCCCAGTACGTGTAATTTCCTTTACGCAGGCTTTACTGCTATATATCTTAATTTAGTTAACGTCTGTTATTAGTTGCACTGTTATTAATACATATATGATCATTACTTTTTTCATTATTATTTCACAAATTCAAAATCTTTACATGCTTACTTAGAAAATCCTCTTCGTAAAAGTGATGTTTCTCGTTCAAATAATGGTAAATAAAGTAAAAAATATCGATTACAGATAATGATAAATAAGAATCGGTATCCGAACACAAAAAGTTGCAACTTTTTATAATTTAATGGGATCAGTAATACAAGAAGAAAATTGTTAAACGAATCGTCATAAGTAAGCGCTAGAAGTACAAACATTATAAAAGCCTGCAGGTTGACAAGCAGTTTTCGCATACTGTACCTCATTCCGAGTCCTTTGGAAACATTATGAATAGTGATACATTTTTACACGGCACTCGGATTATACACTTCTATATCGATTCTTTTTGTGTGATATCACTTCTTTTTATGACTGTAGTTTTAGATTTGTGGCTTGGCGGGATCATTTACAACGAGTTGTTTTGATAAGATCATTAATATACTTAGTACCGGATGTTAAACTTCAATTACAAAATGAAATCCTTTGATAATTATTTAAATATTATTGATACTGTTAATTTAATATAAGGTACCTGTACCCAATATAGACACCCTAAGGAAAACTGATTTTTTTTCACCCCCGTGTACACGTCATAGGACCCCAAAAATATATTACCACTATCTCTGGACTGTTGACTATCATTATTAAAATTAGCGACCTTGTAATTATTCTGGTTTAATTATAATGATAAAAATAAAAAATATTTACAAGTGTCCATATAAGGAACCACCTGTTCCTATTATGGACATGCATGTCCATATTAGAGACAGGTGGCTCCTTATTGACCTACTACACAGGGTGTATGGAAGAGTCACACTCACATGGATTTTAGAGGAGAGGGGATAAAAGAAATATATCATAAAGTATTGTAGGGTATGACAGTAAATATCTTCAGAACATGCACTTTAGAAGTGGGGGGGGGGGTCATTTTCTGTTGTGGCACTTCGAAGACCCATGCAAAGCACCTCAGTTACTACAAAATATTATGAAATAATATAGTTGGTTTTGCTTAGCTTTATTGCATCTGTCTGCAGAATTTACATCTGTTATTACTCATCCTCACAGGATGGACAAATAAAAATTTCTTCACCATGGGTGGTAAGTCCCACACAGTCCTCATGGACATATCTGCCGCATGTGATGCATAGCCGCATGTCTGCAACAGTACCAATACTACATAAGAAGCAATACCAGCTCTCCTTTGTTGAGGAAGTCAAACCGCTGGTACCTGCGATTTTGCCAACAGATACCCTACTGAGGGGAGGCTTCAGTTGATTTTTCTGCAAGGGCTTTTTGGAGGATGTTTTTTCTTGGGGGAGGTTTCTTGGAGGATTGTTTAGATGACATTAAACAGACATTTTACAAATGTGTGAATCTGAAGATTCACTTGCTGTATTTCAAATGTGGACATAAGGTGTCCATATTGGGAATCGGGCATAGTTTTAATAAATCTTGTAATAAATTAACAAGGAAAACATTTTTAAGCAATAGATGCAATATCAATAGAAAATATGTTTTCTCAGCTTTCTAAAACAATCCGCCTTTCAATATTTAAAGTAATTTTACCATATCTAATAAGAATTTAAACTTACCTGTAATTACGATCAGTACACCACGAAACAACAAGTTTCCTTCCAAATGGCGAACAGTGCGCTTTTTTGCACTTTGCAAGCTTAATTATCTTTTCAACTGCTTTTCTTCACGGACATGTAGCGCCATCTCTCGGTCAAAACGGTTACTTGTAAAGATAGTAGGGGTGTCCATATTGAGAGCACTTTCCGTGTCCATATTTTGTACAAGTGCCTTAATATTATTATTAATATATATCTTAAATAATTACCTTCATTCAAATAGATGCAAATATTTATAACAATAATAATAAGTGGTAAATTTAATTATTAGGTAGAAATAAAAATAAGAAAAAAATATTATTTGGATATCTACTATTTAGGATTCATCTACTTCTTACTAATTTTCAGATAGCACACTTTTGTTCAATAAATATAGTTACGGATTTTAATATTCCATTGCAAAACTAAAACTTTGATAATTATTTACATATTATTGCCATACCTTTACATAACTAAATAATCACATAATTCAAACTATCGCATTGTTTAAAAGTAGACATTTTACAATTATGAAAATGTACCTTAAGCTTAATTTCTACTTGTAATATAAACACTTCTGCAGAAATAAAGTGATGCATTTGTCGCCTGGAACGCATTAAAATGACCGTTTAACCCCAATTTATTGTCCTTTACATTGCCATTTTCATGTTTACAGCAGGTAATTGTGCATTTAACCTGTAATTATGCCTCATGGCAAGCTAGTGAAACACACAAAGCAGACATTTTATATATCAAAAATATGCATTACCTAAATTAACAATTTGTTTAATGTCACCATCTGTTTTCGTTCTCGTAGATATAATTTACATGTCACTAAATGAAAACAGATTCGGCTGAAAGAATTTTTTAATCCAATCTTCTATTATCTAGCTTTTGCATTTATATCATTCACATTAAATATTTAATATTATGATATAATTTCCGATATTCAGGAATGGGATGGGATATAATAAAACAAGGTAACATTAGATTTTTTCCAATTTTATCTGAAATGAAAAGTAAATAGGAAAAATTCATTAAATTTTACAACTTTGAACAGTTTAGATAATTCTTCATGGGTTTACTAGTTGACGTCAACTGTCTAGGAGTAGATGTATCTCCAAAACTTTGGGACCCAAAAGAGAACAGAACTGCTTAAGAATGCGTATAAATTAAAATAAGGGTCGACATATTTTTATGATAGGATTTAAAAAAATATAAATATAATGTAAAAGATAAATATAACTCTAACGAACAAATGTAGCATTAGCATAAATAAAAAGAAAAGCGCCCAGTTAAACTGATGGCATTGAGTTCACAGTCTATCCACATTACGTGTATATTATACTCTTATTTCAAAGAATAATGCCCCTCGAAAATAAAATTAAAGAGGGAGTAGCTCCCGCATTCCTCCCTCCCCCTTTATACTTAACCGATGAACCTGCAAATCTAATCAGGGAAGCGCCTTATCACGATTAACATGTATACCAAATTTGAAACAAATCGGATAATTCTGCATGAAGATCCCATTTATCTAAATTAAGGCGGGATCACCCCATTCCGCCCTTAAAATTTAACTAATGTATCCCCAAAACTAACCAGGGAAGCGCCTTATCAGAATGAACTAACATATCAAATTTGATGCAAATCGGGTATTTCTATCATGCGTTATCGCGTTACGTACATACATACGTACATACATACATACATACGTACATACATACATACATACGTACATACATACGTACATACAGAACCTGCGAGTACATTAGCTCTCAGGCTTTGGTAGTCTGTGAGCTAAAAAGTGAATAAAATAATGTGTTAAAATGCTGAATTGCTCAAAGTGGACGAGATAAAAAGAAGAAAAGCCCAAGAATACAAGGCACCTTTCAGTGATTGCTATGTACATACATACATTTGTTTAATAGTAGAAACAGTAAAATTTTTTAGCCGAACTTCCATTTATACGAACAGCCTATTTCTCTCAATTTTTTTAAAAATGATGATGAGATTGTGGATGAGATTTAAGATGAAAAACAAATTGAAGAAATGAAAACGAATACTCTAAAACTGACCCTGGTCCATCAGATAACGAAGCCTTTGAATGTTTGGAAACAATTACGAAATGGCTCGAAGGGTCAAAGAACTCTGATCCTATTCAACTAACGTATTTAAGAAGAATTCGAGGGAAATGGTAGCATTGGAAAGGAGATATGGCGGCTTTGGCTTCTTGGCGAGATATGGCAGCATTGGCTTCAATCAACATTGTCAAGCAAGCAACAATCGAAAGCTATTTGCTTAAATAATAATCTCTGGAGTTCAGAAAATAATAAAAAGATGAAAAAAAAAAACAGTTTTTAAACAAGCTAGCACTAACTAGTGCTGCCAGTCTAAGCCTGGATAATGTGTGAAGGTTTTAGTATAGTCAGGAACATCCCTTAAATTGTCTGCCCATTTTCCGGAACTTTTGATAATCCGTACAAGGGTCGGTCCCGACTTGTTCGAATAATCGGCGCTTTACTGTAATTAACCAAGACTCAACAAATTTTCTCTCATACAGGACGCTTTCGTTTCTAGACTTTTAAAACATTTCAACACCATGTTTTATCCTGACTGAAGACGACAAAGAAGCAGTTCGAAACGTAGGTATTACGTTTTCATCATCATATTTATTTGTATAAGTTCATATAAAGATTCTTATTTTGTGTACCATTTAGCAACTTTATGTTTTTTTACGAATATTTTCTAATTTATAAAATTAAATTAGTTTTCTTAAAGTTTGCTAATACTCGTGTTTTTGGAAACAAAAAGGGATTATTAAAAAATATTCAATTTAGGGAGACCGGTTCGAATGGGGTACCGGGGTAGAATGAATAGGGCATTTATTTCCCGCCAGTGGCATTAGAGTAGCACGGCAAAGCTTCATTAGCCTCAATTGCATGCAGGGCGTTGATGTGTAACGTCTGTCTGATTGCTGGAATTCATTAACTCACTTAGGCAACTTTTAGGAATAAATTGTGTGTCTTACTGTAATATTTGGAAATTTTTGAGCAAGTTAAGTCTTTTTCTGTATTTTGTCCCCAATTAACTTCAATTCCATTGAATTAATCATGTTTTTATATATATTTTTTTCCATGATGCAATGATCGAAACATCAATGGTAAATGGCTGTCACATGACCTTTTCAAATTTTACCGCGAGGGGCATAACGGGATGGGGCGGAACGGGGTACATATAATAATATATAAACATAAATACATAATTTCAATAGCATTCAATAAAGTTGCAGTTTCCCCATTTTTTGATTTATTGATTAAAGTTATCGACGAAAAGAAACTAACTGCAGCAAGAATTTACAACACCGACGAAAGCGGCGTAACAGTTGCATCAAAATTGCATTCAAGACTAATTGCAATGAAAGGGCAGCGTCAAGTTTGTGTTTTGATACTTTAAATACATAAAATAATCTATAATATTCCAAAAACCACTGTACCCCATTCTTCCCCTTGCATGGGACAGAATGTGGTTTATTGGGTTACTTTTATTTTTAATTTTCAAAAATTATATCTTAGCTTTTTTTTACAACTTTGTATACTAAAGTTTATTTTAAAATGTATAAAAAAGCTGTTCCTTAATATAATATAAGGTTTTTTTAGTGTCTTAGACTTAAAACCGTGCTTCATACCTTAAATATCCCATTCCGACCCGGTGCCCTTTATACTTAATTACCGTTACTCGTAAATTTGTAATATTTTTATATTGCACCACATTATTTAACTTAAAAGAAAAAGGGTTTTAAACCCATGCACATGTTAAGAGGATTTCTTGAATATTTAAAATTGAAAAAAAAAATTCTGGTGCATCCTTTTTTGTAAATTGCATATGCGCCTACCATTTATGAAAGACACTATTTAAAAGGTATTCTAAAATTGTTTTTAAATGTAAACAACTGTATTTACCTTTCATACAGATTAAATATTAAAATCTCTTTTAATCTGTATTAAAAGGACAAATTATACATTTCAAGCGGAGTAGATAATTATAAAGTACTTTCATGTTGTACATAAAATCATTTTCCTTACTTTAAAAGCATATATCTCATAATAAAGTGGAAAATGGCACGCAAAATATTCATCAAATGTGTTTATATTTAAAGAAAAGGAGATAAAGAAGTAGAATTAAATAATTTTTTTTTTCACTGTGTAATGATTATGTTTGAAGTGAGTTTCAAATGTTTTTAAGAAAATTTAGGAGAATATCATTTGTAGGAAAGTTTCATAGCAATTAGTTGCATTTGTTTAATGATTTTAATTACATAATGTAATTGTTTCTAAAATTTGTTCCCAGTGAAGCTTTCTCAACTTTATTACAGTGGGGTAATGTCTTTGACTTTTGGGCAACAATACTGCCGAATAGGAATCTTTATTATGATTTACAAGTTTTTACTTAACCATTTTATTCAAGCCGATATTCAAATATGTAATTCATCTTACTTAATCAATCTCATAAGAAAATGCTAGCTGTTGCGAGAGCTGTGGATCCATCCCAGTGCGCTCCCTGCAACGTTCCTCTGTCATCGCTAAAAGAATACCATTCGGCATAAGAATGACTTGACTGGCATTGTTCGAATACGTGTGATATCACATGACAAAGTTCTATTTGTATCAAAATGTCAGTCACCCTAGGATTTCAAACTGCTATATATTAGACATATTTTAGGATAGAGATGAAGAATAAATGTGCTCCAGAATTCTTTTATCAAGATCGAAATTTTAATGGAAAAAACTTTTTCAATTTCTTATTCTTTTTTATACTTTTTTGAATTTTTAAAAATTAAAAAAGTGGGAACCATTTTGAAATAAGATGTCTGATAAAGCTGGAAAACGAACTCGATCCAGATCTTCCTGTACGCATAATGTGTTTCATAAAAATCGTTTAATATATATGAGTGTTACAACAGGGCAAAAAGTATTTCAGGAGATTGTTTCAAAATGTCCACGATCCTGGAATTTCAAACTGCTATATCTCAGCTTTTTTTTTTCAAGATAAAGGCTATACAAAATGTTCTCCGAGATACCTGTTTCCATATCAAACAATTTAACGAAAAATGTTTCTTTCAGTTTCTTGTTTTTTTTTTTTTTTTTTTTTTTTTTTTTGTACATCTCTTTGATTAAAAAAAAAAAAAAAGTTACGCGATTTTGAAATGCGAGTATTAATAAATGCGTGAGTTACAGTACAGTGGACTCAAGTTAATGTGTCTCCGCTTATGACGTATAGCCAGTTAATACGAACGATTTCGTTTCACTAGTCATATTCCAATTAATGTTAAGGACATAATTTAATGCGGATTTCTGTAATACGCACGCAAATTGGCCTTCCTTGGAAGTCAGCATTAATCTTTTCCGGTACAGTAATCTCACGTCGGGACCACCTAATTTTAATTCCAAACTTACAAACGGCACCGAGAATATTTTAACAAAATTTTGCTTTTACAATGAAAGCTCAAAGTAATAAGTTTTTAGTTTCTAAAAAGTCATTTGTAAATTCCGGTGTCAGTCAATCATTTCAACATTTTTCAAACACAATTTTTCTGTGCCGGAAAGGCTTAACGAGAGTTCAATGTTTTACAAAACACGTATATCACAAAACATATAACATAATAAAAGATATATATACATAGGTGCCAAGTTGCGACTAATCCTCCGTAATATGTGGGTTAATTTAACCCTGGTTTAATACATTTCGTACCGGAATTTTTTTTCAGAGATGAAATTAAATACGTTCCACGTAGGAAACTGGAATTAAATAAATAAAGATTCATCAAATAATTTTTCTGGTTCGAAACTTCGTTAAACTGGGTTAAATTAATCCCCGCATTACGGAAGATTAGTGCGAGCTTGGCACCTCTGTATATATATATACTCACTCGTGTTGAAAATTAAGAGAATTTGCATATTTTGTCGAATTTCATAAACAGTACTGAACGAAGGATAAAATTAATGCTTGTGTCGAATACGTAAGCGTACAGGTGTGTATAGGCGGAGTGAGTAGAGGAACTGGCTTTATAAATAATCGTGGCAATTTTTCTCATTTGTTCGCTCGCACATCTTGCCGAATATCTTGATTTATTTTCTTTTGCAACATTCGATGAAATTTGAAAGAAAGTAGACAATATGAGTAATCACCAACGTTTGAAATGGAATCAAGTGTCATATCACGGAGAGACCGGAAACAGAGCAGTATCTTAATATATTATGTGCAGATTCTTAAAGATTTCAATCTAACGCCAACCGTCGTGTCCAACTTATGAAAACAGTTTAAAGACATTGGATTTATAAGAGAAAGCGTGGGCAAGGTCGTCCAATTGCCACGACGGCCAACAAAGATCACTATTTGTCCATTAGAGCGAGGTGTAACAAGAGTGCAACAGCTTCCTAGCTCTCTTGTAACCTTTATGCGGGCACTGGCACTCGAGTTTCAAGGATTACCGTTTGCAGAAGACTACATGGCAGAGGCCTGTTTGCAATAAGACCTGAATTTTGCGACACGCTCACTTCTGCATAAAGGATAACCCGTTTAGCATGTTGCAGCGATCATTAATTTGGACCAGGGATCAATGGGAGACCCTTGTATTCATTGATGAGTCTCTGTTCAGTCTAAATACAAATTTTCGACGTACTTTTATATGGAAAAAACCAGAATCCGCTACCTGCCTTCCAACTTCCAAAAAAAGTCCACTATGGCTGCAGAGGTTTGATGGTCTGGGCAGGCATAATGTTGGAAAGCGCACTCCTCTCCCTGTGTTTTGAAAAGGTTCTATGACTGGTGTGACGTATAGGGAATATACCTTGGTACTATGTTCGCCTTTTTATAGATGAAATTTTCCCTGATTTCATTTTAATGGACTACAACGGGCTCCCAGATATTGCTCATCTGATTGACGAATATCTGGAAAGTGAGGATATTCGCTTGATGGATTGGCAATCCAGATTTTCAGACCTAAACTATATAGAGCATGTCTGGGACGTTCTGGTAGGGCAATTGCAACTCGCTTTCTGCTTCTCAGAACTACCCAGTGTCTTAAAATAGCGTTGCTGGAGGAGGGAAACTAACTGCTACAGGGACCCATAAACTACCTGATTTCCTGCATCAGTTCACGTTGGCAGAGCTGCATAACTTTAAGAGGGGACCATACCCTCTATTAACCCACTTTTTGGTTAGATATTGTAAGCTCTGCTTTATACTTTCGGACGATGATGATTCTTACGCACGATCATGCGTGCGTATTATAACTGCTAAATATTTATTTTTGCGGCATTATATCAACTTACGCACATACCTAAATTCATTGAAATCTGTCTAGTAGTTCTGGAGATAATCGATCAAATCTGAAAATACTCTTAATTTTGAACATGAGTATATATATCAACAATTGAAAGGGGTCAGTTTTGGCGTGTAAAGTAGTTCTGATAGGTGTAACCAACTGAAGGCTTTTGGGATTGCTTTCTTCTGGACGGCCCTTATAGGCAGCTTCTTATTTTTGTAATAGGAGCTACCTGAAAGTCAAAGTGTAGTTATAACTAGGAAATAGCGTACAGAAGTGAAGCAAACAGGGTATTTTCTGGCAAGATGATGCTGTGCCAAATGAAAAAAGCATTCGTGTAGTTAAATTTACTATCGATAAGTGTAAAAGGATTGACGAGTCTATTAAGTTTTGAGGTGTAGTAAAAAAAGGAAAAGCGTAACTGAAGCACCTGTTGGTTAGGTGCCAGGTATCATAGTTTAGCAAGAAGCAGTGGTACAAAAGTCGCAGGATTGAAAAATAAAAGATCTTTTCATTTTCCCATATTTACTTAAACATTAACATAAAATTTAAATTTAAATTAATGTTTTTCAGCAAGAATTAAATAAAAGTATTCAGAACGTTTGCTATTATTAATTTTAAGTTCCAAAGGATTTGCATTTCCCATCAATTCAATGAAGTCTTATATATTAGAAATATATATATTTCTTATATATAAACTTTTACTGCTAAAATGAAGAAATGTCTACCAAAACACGGTTAAGTTTAGGAGGCATTAGAAAAAGGATTTGCATTTCCCATCAATTCAATGAAGTCTTATATATTAGAAATATATATATTTCTTATGTATAAACTTTTACTGCTAAAATGAAGAAATGTCTACCAAAACACGGTTAAGTTTAGGAGGCATTAGAAAAATAATCTATTTCAGTTCTTATTTGATTTTAATTATGATTTTTGCAATAAAATTTCGATGAAGAGTGAACAGTAGATAAATTCGGGCATTCCTATTTGCGAAACAACTCTACGCCTAGGTAATTAGTATGACGTATAACACATCTTAAGTGTCAAGTATAAAACGTATAGCAATAGTACTGAAATGTACTACCAATAAGTTTAGGATAGAAAAATATAAATTTAACATAGACAGTAGTAAAAATGGAATCTAAACAGAATAGTGGACAGGAAAGAATTCGCAGTGGCTGCGCGAAATTCTCGAGTCTGAAAGTAGTAGGGCGTATCTTTGACAGCAAACTGGGAATTCCGCAAAATGAGAGATTGTAGCAAAAGTTAAAAAAGGGTTCAAACTGTTCCATCATCTCACTGAAGAGAAATCATTTTAAGAAGGGATTTTTTTTTTACCTTGGTTGCATGTTAAAACACTGTTCAGTTTGATGAAAATTTCATCGAAAGAATTATTTTGTAGTTCATTTTTATATTATTTCATTTAGGATGCGTCAATAGCACGTATATTAGTAGTAAATTCATGCAACGTATAAATCTGCTGAATTTATTTCATTTAAATGGCGTGTAAGGGGGGGGGGGGAGGATTTTGGGTAATTTAATTTTATCTTTTTAACCATTGAAGGGGGGAGGGGGTCAAATCTATACAATTGCTTTGATCGTACTTGTAAAACTTTGAGACACTGTCTATCCATGCTAAATACCTGATTTGGTATAAACTAAAAAACAAAATCAGTATATTTCTACATACAAAAATCAATAAAAATCTTAAAATTCTAGTTAAGTTCGTTGTGGAAATGAATTCTGAATTTCTTTGTACACTTTATAACTTTTTGTGTATTTAGTGAAAGTTGGGTATCGTACCCGGGCTTCCTGGGTTACAGAATATAGGAGAAAACCATTTTTTTTTATTGAAACTAATAATTTTTTTACATGAAATATATTTTTTAGATTGCCTACTAACAATAAAAAAGCATTTTTTATATGAAAAATATTAATTATACAATTAAATAAAGTTTTGAAATTTATAAAATGCGATATTTTTGTATTAGCCGCATGCTAAGTTTTTGCTATTTAGAGAATTCTTTTATATTCTGATAATTTCAGAGCTTTAAGTGCGTAGTTCAATTACATGTCATGTTAAATTTGTGTTTTATTTATATTATTTTATTTATTTATTCACAAAAGATGTTTTAATTCTTTAAGAAATATTAGACGTAAGAAAATGATTAACTCTTTATTGTTGTCTTAAGAACAAACACGTTGATCTTTCGTAATCAAGCTCCACGCGATAGAGATAAATTAAAAAAGAATTTGATGCTTGAAAATTATTTTTAAAACCATAGACAATCAGTGCTTTGCAGCAGGGCCGTGCGAAGTGTGGGGGGGGGGGCAGTCGCCCCGGACGCGGAAATTGAGGGGACGCCAAATTTATAATACAAACCTCGTATTTTTCTTTTTTTTTGTGCAAAAAAAGAGAATTGTATATTTACATATTGGTATTTCTTTCCCCAGTGAAACTACGTACATTTTTCGTTTCTAAATTATTGCATTCTCTTTTACCTCACACCGAAATACAAATTTACGAATAAGGACTTATTTCTTTTCAGAACTTTTTTCAGGTTTTTGTCTTTGTCTCTTTTGTTGACCTTCTCTGTTCTGAGTTTATGCTTGTGACGAAAACATATACTATCAAAAAAACATGGGCTTTATTTCTTGTAATATAAAAGAATTCTAAAGTGTTATACTGTACTGTTAGATTATTTTTTAACCGAAATTTCATTTCAAATTTAAAAGTGTTGCCATTTGCAGAATGACATATGCGTTACGCACAGATATTTTTGTCCTTTATAATACAGATAGACAAGACCTGAAAAATAGAATCTGACTGAGTTCTTTATGTAAGATTTTCTACAGTTTTTATCAATATTAAGATTTCGTATAGCATGAAAGTTTTTATTAATATATTTTTCGATGTAAAATCAGTTAAAATCATGAAAAATGGACAAAATAAAACATATAGTAATTAACATACATGTGATAATTTCTTCAGGTAACTGTTAATGGAATCCTTTTCATTCGTTATTTACATCATTATATACTAAATTCGGTTTTTATAAAATTCGCAAAAACTAATCTTTAAAAACACAAATCTGTTGAGAGATCCTATTAATATTTGTATGTTTATCTACAGATCTAAATCATTTTAAAATAATATTTGTTTTAATATGAAGTATAAAAAAAAAATAATAACATTTAATATACAGGGTGATTCAAAAAAGATGGAAAAAATTTTAAGAGGTGATAGTACACACCCAAACAAACATTTTGTATCAAAGAATGCATGGTCGAAAACTAAACGTAAAAAAGTTAGAGGGTGCCAAAAGTTATGTTCTTATACGAGGCAAAAACACGCAATGAACGATTAAGTTAAGTTACGAAAACAAATTTAATGGCATTTGATTACAATAAGTGCTCAAAACATTGACCGGCAGCATTTATGCACGCAGTACAATGGCGAAGAACAGATTGGCGAATTTTCTGAAACACACCAGGCACCACCGCGCTCGCCAGATCTTTCATGTCTCGATTTTTTTTTGTGTGTGTGTGTGTGTGGGGACAGCTAAAGGCTGTTGTGTATGAGACTCCCATTGAATCCGCAGAAGAACTTGTCGCCAAGCTTTCGGCTGCAGTAGGGGAAGTTTGCGATATGCCTGGTGTGTTTCAGAAAATTCGCCAATCTGTTCTTCGCCGTTGTATTGCGTGCATAACAGCTGCCGGTCAATGTTTTGAGCACTTATTGTAATCAAATGCCATTAAATTTGTTTTCGTAACTTAACTTAATCGTTCATTGTGTGTTTTCATTGTTGCTGCAATTTTTCACAATTTTCGCAATAGCCCTATCTCAAAACTAATGCACGGATTTTCCCGAAACTTTATATTCAGTTAAACGTTTACATAAGCTGATGATGATTAGGGTCTGGTGTAAATCACCCAATAGCTGGCGCTGCTATGCTGCATTTTGCTGGATTTACACGGTTTCAGCGATAGTCATATCTCAAGAACTAATGCACGGAATTGCATATTTTTAGAATCCTCATGATGAGCATACATTGCCATTTAATTTCGGTACCTTGATAGCGATCTTTGAAGTATTAACCTGGACGAGATAAAAAAAAAGTTTTGGGATTGGTACATCCGACTAGTTTATTTTGTATCTGAAATTATGTAAATTATTTATATTTCAAAGCTTTACTCTTTCTTTGTTTACTTAAAATATTATCTTATGAAATCATAATGCAATGACAGTTTACGTAGAAAAAAAAAAAAAAATGCATCATGTCTTCTTTCACTTCGCCGATTACTCATTTTTTCTAACAAGACTATTTGAATTAAAACGAGTTAAATTCATTTTATATATTTTTTTTTCTGCTCAATTTTACAGAAACTTCTAAAACATTATTTCACGCATTATCAGTCCTGCTATTATTAATGCATTATCAGTTTTGTTATTGTTAATGCATTTATCAATTTTGCTGTAATAACATGCTGGTGATTAATATATGTACCGGGTGTTTCAGCACAGTGGTTACAAATTGTCAGGAGAGATGGAATATACCTAGACGCTGAGAAATCACAAAGCAATGCGTGGTTACAACACCAAACACAAAAAAGGAAGGAAATGAAGATGGTAAGAAAACTAAGTTTATTATTCTTAGTGCCGCAAAAAATGCTGGGACAATGCTGAGGAACTTGGTGCACGCATTGTGGCAGCTGCGGGGGGAGTCCGGGGCAATCCCGGTATTTTCGAGAACATTAGATCTTCCGTGCCCCGGAGATGTGAGGCGCGGCCCGGGATCGTAATTTCGAACACCTTCTTTTATGAGGATTGCTGTCTCACTTTTTGCTCTTATTTCCTAGTTTTTTGCTGCACTAAGAATAATAAACATATTTTCTCACTTTGTTCGTGTCCTTTCTTTCTTGTGTTTTGTGTCGTCACTACAGCGCTAGGAAAACATTTCCTACCATGCATTAATAAGTGACTTCGCATCGTCTAGGTGTACTCAATCTTGCCTGAAACTTTGTAACCGCTGTGCCGAAACACCCTGTATATATGTGTATATATATAACGTAAAAGAACTCGCATAGTTCTAAACTTATGTACGCTAAAATAAAATGATAAGTTTTCAAACATTAAAAGTTTTTATGAATTGCTATAAATCTTTAATATTTATAAGATTTTATTTTGCTCTAGTTTTATTTGGAAAGTATCTTTCCAACTTTAAATTCAATGACAGTTCACATGTAAATAAACGATGTGACAAGAAATATTTTATTCTAGTGGGATATCAATTCGTTGGATTAGAATTTCAAAGAATCCCATCTGGCATTTACCTTAACCTGCCCAAAACATTGAGTATGAGTGACACCGGCGCAGATCTGGGAAAGAAGCATAAAATCTCAGCTCAATTCTGAAAAGAAAGATATTTGATAATGTAAGTAACTTGTTTTACTTTGCATCCATTGTCTAAAAATAATTGTATTAAATTGAATATTCTTTTTGTAATAATACTAAGATTTTAGAGTGTATGTGATAAACTCTATATAATATACAACATAACATGAAAAAATTTTTGATATATAAATCATAAATATTGTATTAGAATGCAAGCATGTTTTGGATTTTTTTCTGTGAAATCATATAATTTTTTTAATGTTTATAAAGCGGTATCTTTTTATTATTATTATGTTTGAAATAATTTATATTTAACTCTGAGTACAATGCAAGTTTTCTTATAAAAATCGGTGTAACAAGATACTTTGACATTCAAAGGGACAGGAAATATATAGATAGTAATAATAATAATAATAATAATAATAATAGTAATAATAATAATAATAATAACAATAATAATAATAATGAAAATGAGTTATATTTAAACCTGCCCTAAAGGATGAGCAAAATTACACCATTACACAGATGGAGTATCGGTAGAAAATCAAAACGTTAGTTAAAGAATAATGCTTCGAAAGCATTTAAAATTTGTATCTAGGACCTGAAAATCTACCATTATCTTTATTATTTATAAAATTGCTCTTAATTTATGCTTCATTTGGGAATCCCTGTTTCATTCTTTAAAAAAAATTTCATGTTATAATTAGTTGTACCGCATACTATAAAATACATTTGCCTATATATAATCATACTTACCACCCCCCACCCCCCCCACCCCCGATTTTTTAAATACTAGTAAATTCCTGCAAAAATGTTTGCTCTATTTAATTGCAGAATTTGTGCGATAGTATAAAACTAGTATTTCTGAATAAAAATATTGGTATTAAAAAATTCGGTAGGTTGGCAACTATGTATAACTATGTCATAAAACACAAACGTGTCAGTGCGTAATGCTGACGTCATTTTGTCGGTGGCAACAGCACACGATTAAAATTAACTTTTATTAACTTTTATTGCAATTTTTTTTTTACTTCAAATTACCGGACATTCTCAATTTTTATACCGTCGAATACAGATAAAAATGTAATTTCAAATGTAATTTGTTTGAAAGCTATGTCGCAATTTGTTTGAAAACAGTATCGCAAGTTATTAGATTTTGTTGTTTTTAAAATAATTTTCAAGCGCAAAATTTTTGAAATGTATCTCTATCGTGTGCAGACGATGACGGATGATAAATCAATTTGCACATAAATTATTATAAGTAGCTCATCATTTGCTTCCAGATTATATTACGAAATATAAATAAATAAATGATAACAATGATAAAAAAAAAAATAAATAAATAAAAAAAACTGGAAAATATAACATAGTTTGCGGACTTCTGCGTTCGATAAAACAAGTAAAACTGGATAATTATTCTATTTTGTGAAATAAATATACAGTCGAACTCGGTTTGTACGAGAATCAAAGGAACGATAAAAGTCCTCATAATAACCGTTAATCGTAATATTGGTGAAGATGATAAGGCTCTTAAGCGCGCGCACACACACGTAATAAAACTAATTACTACTATTAATTTCTGCATATCGAATGCTAAAACTAATTTAATATCATAAAATTAGCATAAAGCATTTCCTTTCTGATTGTCATTCTTCGGACAAATTCAGGATCTTGAAGCCTAAAGCTTTAAAGAACTAGTAATTCCAAAAGACATCTCTGCATTTTCTTGTACGTCTGTGTGTGTAGGGGTCTCCTTGAAAGTTGAAAGTCTGTCTGGTAAAACAAATAAATTACAATATTTTGACGCACAGGTGTATTGTACAACGTAGAAAAAGACAACTGTTTCTTAATCTACGAAAATATAATGTAACCAGGACTGAAAACGAAAAATAATCTCTTCCTAGTTACCGCGATTCAAAAAAGTGTTCTGTATCTCCAGGAACCTTAGAAAACAATGTATTTTCGAAATTCAGAAAATAATTTGTAACCTCTAGTATTAATTCAACATTATTAATTATTACTGAATTATTTCTTCTCTCGCTTGACTTCAGAGCAAGATTTTTATTTTATTTGCATTAGTTGGAATCTTAGACTTCGAAACATATCTTTCTGATATCGAAATTATAATTATGTTCCAGTGTCAATAATAAAATAGGACAAAACGGAGTTCCACATATGTGGACCCAGGGAACAAAGAGGTTAAAAAGAAAGTTTCTTCTACTGCAAAAGATTTTTGGAAACGTTTCCGAGTAGATTTTATAGTGTATTAATCAGTTTTCTCAAACCAGAATGCTGAGTTTTTCGGATTCTGTGAATTGAAAATTATACATTTTCAGCTGCGTAATTAAATTTATGTATGGAAGAGTAACAAAATTATACTAATTTTTATGTTAATTATCATGCTGATAATTTAGCATGTTTGTCTGTAAATAAGTTTGTCGGACACGAAAATGTTTACTTGAAAATCGGTAACATCCGATAAACATATATTCTAATTTTAGAAATCTCATTACTGCACAATAAAAACTACTAGGTAACGTTTCCAAAAATCAGTAGCAATGAAAGAAACTTTGTATTTATAAACCCATTTTCGCTAAGACATATTGTCTTCTGTTGTTTCTAAATGTAAAGAAAGCTTATCGGAATCGTATGATACATGGAAGTGCTTATTATATATTTTCGTTCGTGGTTATATTATATTTTGGTACATTAAGAAACATTTGCTTTTGTTACAGTGAAAAAATATTATCACTGAAAGGAAACAGTTTTTTATAAGAAAGGGTTTTCTTTCCTATTTATCCTATTTTTCACCGGAAATGACATTGTATGAACAGTATGGTATTTTATCGTATTAGAGGTGATTTTGCTTTTGTAGCTCGTGAAAAACGTAATCTTATATATTTTAAAAGATGAACCATTCGTAACGTGAAAAATGCTCTTTGTAATCGTGTCAACGTTTTAAAACTACCCGTTTTAATTAAATCAAACTGTATAAATATTTTGCATGTACATAAATAATTCAAAAAAAAAAAAACACTAAAACTATCACCGGAAAATTTAATGGGAAAAAGTATAAATTAATTATAATTAACAAAGATTTCAGTTTTCTGAAATGAGGTTTATCATTGTTAAATCAAAGTTGCTTGCCGTCTATCAACAGCGGACAGCAATAAAATGAATAAAAACTGAAACAGATTAGCAACTTATACAGATCTTCCTCGTACAGTGTTGCCTGTGGGCTACTTTTTTTAAATTCAGTTTTTCTTGTTCGGCACCACTTTTCTGAAATGGTAAAATTCCGCTTGTTTTCGCCTTAATTAATATGTCATTAAATAAGGCGAATTTTACTATTTCAAAAAATTGGTGCCAATCAAGAAATCTGAAACTTAAAAAAAAAAAAAAAAAGTAGCCCACTGGCACATTATCGTCATACACTAAGTCGAGATTTTAACCAATTAAAAAAATGCGTTATTATTTTCTAGCATTTTGTTAAACTATGATAAAATGTTCATATTAAAAGAAATCATTATTGTGTCCCAGAAAAAGGAGTAATTATTTAAATATGTTCGTTTCAAAGAAGAGTGTAACAATTTGCGCATGTTAATCATTTTTAATTATCTTTTACAATAAAAGTAAAATCAAGTCTTGAATGCTTTATTTTTACTTTTACTTTATTGTACATTTTTTTGCGTCTCAACTCTAAATGCATCGAGCGTTTTCAAGAAAATGATTTATGTGCAAGAGACAAAACATTAAGAAAACTCTGATTTAATATGTATTTAAATCTATTTTAAACTACTACCCTAAATGACACCAGTGCACAGCTTGTGAATCAACAGAAAATCGCAGTTGAATTATTTGAAGAAAACAAATTAAATTAAATCAATTTCAAATTGTAATTTTAAATGTTTATATGTAATTCAAGATTGTAATGTTTCATGAAGGGATCATTTTAAAAATCTATTTAACATGAATGTATCGCATTTCTTCCCCAGTTTTTCTTGAATTTTTTTCCATACTATAAATATATGACAGTTCTTTTTTAAATTAAACTATATGACACGAAATATTCATTTAGTTATGGAATAATTCGATCCAGATGACAATTTTTTAAATTTCCATTTCGAATGTATGTAAATACGTACAAAAACATATCTGGGAATGACATCAGCCCATATCATCTGTACCAATTCTTAATTTAAATAAGAAGAAGTCTGGGAGGAAAGATGATAATTTTTTAATATTTATTTTGAAAATAACCAAATCAAATTAATTTTTCTACAGTTTTATAAGCAATTTTTGAAATATCGCCATTACATGGATGTATCCTTTAAGAGCTTATGCTTGTAACGCAAAGACACTCAGCAAGCTAATGTTACACATACGTCAGTGTCTTTTTTTAAATTTCTCGTTATCATTTTAATATTTTTGAACGTTTTTCTTTGTTTAGAGTGTCTCTGGTCCATGCCTTACTGGGTAATATTTTATATTTTTTATTTTATCTGCAGTTTTTTTTTTTTTTTTTTTTTTTTTTTTTTTTTTTACTCCGAACATTGGAACTAACCTTTTTGGAGCCGGTTTCAAAAATGAAAGAAATACAAACTTCAGCCAAGGTCAAAATTGTAAAAAAGTTCATACTAAGATATCGACATCAGAAATCTTGTTTAAAATAAATAAATAAATAAAAATATTGAAATGGGAACAAGAAATTTGAAAATAACTCTCCTATTAATCGAAAATTAGCAATCGCGCTATTAGCGTATACTTTTAACATATTACGTTACATACAGGGAATTAAATTTATTTTTAACACTTTCCAACAAAGTTGAAAAGTGTTTATGCATTCGGTTTGTCTGGTCGTCAGTCAGTCTGGCCGTCTGGCCGTCTGTCCACGCTCTAACTCCCGTAAATATACTCGGATTTTCATGAAATTGATAAAGGTTATTTAGGGTCACCAAAGCATGTTTAGTATTCTATATGAAGTATGTAGGATTAATCGTTGATTTACAGGGGCACTCAAAAGCATTCTATTACATTATGGTATGTGGGGAAAAATTGTTTGCAGAGTATTTTATTGACATTATGCTATTTATTGAAACTGATATAAATAATTGAATTTCACTACGACCACGGGCATTCATAGCATTTTTTAGTCATTTACAGGGACACACAAAAGAAATCGGTTACTGGACATTACTGTCTTTGAGTAATAATTGCTGGAGTGTACGGTTTAAAATTTGGTATGCGCTTTTAAATTTAATTAATATTTTACAACTTACTCGTTATATATGAATTCTATACCTCAAATACAGGGCTGCACAAAAGTATTCACGTACCGTTCTCCTTATTAGAGGAAATTGCTGAAGGAAAATTTTCAACTGAAGTATATGTATCGCTTAAGTGAACTAAATTTTGGCAAGCATGTAGTTAATAGATTCAAATCTATATATCCTAAACAAGGCTGCTGAAAAAATTCGGATCATTTTCCGATCCTAGATAAAAACAGCTGAAATTGGGTTTTGAAATGTGTTATGCGTTTCCATAGGGTTGAATTAAACGTAGTATTTTAATTTTTTAAACGGTGCAGGTTTATTACATTATTCTGAATGTGTTGGAAAGTGTTTCATAATCTATGCTTGACGCATGATTTTTTTCTTACTTGTTTTTATTTACAAAACATCACTAAGGACAGGAATTCTACATTTCAGAAAATGCATTTTTATCATGTTGTCTATATTTTTTTTCATTGTAACTTTTTTTTATATTTACTCTTATATTAACCTTATATTAACCTTAATTCTCGCGCCCTTGACTTTCAAGGGCAGCGCAGGCTACTTTTAGGGGAAAAAATCAGATTGTTTGATTCCCACCAGTTTTTTTAAATTTGATTTGTTTTATGCTCGCATCATTTTATCTGTCATTAAATAAAGTGAATATTTATACTTCAAAAAAAGGGTAGCAATCAAAAAATCTGAATTAAAAAAAAAGTAGCCCACACATATCGGGCGCGACGTTTAATCCCCTAATTCATGTACTAAAATGCGTTCTTTAAATTCCGTAATTTAGATCATACCAGAAAATTTCATTAATAAATTTTGCTTTATTTAACGGCAGAATGTCCAATTATAAAATAAAAAAATCAAATGTTGCTACTTCTGGCATGAATTTGGAATATTTGAATTGAAATACCCACTAAATTGGAAATAGTGCTGGCGGCATATATGCTATTATAGGCATTAGAGGGTTAAGGGCTTAAATCCGTATATTGGAAGGTACACACTGATTCATAAGCTTAAGAAACCAATATAGGAAACTAGTTTGAGAAATATTGTCAGAAGAGGGAAGAGCTTCTACTGTAATTAAAACTAGATTTAACCCCTTAATTCTCGCTCCCATGATATTCACGGGCTGTGTCTTTTATTCAGATTTTTTGATTCCCACCAGCTTTGTAAAAGAGTGTAATTGCATACTTGCCAACATTCAACTAAACTTCCGTAAAAGGCGAGTTAAATTGACCCAGGTTATACGCTTTACTAACCAGAAAATTATTTGATGTACCATTATACACTTGAAATCATGTTTCTCTATGCAATCTATTTGAATTAATTTCTTTAGTAAATTTCTGGTTCGAAACATGTTTAACCTGGGTCAATTTAGCTCACATTTTACGAAAGTTTAAGGGAAAGTTGTAATTATGTAATTGTCTTTATTATGGTATCATTCTGCCTGCCATTAAATAAGGTGATTTTTTTTTTCAAAAAAGTGGTGACAATAGGCAATTTGAATTTTCAAACCGTAATTTAATGCGACCGTTACGGGTTAAAAAAAAAAAAAAAAAAAAAAAAAAAAAAAACATACCGGCGGTATTGTTTTAACACTGTCATCTATTTTACATGAAATTTTAAAAAATATCACATTTCTATATACAGGGTGTTCCGTTAAAGGGGTCCAATATTAATAGGGGTAATAGAGGAGATCACATGGAGCATAAATGAGTATATAAAGCCTGGTCGGATCTCAATAGTTTTCAAGTTACAGCAAATAGAATGAAAATTCGGAAAATTGTAAAAGAACTCTCATTGCTAAACTATCGATAATGCTACATAAAAACGAAGCACATATTTAGAAAGAGCAGAAAAAAACCTACAAAATGACATCAATTGTATTAAAATAGCAATATTTATTGACGAGTTACAAGCCCTGAAACAGTGAAAAAAGTACGAAATCCAATATACATCAAAATAGTTAATCGTTAATTCCAAAAAGACAACTCTAGCTACAACAAGGAAAATGTAGTAAAATTTGGTCCATTCCGAAAACTTTCGAAAAAGCTTACAATGAACCATATCGGTTTAATTGTGTGAGAGAAATTAATCAGTTTCTTAGTTACAACTCCGCTTTCTTTGACACTAGCAAAGGTTAAACTCCGCCCATCACGATTGGAAACACCGCCTTTTTAATTACTCTCAACTATACATTTTCGATCATGCTTCTTCTGAGATGCAACATTTTTAATTATTCAAGAGTTGAATGAACCAAAATAACTTTACAATAATAGTCTACATTTCAAAGTGGTCTTTTATTGATATAAAGCTTAAGTTAAATTCTTTAAAATTAAACTGGTGGTGAAAATTCGGAAATAATTAAAAATATTGCGATTTGTAACTATGCAAGAAGTTTCAGTACATGTTTTACATGGACAATTATTGTATGTATATGTGCATCATAATTTATGATAGGAAATAATAATAACAAATAGCATAATAATTTTATTAATAATAAATTTAAAAAAGACACTAAATTTTAAATTAATTCATACAAACTTTGTAATTTACAATTTGAGTACACCACAGTCTGTGACTTACAAAATACTGTGCCAAAAAGTGTTGAAAATAAAAGAAAAATGACAAATAAAGAATTACATCCCACGTACTTTATGACATATGTGAAGCATAGTCTTCTGGCCTGCGCTGCACAGTTCAATGTCGGAAGGCAGACGAACGGACATTATTATAATAGGTGTTCGAAGTTGCGCCCATTAACAGAATCGCACAGCCGACAGCGACGTCGTAAAGATTGGCGAACACGCCGAAAAACACCGACGGAGTTGGGAATGTCTCCTGCAGCGACAACGATTCGCGCTAGTAAATCCTCCGGTGTATCCACAGGCGTTTCATACACCAGCGATTTAAGGTGTCCCCAAACAAAAAAGTCTAACGGATTGAGGTCTGGAGAGCGTGCAGGCCAAGCAACAGGTCCACTGCGTCCAATCCATTTCCCAGGATATGTTGAATTGAGGTGATTGCGAACACCTATGAGAAAATGTGCCGGTGCGCCATCGTGCATAAACCACATATTGTGGCGCAATGTTGCTGGCACATTTTGCAGTAACTGCGGTAAGATATCCCGTAGGAAAACCAAGTACGTACTGCCATTGAGTACATCTGGGAGTAAATATGGCCCTATGAGATAATCGCCGAGGACATCTGCCCATATGTTCACACTGAACTTTTGTTGTGCGTTCGACGGGAAAACAGTGTGCGGATTTGTATATAACCATGTGTGCATATTGTGCGTGTTTACCACGCCCTCTCTCGCAAATGTTGCTTCATCAGTAAATAAAATATTTTCCAGAAATTATTATTTTCTGTTACATTAAGCAACCAGCGTACGAATTCTGTCCGCTGAGCACAATCTGTTACTGATAACAGTTGTACCCGCTGCACATGAAAGGGGTGCATGTTTTCTGAACGCAGAACACGCCACACACTTTGGTGAGAAACACCGACTTCAGACGCAGCAGCTCGTGTACTCGTGGAGGGGTTATCTTTAAAAATATTCAGTACATCTTCTTCCATTGCAGGTGTTCGTACATGTCGAGGTTTCCCTGCATCAATGCTTGCTGTATTAAACGATCCAGTCTCCCGTAATCGTCTATCGATTTTTATGAAGAGTTTCGAACTTGGGCAACGTCTCCTTGGAAATTGCTCACGGTACATGCGCTGTGCTAGACATGCATTTCCATGAGCTTGCCCGTACATCAGATGCATGTCCGCATATTCTTCGTTAGAGTATTCCGGCATAATTATTATACATCAACTTACTACAATCCCACTTACAACAGCCTCCCTTTAACATAACGCCCACTGATGACTGCTGTTTTATTACACTTTTCTTCCTATACACATAGAAAATTTGCATAAAAAGTACTTCTTCTTCATCATCCTGAAAGTTCATGGAGGAAACGCAGCAGTCACGGAGTTTGCTTTAAGACAAGGCGAGAGCTGCACAATATGTCATTCACTTGACCAGACTGAATAATGAAAGGGTACTGATAGAGGTTGATCAGAAATGTATAATTGAAAGATATTAAAACGGGGTGTTTACAATCGTCATGGGTGGAGTTTCGCCCTTTCCGAGCGTGCAACAGTACAGAGTTGTAACTAGGGAACTGCTTGATTTCTCCCATACAATTAAACTGATATGGTTTATTGTCAGCTTCTTCGAAAGCTTTCGGAATGGACCAAATTTTATAACATTTTCCTTGATGTAGGTAGAGTTGCATTTTTGGAATTAACGATTAACTATTTTGCTAAATATTTGATTTTGTATTTTTTCACTGTTCAGAGCTTGTAACTCGCCATTAATTCTCAATATTCTAAAACAACTTATGTCATTTCGTAGGATTTTTTCTGCTCTTTCTAAATATGTGCTTCGTTTTTATGTAGCATTATCGATAGTTTAGCAATGAGGGTTTTTTTACAAATTTCCGATTTTTCATTCTATTTGCTGTAACTTGAAAATTATTGAGATCCGGCCAGGCATTATATACTGATTTATGCTCCGTGTGATCTCCTCTATTACCCCTATTAATATTGGACCCCTTTAACGGAACACCCTGTATGTAAGACAAAATACAGTCAAAAACTTGCTTTCACTTAACATGTTTAATTCTATTTCAGATATTCTATAAATCTTTTCTGGTTACAAAATTTTATTTGACATATTATTTTCGTTGAAAATAATCTCCCAGTGCTAAATGAAATGACGTTTCACAAGTAAATAAATTATGCGTCGAGAAATACAAAAGTGTAAAAAGATATCAATTCATTGAAGTAGAATTTTAAAGAACCCCATCTGGCATCTCGTTGATCCTCTTCAAATTGGTGGCCATGAGTGATGCCAGTACTAAGCTGGCCCATCGGTAGAAAATGTCAATTCTTGTTTTAAAAGGAAAAAAAATGTTTCCTATTGTATTGTCAATCTTTATAAATATGCATTTTATTGAGCTGTAGACGTTGAATTCTAAAAAAAAATTAATTTATATAAATTTTTACTAATAAAATGCAACAAATTTAAAAATCAGTTAAAGCAAACGCTGTATTTTTAGGATGAATAAATCGGCAAATATAACAATTTTTAAGATGCATTATTAGTCCTACTCCGAATGGAGCTAAAATTTAAGACCATTTATCTCATATTACATTTTTTCATAATTTGTCATAAGAATATATCTAAACTTTCTTGAAATATTGTGCAGAGATCTTATGTTGTATTTTTAATAAATTGTGTTTAGGATTTTAAATTTCATACGAAAAATTTTGAAAATATATTCCTCGAAATAAAAATCACTCTAAAAAAAAGTCTTTTTTTTTTTTTTTTACTTTCAAATTTATTATAAATTTTAAAAGCAATACTTTAATAAATCATGAAGACAAATAAACAAGGAACCTTTTCCGCACGCAATAGTTTAAAAAGTAATGTAATCGGGTATGTGGTTCATGAGTTATACAAAAAAATATAAGTTTAAAATCTAAAATTTGAATTTTTAACTCTTTGCAACCAAGTTGAAAATTGTTTACGACTTTGGATTGTGTTTCCGCTTGGCCGTCTGTGCGCGCTCTAACTTTGGTAAATATACTCGGATTGCCCTGAAAATTTTGGATGTTTTTGAAGTTTAGCCTAGCGCGAACTCTTTTTCAAATGAAGTTTGTAGCATGTTTAGTTTATTTACAGAGACAGTCAAAAGTATTCCGATACATTATAGCCAATGGGAAAAAATCGTTTCAAATGAATTTTAAAGACGTTACACCCTTTCAAACATAATAAAATTGATATTCATTTACGAAGTGCACTAAAATATGCATTATGTAGAATACGCGGTGCAACGAATGTTTACTGTTCATTTACACGGTCACATAAAAGAATTCCATTACATAGTGGTATAGGAGGAAATCGTTGGAGGCGTATTTTAATTATGTTAAACAATGTCATACAAAATAAAATTGATATACGTGGGTGAGGCTTACTTTAAGTTATTTCATGTATAATATGAAATGCATAGAATTTACAGGGATACCCAAAAGATTTCAGATAGTATATTCTATTCGAAGTACTGCATATTAGCAATGATGGCAGGAAATGCATCTTTACACGTTCACGCCGGCGCGGTGGGTCACACTCGACTGTCTCAGAGCTGCCAAGTCTTTGGCTGTTTGGGTACCAGTATTTTAATACAGAAAATGTTATTTTATTTAATTAGAACAATTGGGCGATTTAAAGGAACAATATTTTCTCTAAAATAATAGTGGTGTGCAAAAAGACGGAGACTTGAAAACTCTGAGACAGTCGACTGTGACCCACCGCGACGGCGTGAACGTGTTAATTATGATATGCGCTTTTAAGCACTATTCACTATATTTATGCATACTGTATGGTGTGTATAAATGCTTTAGTTGACATGCAGGGCTACACAAAAGAATGTGTAAAGATTACTGAGATCGTAATGATCGTAAATTGTTTAAACCTTTAGTGCGCAGCTCAGTGTTGCCAGATTGGGGACTTTTTTAATTCAGATGATTTGACTGTCGCCACTTTTTTAAAGCAGTATAATTCGCTTATTTTTCAGAATTTTTAATTTATTTTTAAATACGCCGAATATTTCTATTTCAAAAAAGCGGTGACAATCAACAATCTGAGGACAAAAAAGTCCTCAATCTGGCAACACTGGCTCAGCTTTTCACATATGCAAACAACAGTGTTTTGAATTTAATCGATATTTTTATTCGCATATACCTAATTCACACCATAAAGTTAAAACAGCAATATCTGTTTCAATTAATAACAAACATTCCGTATTTAAATAAAGTGAAATTAACCATTGAAACTTTCTGGTGTAAAGTCAGATTCGCTGTACAACGTAACTTTTTAAAATAGCACTATCTGTTTTAATTAAAAACAAACATTCCGTATTTAAATAAAGTGAAATTAGCCATTGAAACTTTCTGGTGTAAAATCAGATTCGCTGTACAACGTAACTTTTTAAAATAGCAATATATGTTTTAATTAATAACAAACATTCCGTATTTAAATAAAGTGAAATTAACCATTGAAACTTTTTGGTGTAAAGTCAGATTCGCTGTACAACGTAACTTTTTAAAATAGCACTATCTGTTTTAATTAATAACAAACATTCCGTATTTAAATAAAGGAAATTAACCATTGAAACTTTCTGGTGTAAAGTCAGATTCGCTGTACAACGTAACTTTTTAAAATAGCAATAGCTGTTTTAATTAATAACAAACATTCCGTATTTAAATAAAGTGAAATTAACCATTGAAACTTTCTGGTGTAAAGTCAGATTCGCTGTACAACCTAACTTTTTAAAATAGCAATATCTGTTTTAATTAATAACAAACATTCCGTATTTAAATAAAGTGAAATTAACCATTGAAACTTTCTGGTGTAAAGTCAGATTCGCTGTACAACGTAACTTTTTAAAATAGCAATATCTGTTTTAATTAATAGCAAACATTCCGTATTTAAATAAAGTGAAATTAACCATTGAAACTTTCTGGTGTAAAGTCAGATTCGCTGTACAACGTAACTTTTTAAAATAGCAATATCTGTTTTAATTAATAACAAACATTCCGTATTTAAATAAAGTGAAATTAACCATTGAAACTTTTTGGTGTAAAGTCAGATTCGCTGTACAACGTAACTTTTTAAAATAGCACTATCTGTTTTAATTAATAACAAACATTCCGTATTTAAATAAAGGAAATTAACCATTGAAACTTTCTGGTGTAAAGTCAGATTCGCTGTACAACGTAACTTTTTAAAATAGCAATAGCTGTTTTAATTAATAACAAACATTCCGTATTTAAATAAAGTGAAATTAACCATTGAAACTTTCTGGTGTAAAGTCAGATTCGCTGTACAACCTAACTTTTTAAAATAGCAATATCTGTTTTAATTAATAACAAACATTCCGTATTTAAATAAAGTGAAATTAACCATTGAAACTTTCTGGTGTAAAGTCAGATTCGCTGTACAACGTAACTTTTTAAAATAGCACTATCTGTTTTAATTAAAAACAAACATTCCGTATTTAAATAAAGTGAAATTAACCATTGAAACTTTCTGGTGTAAAATCAGATTCGCTGTACAACGTAACTTTTTAAAATAGCAATATCTGTTTTAATTAATAACAAACATTCCGTATTTAAATAAAGTGAAATTAACCATTGAAACTTTTTGGTGTAAAGTCAGATTCGCTGTAATACGTAACTTTTTAAAATAGCACTATCTGTTTTAATTAATAACAAACATTCCGTATTTAAATAAAGGAAATTAACCATTGAAACTTCCTTGTGTAAAGTCAGATTCGCTGTACAACGTAACTTTTTAAAATAGCAATAGCTGTTTTAATTAATAACAAACATTCCGTATTTAAATAAAGTGAAATTAACCATTGAAACTTTCTGGTGTAAAGTCAGATTCGCTGTACAACCTAACTTTTTAAAATAGCAATATCTGTTTTAATTAATAACAAACATTCCGTATTTAAATAAAGTGAAATTAACCATTGAAACTTTCTGGTGTAAAGTCAGATTCGCTGTACAACGTAACTTTTTAAAATAGCAATATCTGTTTTAATTAATAACAAACATTCCGTATTTAAATAAAGTGAAATTAACCATTGAAACTTTCTGGTGTAAAGCAGAGCTGCCAAGTCTCCGGCTTTTTGGATACCAGTATTTTAATACAGAAAATGTTCTTTTATTTAATTGGGACATTTGGGCGATTTAAAATAACAACATTTTCTCTAAGATAATAGTGGTGTGCAAAAAGCCGGAGACTTGGCAAGTCTGTGTAAAGTCAGGTTCGCTGTACAACGTAATTTCTAGAACGCATTCTATTTTAGGAATTAAAGGGTTAAAGGTTAAGTTTTCTAAAATAAATAATTATATAAAATAAGGTATTTGGAAACATACTTCTTAAAATATTTACTAATTTGCAGTATTTTAGCGTAAAACAGACAGACGGCAGTAGTGTTTTCTTATATTGCAGATGTGCAACAGAAAAAAAGTTTGACGTATTATATGAAAAATGTATTTCTGATTTTTTTCATTATTTTTCCTGTGTAATTAATTAAATATCATTCTCCTTATTGATAATCATATAGAATTTTCCCGAAACAAAATAAAAGCCGAGCATTTAAGGGTTAAAGGTGTTTTTTAAATGTGTTATGCATTTTTTCCGCTGAACTGCGTTTTGTTTACTAAGAAATGTTTCTAGAATATAGATAAAATGATACACAGTGCCAAGCAAAGAATTGTATACACGGCCGCCTATGGATGACAAATTCTGGAAATGCGATTTCAGTAGTTTTAAGAGTATTTTAGTTTGAATTTCCTTTTAGCTAACTAGTGGAGTGTAATAAAAGTATTAGGTAAACTACGGGGCGGAATAAAAGCATTCAAATATGTTTCCATCTATTAGTATGAATTGCTGAAAGAGAAATTTTAACCTGTTATGTGTTTTCTTGCTAAACTAAATTTTCCCATTATATAATATATACATCAGCCTACAGATCCAATACAGGTTTGTTCAAAAGAATTGGAATACATATATGACTATGGAATGTAACTGCTGAAATCAGATTTTCAAATGTTTTATCTGTTTACTAAAATGTTTACTTAGTTATCTTATTTGCCTTATTTCTCTAAATAACGAGGTTTTGTTAAAGATTTCAGGAAGTGTTGGAAAATGTTTCATAATATATGGCTTAACGCATGGTTTTTCTTTCTTGTTTATTTTATTTCAATGTTAAATTTTACAAAAATTTTGTGTCTGAAAAATAAATTCTATAGAAAATCATATTTCATTAAAGACATTCATTAAAAAAGGCTTATAAATAAATATAAATGTATAATCTAGCATGTAAGCTTAATAAATAAAAATAAAATAAAATGATAAGACGAAATGCAATATTTCACCTTGACTCAAACAAAATATGCAATATGAACTCTAAAAAGCTCACTATTTTACTTAAAAGGCGACTATCTATATTATAAAGGACAAACATATCTGTGCGTAACGCATACGTCATTCAGCGAATGGCAACACTTTGAATTTTGAAATGAAATTTCGCTTTTGCAATTTTTGCTATTGCAAATTTTTAAACTTCTAAACATCCCACATTTTAAATGTTTACACCGTCGTATGTAGAAAAAAATACATTTTTAAATGCAATTTGTTTGAAAGCTGTATCTCAATTTATTTCTGAAATATTAATTTTTTTATAGTTTTTAATACCAATTTTCTAATCGTGGCAACTGAAGTACTTCATTTCTATTAAAAGTGGATTAGTTATTTTTACTGATTATATTCTTACTGATGCCATTTTCTCATTACAATTAAAAATATCTTTTTTAAAAATTTGAACAGAAAATGACGTTATGCTTTAAAAAAGACGCAATTTCCCTGATGATGCTCTTATATTTCACTATTTTTTCATTTTGCTGATATTGAGTTTGAGACAATAGGCAAAATATTTCAGCGAATGAAAATGACGTCATATTTAAAAGTAAACGATAATTTTATTTGATAAAACGAGATATTTCCCCTTGAATACGTCTAAAAGTTATAAATTTCTGGAATTTTTAAGCGCAGGTACAGATATTACACTAAGACCACAAATCAAGAGTGGGAATTTTAACATGGAAAGTTGTAATAGTTGACAAACGTGACTTCAAGCTTGAAAAAATATTTATTAATAACCTATTGCGCGTTAAAAATGATTAATATGGATGTGAAACGTGGAAAATGACTTGATTCGGTTTAGATGTAAAGGTAGAAAATTCTATGATTATGTCAAGGTGAAATCATTTATGCGGATTTTTCATTCCGTAATCAAGCATCAATTAATAACTTAATCAAAATTACTTATCTTGATTATATGTTACTGTATACGTATATGAATAAAGTTTAATTTTTCAATAATTTTAACAGTTGAAGTTTATGAAACAGGTATTTTGTTAATCTTAGGTTAAAATATGTCTTTGAAGAGTTAAATTAACAAGTGTAAGATGGATATTTATTCTAATTATTTTTTGTCGGTGTATTATAAATTTGATGCAACACTTCCTTTGTAAACATTTTCTTTCGACGAAATTCGACGGGCTCCACCTCGTAATAATAAAACAGATGTTACAAGTTAAAAATAAAAATTTTATTTAAAACTTCTTAGTACTTTCGTGCTGTATTTCTCAAGCCCATCATCAGAGAAAATTTAAATAACTAACTGCTGTTTTTTTATATAATTTATTAAAATATTATCTCATGATAGGATTGGGGAAATACAGCCGAAAATAGTAAGAAGTTTTTAAAAAAATGTATATTCTTATCTTTTAACACCCCTTTTCTTAATTTAGTCGCATTTTAATTAAAACCGTGAGCTTTTTAAAGTTCATATTGCATATTTTATAAAAAAAATATATAAGTTTTACTCCTAAACGCCCTTAAAATGATAACCTGATTTTATATACCTGTACAGCAGAGGAAACAACTTACGGCATGTGGGTCCAACATGGGATATAAAATACTGATGGGCAGAATGGGTAATTTTACTGTTGAACTAATCATTCGGGCATTCGCAAAAACATAGTTTCCAACCTTTGTATATATTTCGTAATCAGTTACCCCCAGAAATTTTGTAAAAAGAAAAGTATTAAAAGTATATTTGCCAGCCGCCGCAATTTCTATAATCTTCAGAAAATTTGTAGAGGAAAATCACTTGTAAATTTTATGATATTCTTAAATTGATTCAAATTAAAATAAGGAAATTCTTTTTTGATACAAAATTTATGGTAGGAATTCAATTTTCGAAAACAAAGATGGACAGCTCTGCTTATGCGCATGCTCGAATGATTCGAATGTATGATGCTCGAATACTAGTAAAATCATTCATTCTGCCCATTACTAATAAAGATGTCATGATTTGAACTGCTGTACCTCTCCATCTTTTTGTTTGCCTACAAAAACATTTCAGGGTAAAAATCATCAATTGAAATGTTGAAATCCCAACACTAATATAAAGAAAGTTTCTTGGACATGCGAAAGACATACAGACATTAATTTTTTGATGATGGAAATTCATAAGTACATGCTTAACCCTTTATATCCCAAATTATGAATTTAAAAATCTATCTCCTATAATTATATACATATTTTTGCAAAATAACAGACATTACGTTACACTATATTAAAAAGATAAAAACACTAAAAACCGTTTAAAGACGTTTAGGAAACATCTCATATAAAGTTTTTCCCTTGCACTCTATGATACGTTAGAATATATATGTACTAAAAATAAAAGATATAATTTTTTTTTTTTTTTTTTTTTTTTTTTTTTAATTACGGCAAATTATATAACGTGGTACTTCAAAGTATCGTTGGGTCATAACGCTTGGACAAAAATCAAGACTTAAAATAAAAAATCAAGAAAAGAGAAAACAAGAGAGAAAAATCATGAGTTAAGCATAGATTATGACTCACTTTCCAACACTTCCTGAATGTTTTAACAAAACTTCGTTATTTAGGGAAATAAGGTAGATAAGATAACTAATTAAACATTTTATAAAACGCATAAAACATTTGAAAAACTGATTTCAGTATTTGCCGTCCATAGCCAAATACGTATTCCAGCTCTTTTGAACAGCCCTATATTTGATCTGTAGGTTGATATATATACCATATAATGGGAAAATTCGGTTTAGCAAGAAAATGCATAACAGGTTGAAATTCA